>VXAU01003430.1:802304-1034765 GCA_013399695.1 Formicarius rufipectus | reverse complement strand
AGGCCAGCTGTTGTTGGCTCTTTCAGGAAACCTGATGCAAAAGCCCCGGGTAGCAAGTCTCTCTCTGTCTCTGTCTCTCGCTCTCTTAAGCACCAGGAAACTCCGAAAAATCCAGGGAATGGAAACGGGTGAAAGAGGAAGGAGACCAAACTCGCAGGGCAGAGGTTTTCTCCGAGAGTAGTCTTCCTCCCCTTTTCCCCTGAAGTCCTCCTCCCCTGCAAGCCGAAAACCCAAAGTGCCCCCTTCCCTTACTACACCCCAGTTATTTACCGTTGCTAGGTAACACCTTCACTCATCACCTGCCCCTTTTGTTAGAGGCAGTGGGGAAAGATAAGGGCCATTATCTCCTCATTTGGTGGTAGGGGAAAGAAAAATTCCACCAGATTCTAAAACTATAATACAAATTCATGTACTTTAAAAGCAACCATATTACATCAATTATGCTTTCATGCTGCATGTGCAGGTAACTCGTCATTGAAGATACTAGAGTTTTCATCCTCTTTTTGTAAAGGAAATGATTAAAAAGTAGGATTTTTATTTTCTGTTCAGTAACTTGTGAATAAGAAGGTACAGTTTTTATCACTGCTTGATACATACTTCAGTGTGTACCTGTGTTTCACATTTGGAAGAAATAGATAATGATTTTGGAGAGATACAAAGTGCTGTTTTGAGTTCCTTTCTGTGAAACTTCTTGCTGATGAATGAGTGAATGATGGAAATTCAGTAATAACTGACGATTCTAATACTCTGAACCCAGGTATTTCAAAAGATACGACTAACATCCCTTTGAATGCTGGTGTCATTTCCTAGATATTTAAATGAGTTGACATATACCTTAGGACATAATTTGATCCTTCAATGTTATGACTATGTGAGTATCTCCATTCAACTATGATTTAATGTGCGAAGCTTGACCTGTAGTCTTTTTTTTAGAGTCTGGATTTGGTTTTGCTTGGTCAGCTAAATGTGGTTTTCCACTTTTGCCTGTTTTGTTTTTATAAGACATGTACACACACAAAATTCCTGCTAGCTTAAGACATCTCTCTTCAAAGTCTATGAATGTGGTCTCTTTTGTGTATTCTTTTTAGTGAGGAGCTGAGCGATCAGGGTTCTTTAACCAAGATTTTTTTCAAGATGCAGACTTTGACAATTAGTATTTGAAATTCAGTGAATTAGAACTAAGTTATCTTGGTGGATGTTAGGGACTGGCTTTCTTAATGCAACTGAGGAGAATTTGTAAACATATGATAGATACCAACAGATATTTTTAGAAGTTCTCAGCTTCTGAAGTAAACTACTTTATAACACTTCATTCATGTGTGTTCCCTGGGCCTTATATGGCCCAGAGTTTCACAACATTAATGTATTACATGAAACATGACTTTGTCTAAATATTTCTTTAAAGTGGTTGTTGATTTACTTTGGATGCTAACTGGAATGTGCTTTCATTTTGTGTTCAGGCAAACAGGTTTCTCTGAGTTCAGTGGACAGATAGGAATCCTCAGCTATGAAACAGCTTCCGAGTACTTCACATATGGCTTTTGATATTGCTTGGTGACTGAACCTGTAGTCTGAGGGTGAATGACCATCTATGATTTCTCAAAGCAACTATACAGCAGCTTCTTCTTTGATTGAGAGTAAACAGCTGCTTATTACTCTTATACTAATAGGGAAAGAACAGCAAGAGCCCTGTTTTTTTAAGGTTATTTATTCCAAACTTTGCAGTTGCTGTTTATTTAGTTATTATATATAGCTCTTGCTGTGTGCTCCCACTAGGAATTTGTTTTATTCTTGAAGAATTTTGTCTTTCTTGAAGATGTTTGAAATTACATGTGTGACTATATCTTCCTTCTAATATTCTTAACTCGTTGTGAAATTGAATTAAGGACAAATTAAGAGTATAATAATATCCACCATCAGAAAACATGAAATGGCAAATGCTTGGCATTTTAACTTTTCTAGAAATAAAAGTTCTTGTTTTCCTGCCTAAACTTGTTTAAAGATAGACAGTTTCCTCTACAAGACAGGAATGTGTTATCCTAAACCAACTTTTTATTATTGCTATGAGCACAAAGAAAATGAGCTCCAGATGAGCTAAATTGGGCTAGATACTGTGATATTTTTTGTCTGTGGAATTAGCTATGACAGTTGTGGAAAACTCAGAAAATATTTCTCCTACTTGCTACAGTCATAGCAGTATGTACACATAGGAGAATAGGCATGCTCTTTCAATGTGTCTCTGCTTACAGTATTGCTTTCTGCCTTAACACATTAAACTGAAGAACCAGAATTTAAAAAGAATCAATGAGTTGATTTTTATTTTGGATGTTTCTTCACACAGATTATTTCTCTTGTAAATTTTTCATATGCTCCTCTCCACTGAATCACAGATGTCTTATCTCACTGGAAATGTAAAGATTGTATTTAGCCTGACAGGGTTTCTGGGTTGAAAGTTGTGCTTAAAGTCAGAAAAGGGTGTAAACTCTACAAGTTTATCTAGACCTGTAGTGAGAGATGTATCCAAAGCATTCCATTCATGATTCCTATCAGGGGATTAAGTTTATTTGTTCTTATGGTGAAATATTATTTGCTGTCACCATAATTTTTGCATGCTCCAGATGATAAACTCATAATAAAAAATTGAGATACTAAACCACAGAACACTTGCTGTTGTGACTGATAACTGTGTACACTGCAGCTGGAGCAAGGCTTAAAACCACCTCTGCTTTTGCACAACTCTTAATTTGTTGCTAACATTCAAGCAAGATAGCAATGATAGGGTTCATTGCAGTGGTCCTCTGGTGGCAATGTCTAGTGACTGCTGGTAACACTCCTGTTATTATTAGACTAAATTAGTCACATTTGTTCCAAGCAGGTCTTCATAGCACATGAGTGTGAAATAGTTCTGCATAGGTGGTGCTTGTTGCTTTTCTGATAACAGTACAGTTTTTTTAGAAAATCAGAAATATAATTCCCTCTTCTAAAAATAGCAACAAAAATGCATGCATTGTAATGTCTTTGCTGGCAGAAACAGGCAAGCTGAGGCCATGGAAGGTGGTTCAGTGCCAGACCCAGTGTTGGAAACTGCACATTAGTGAAAGTGGTTTAATTCTCTGTACATTTTCATTTTTCAGCCCTATATTTCAGTAATAATTATGCTGTCAGTACAATATTTTCTGTGAAGTAAGAAACTGAGAACTCTGACATGAGGGTTCTGTATAGTAAAATTTAATGATAAGTCAAATTTACTTTTCATTCCCTAATAATGCAATTTTAAAATTGATTTTAAAAAAAGATTTCCTAATTAAAAAAAGTGATAAACTACTTTTTTACCAGTTTGAAAGTTTGTTTCATTCTTTTTGTAGTGAAACAAGTGCTCTGCCATGCAGGGTGACTGTGCACCAAGGTGGAGAAGGTGTGATTGCAATGCCTTTCAGCTGAAAGGCATTACCGAAGAGTACAACATGGCAACCTCTTTAGCTACTTCAGTATGACCAGAAAATCATTTAAAAGAAAATAAAAATGAGGCAGCTTAGATTTTTTTTTTCTCCCCCTAAGAGGCAAATTGTTGATTTCAAAAACTTGGGTCCAGTTCTTTTGGAGTATAACTTATTGACTTTATTTGGGCTGTGCAGAGGATAAATTTGTCCCACTACTGTGAGATCTACATCCTAAATTGCAAAATGCCTCTTGGGACCTGTAACAACCTTGTTTATATTTGAAACTGCAATTACTACTAGAAGATTAAGTCATTTCATCCTTGGTCACAAGTATTTACGCTGTCAATTAAAAGAATTTTTATCTAAGGGATTATTTTATCTTCTAATTGTGTAATTTGTTTTTTGTTACTCATTAGTGCAGACACTTACTTCCCATTTTTCTATTTCAGTTGTCCCATATGCCTGATGGAATAAAAATTGCCTAATATTTGCGTTCTGAAATATTTTTATTCCATTCAGCTGAAACACCAACACAGATGTTCTTTTCTCTCTAATTAGCATGTGTTTATATTTCTGTTAAATTAAGTAACTGCAATAGTGTGTATATAAATAGAATACAGCAAGTGTTAATGGCAAACTGGTTTGTCCTCTGGATGTTACCTTAGGCTGCAATAATTGCAAATTACATGACATTGTGTTATGAATCCGGTCCAGGTTCAACTCAGTCTTTATGTTCAAATGAAACGTAGTTCTGATTCTTTCTGCTTAAATAGTTGACTGCTGTCTATGTGGTTGTCCAGAAGATTGAATTTGATCCTTGAAACTCAGGGGAAAAGAGAGTGACTTTGTTACCATTTTGTAATTTCTTGTTTCTTGTATGCCAGTAACTCATTGCAGAGGGTTTTCTCCACATTTCTTGTCCACCTGAAGAAGACTACTAGGCAAATGCTTTATCCCATGGAGGTCAGGTGAATTTGGAATGAACTTGCTTTTCTTAGCCTTACATTAATGCATAGTACTTAAGGAACAAACTCATCCAAGCTGATTTTGCAGTTTCTTAGTGGTGCTAAAGAGTCTTTTGAGTATCTTTGGTCTATTCCTTCTTTTCTTTTATATTGTGACTTCTCAATGGAGTAGCCAAGACAAAGAGAAGTGGTAACTTGTTATGACATAGCAATGTAGAGGGATGGAATTGAAAAGCTTTGACGTGAACTTTGCTCCAGCTACTGTTGCCAGCCAAGGATTTTATGTGGTACACCGCAGCCTTCATGAAGGCACACAATGTACTCTCTGAAGCATTTCAGTGTAGAAGTTGGGCAATGTTAACATGTTTACAATAACTAAAACCTTGTGGGAATGCCTTTTGGCTTCTGAATACTGCATGCACCTTTTAAAAAATTTATGATGTTCTAAAATTGAGGTATACTTAAATAAAAGGAGCTGTGCAGAGAGTCTGGCGAGATGCACAAATAAAAATGAAGAAAGGGTGAGGTGTGGTCATGGCATAGCTCCCATTGACTTCACTGTGTTACTTTAGTAACGCTGCTTTTTCTCTTCGTCCACAGTGGTCCTCCACCATGCTTTTGTCTTCTGAGGGCTCTCAGAAGTGAGATGCTCTCCTCTTAATATCTTTAGTGATAATACCCTGAATAGAAATACACAAAACCATGGTCCTCTTTCTGTTGGAATGGGAGACGAAGAAAAAACTCTAACAGTGTTACGTTATACTTGGGAAAATATCTTTTCAAACCTAATTCTAAGAATCTATTGAAGGAATAAAATCCACATGCACTTTCAGTTAAAGCACATGAAAGCCAGTGTTGTTTTGTTTGTTTGTTTGTTTTTAAATTACAGTAACCACATTGTTTGATATTAAGTATGTTTTACAGTGTTTCAGTATGTTGATCTATTTCATCATCTTTGTACTTGCCACAGCTGGCTGGGGTCCCACTCTGCAGCGAAATAGGATATAAATCTGCCTGGGATTGGTACAGAAAATGTGTGTACACATCTGTCCCACCATCTTCAGCTCGAAAGGAAGCTCCTTTCAGCATAGATGTTTTGGGCTTGACACTGGAAGTATTCCTGTTTATTCCCCCATTTATGATTTTAAGCATCCACCTGCAAGTAGCAGGAAACACATGTGAATAAAACTGTCTGTGTGCACCACTAGGGGATTCTTAGGCTGTTTATGGTTACTTTTAATGCTTCTGATAAAATTTCTGAACTTGTGTATTTCCTCCCAAATGGGTATGTCCTCGTTCCTGCAAGAATCTGTGAGTGCAATTTCATCCCTTTTCAAAGCAATAGAGAACTGTTTCCAGTGACACTTTTCAGAAATGACTGGTGAAGGATACTAAGCGTGTTGCAGCTTCTTACTACACCTATGTGTAAATCTGTAGATTCTTCGGAAGAACCAGATGGAAGAAGCTTTGTGAGGAGGCATGTGGCAGAGCACTAACTTGAGCTAACTCTCCTGTCTGGAGTCAAGTGTGCAGTAGAATCTAGGTAGTTCTATTTTTGTCTCTACAGTATTTTTTCCTCTGCTATCGTGGTGAGAACTCTCCTTCTGTGATTTCAGCTATTACACATATGTGCATGATTCTCCATTCTCATAAATGTAGTCAGATGACAGACTCTGGTCCCATTTTAAGAAACTTAGTTTGCAATTCTGCAGCTGGAAGTTACTATCATTCAGCTAGAACTTACAGTCATAAATGTCATAGCTTGCAGCTCTGAATGCTTCTATTCTGTTTCAGTGCCAAGTGAAACAGATCAGTGAATCTCAAGTTGGTTTAGTATAATCTTTTTAATCTTTCTGTGGGTTATATTTATCTTCTTTACACTGATGTGGACTGCTAGATGTATTCATGCAGTCAGAGAGAGAATCTGAGGAGAGGAACAGTGTCATCAAACAGCTTTTGGCTGGGTGACAATTGAGCTTTTCTTTCTACTATTTCCTTTTCTTTTTCCTTTGCAATCGTTGGCAGTCTCATGGACATTCTGATCTCCGAAGTCTGCAGCCACATCCTTGCAGGAAGGCTAAGAATATCTGCATCTGAGGTGTCATCTTGGCCTGCATGTACATTAGCATTTTAGACCTGATCAAGAACGTACTTTTGAAGGGAACCTCCTTACTGCAGTTTGAAACAGGATGTCTAAGTTTAGAGGAAATTAAGAAATTTGTTGGACTACAAACGAAAGGAGACAAGCCTCCTTTAAATTTAAACCAAAATTTAATTAAGGTATGATAACAGAAAGTATAACACTTCTTAACTACACTATATATATATATATATCTATATAGCTATTCAAGAGAAACAAAGCAACCAGAACGAAATGACCAGTGTGTAATTAACCTTCTGAACACAATGCAGTCTCTGCTCCTGTTAGTCGCAGTAATATTTACGGACAACAGGTGACGATGTTGCTCCTTGGCTGGTGTGGGATTGCCCCCTGGGGGTGGAGAGGTTTGGCATGTCTCTCTGGGATGGACGGTGTGGAATTGGTGGGAAATACCACGCAGAGAGGGAAGAGCTGGGATCCTTTTCTGTGGGCAAAACTCTCTCCTAGTCCTTGGCTAGAGGAGGGACAGTGCGCTGAGCTGGGCTGCCAAGGATGCAGCAGGGACTCTCTGCGCCCTGGCCGGCAGCCACTGGTTCTCTCAGGAAGCCTGCAGCAAAAGCCCCCGGGTTGCAAATCGCTCAATCCCTGTCTCTCTCTCTCTCTCTGAAGCACCGGGAACTCAAAAATCCAGGGATTGGAAATGGGAGAAAGGGAAGGAGACCAAACCCACAGGACAGAGACTCTCCAAAGAAGACATCTCTCTCTTCCCCACAGCAGTCCTCCTCCCCTGCCAGCCAAAAAAACAGTGCTCCTTCCCCTTCACCACACCCATGCCATTGATTAAAGTTGCTAGGTAACCCACCTTCACTCGTCATCTACTCCTTTGTTATCTAGCAGTGGGGAAAGATAAGGGCCATTAACTCCTAGTTCCTTGGTAGGGGAAAGGAAAATTCCACCAGCTCCTAAAAAACTATAACGCAGGACTTGGATTCTCTTAGGATAAGACAAAAGTGAAGAGTGTTCTCCAGCAGTACACCTGATTCATTCTCTTTGCTAATTCCTTCCATGGGACCAGGTTAGGCCTGGACTGAAATACCAGCTCCTAAACTGCTTTTGTAGGGCACACCAGAGTGTTAGCAACACCTGATTGACTTCATAAATCCACTGTCATTGTTTTTCACAGCTTGCTAATGCAGATAATCCTGCAATAAGACAGAGTTTTTATCTCCAACTGAATTCTGATTCCATCTGGGTCTTTTTAGTAGCTCCAGTGGAGTGAGATCTGCAAATATCACCAAGACTGTGCTCAAAGTCCATGTGACAGTTACATGATGTTTCCTACAACCACCAAGAATTACCTTTTCCTACTAAGTGCAAGACAACTTCTTAGCATTGACATCCTTGCAATACCTCTGTGAAATGAAAAGGCTGGGAAAACTGCTGTTAAAGGTTGCATCAGCATGTGTGACATAATTTTAGGGGCACAATCCTATCTCTGGTTATTTCTAGTAAGACAAATATTTTGCAAATATATGTAAAATAAGACATTAAATTGTCTTCGGAATTCTCTGAAGTGGATTTAAGTTATATTTTCCTATAAAGGAATATGGAGAGTATTTTAGCAGCTTTAGCAACCTATCTTTCCTTTGTTTATAACTCAAATATGTACATCTGTATTATGTCTTAATATTGTATTTTTTTATTGCAGGGTGTTGGGAAAAACAAGGTTGTTGACAGATTCCTTCACCTTCTGAACAGACCTAGAGAGTATTTACAGCTGCATAGGTAAGAATGTGTTAGATTTTCATACTTCATGTTTATAGTCTCATTCCTCATGTTTTAAAATTCATGTTTCTGAAGTTTAATGTATTTTTACTGTTTGAACAAAAACCCTGATATGGTAAGTGGCACACAGACCACAGGAACGTAGCAGAGGCAATAAGCTAACATATTGAGGAGGGGGTACTAGTCAGAGTGTACTGATGTTAAACTTGGCTGAAGAAGTGAATAATGTATTTTGCTGTCGTTCCTGCAGAAATTTCCTGAAGCATGAGGTAGTGTGTGAGAGAAAAATTCAAAGATGCATGTTTGAATGTATTACTCATCAGAGAACAAATATTTTACATAGTAGAGACTTTTGGCCTTTTTATTTTGGCACCTGTGCTAAGCACATGTATTTATTTCTCATCCATAAACATCTCAAGCTAAAAGATTGACTTCATGACAATAAACAAATTAAACAATTCAAAAGCTGAAATCATAGCAAATTATCTGCCTGCTTTTTATGATATTGACTTGAAACCAATAAATTGAAATAAAGACTAAATATGTCTACAACTGCCTGTTTCAGCTTAATTTCTAATCTTTACTTCTGTTTCTTCAACTTCCTAGCTTCATCACCCTGTCTCTTTTCATTATCGCTGTTTTTTAAATAGTGCTAATAAAAACGTTGATCTTTGGTGTTTTGACTTTTAACAACATAGTTTGTATTACACTTTCAGTTTCTCACCCTGCATTTTGTCTTCAAATGTCTTGTATTCCTGATACTTGGATAGCTCTTTCTCACTACTTTTCCACTGCTGTTTTCTTTTACACTACCTCTTCTAGACTTCCATCACTTCTTTGTGAAATACTGCTTTTGTGACCTCCTACTCTCAGTTTTGTATTAACTTTCCTGCTGTCTTCTCTGGAGCAGCCACCCACTCCTTCTGGAAGAAATATACTGCCACTTTTGCAAGTCGCAGTTATTTCACGAAGTGCTACAACATTTCTCTCTTGTGTTCTCCAGTGGTCAAGCAGAGCAGTGCTTTAATACAAATGCAGATAGCTCAGGAGAACATTGTATAAGCACAATGTTTGGGGTGATGACGGAGCTGTAGAATGTATTAGTTGCAGTATGGTAGTCAATACATCAGTAGGAAAAAAACATGCTTTTATTGTCTTGTCAGTACAACCTTCTGTAGTCTGTAAAGTAATGTTTATGAGTACAGGGTTTTAGAGATAGACTGAAGTAGAAAATTGAACAAAAGATGATGAGCTGTCCTATGCAGTTCTACAGAAATAATTTGTGAATATAGAAAAATCAGTATTTCCTGGATAACATTTTGAAATTCTTTGTGAAGAACTCAGTGTATATAATACTTTGCCTATCTTTACAGGGCATTTAAACAAGGATTACCGTATTGTTAGTGCACACTTCTGGATTGCTAACCAAAATCAGAGCAAGTTTACAAAACTCCCCAAACCTAGTTTACACTAGTAAGCTTTTACATACTTTGTGGGAAAAAATTCAGTCAGTAGCTTACGGCATAGATATATCTTATTAGAAAATATGGTGGGATATGCTCTTCATCTTTGATAGCCCTGTGTGTTTCTGCAGATTTCCTAGCTAGTAACTTTAAGCATGCCAAAGGAAGTATTTCTGGACAAGTTCCTCTTCAACTAGTCTCTCTGGAAATGAGTGTGCACTCATCAGCTGCATATCCTGAGACTGAGTTTCTAGTGAGGTGGTGAATCTGTCAGAAAATGCTTGACATTGTGAGTTCCTGGATTTGCCCCTACCTACTGTCACTTCATACAGTTAGCGATACAGTGAGTCATACGCATGTAGGTACAGTAATGCCAGTATGGAATGGGTGTTGCAACTGAATAATACCTGTTGTGGAGCAGAGACAAATATCCTTTTCTATAAATGTTCTTGTTGCTTGGTGCAATGAAGATGCAGCCAGAGAAGAAATTGGTACAGTGGAAAGAAAGAAGAGTTTTAGAATTAACACGTTGAAGATCTTTTTCAAAATATATTGTTAAGTAATTAATAAAAGTAGTGAATAAATAACAGACAAAAATAATTAGACTTAATTTCAGAAGTATTCTGATTTATGAATTTAATTGCCTTTTTTTGAAAACTGTGTTTTAAAATGATATTTAAATGCCAAAATCCTAAAGATATTCCAGAAACATTTACTTTCAATAGCTTGTGAATAATGGGGAAATTCACTGTTGTGTAGTGTAATACAGGTTTGTCATGCAATGTAAATGTCTTGTGGAAGAATACCGCACCCCTTTTGACCAGAAAGAGGAACATAACAGAACTAAAAATACTATGAAATCTGTTTTGGTTGTTGTCTAAGTTTAGAGAACTTAGGAAATTTGTTGGACTAGAAACTAAAGCAGGGAGACAAGCCTCCTTTAATTTCAAAACAANACAAAACAACCAGGAGTGAATGAATAAACCACCTGAACCAAACCCTCCCCCACAGTCTGTCCCCGTCGGGCACAGTGGTATTTACGGACAGCAGGTGACGAGTGGTCGGTGCTGGGCTGCCCCTGGTGGGGTTGGTGGATGGAAAAAAGGCTTTGGCGTGTCCCTCCGAGGCTGTGCAAATCCCTCTGTGGGGTTGGTGGGGAGAAGCCGCTCAGGAAGGGCAAAAAGGGCTGGGATCCTCTTCCCTTGGCTTGTGGATGGAGGATAAATGTCTCTCTGGGCTGAAGGCGCCGATGCAAAGGTACCTTCCAGCCGGGCTGGCTGCAGCTCGGCCTCCTCAGGAAACCCGGTGCAAAGGCCCCAGCTAGCGATGTCTTCTCTCTCTTGGGCACAGGGAAATCCAAATCCAGGGATTGGAAAAGGAGGGAAAAAAAGAAACTGAACTCCCAGGCAGAGGTTTTTCCCTCAGCCGTCTCTCCCTTGCCAACTGCAAAACCAGGGTGTTCACTTCCCCCACCCCAGTGAATTACCAGTCACCTTGCTTCTTTTGTTAGAGGCGATGGATGAAGACAGGCCTATTTGCCCCTCATTCTAGTGGTAGGGGAAAGAAAAATTCCTCTAGATTCTCAAACTATAACAGTTGTTGATTGTTTGAGTGGGGTGGGGTTTTTTGTTGGTTTGAGGGGATTTTTTTGCTCTCTTGATCAAACAGTGGAAGGAGTTCTGCTTAGCTAACTCTACATATGTTCGATGACATTCAGGCAGAGAGCACTTGCCTCACACAGTGAACTATTACCAGGAGTAATCTCACATTTTGTCTTACACTTCGATGAGAAGAGATAAAAGACAGAAAAAATAGTGTGTTTTTCCTTAAACTTCCTTTCTGACATCTGTGTTTACTTACTCTTCAACTGGCTCACATGGGAAGAGTCAGCCTGACCTTAAGGTTTTGATTGCTTATGGATTGCTCTTCCTTAACCTTTCTTACAGCAACTCATTGAGAAATGTAATTTCCTTGAAATTTGTAAGTCTTAAAAATTCCTCAAGAAGTTGGCTACTTTCTCTTGCATACTTCCTAATATTAGGAGCTGATCAGGGGTTGACCAGCTCTCTCATCACATTAGTTGTCGGGTTATAGAACTCTTTCTGAAGAAAGGTAGTTTGGCATAGGCTCAGCATGGCTTCTCTCTAGTACTGCACTTCCGAAACATTTTACTGCTTTTCTGTGCTAAGGAAGAGCTTGCATCTGCCAAGATTTGCCTGTCACTCCTTTCCTACAACAGTAAGTTTCAGCAGAGAAATCTTGAATTTTGTTTACCCTTCTGGGATGGTTGTCTCCATTTGGTCCACCCAGGACACTGTCTACACGTTACAGAATAAACAACAAGTATACCTTGTCTAATATTAAACTTCAGGGTTTTACTGCTTTCACCTTGAGCCTGCATTCCTTGATGATACTAGAAAGGTGAAAATCTCTGAGACTTATGCAGTCACAACCCAGTGGTCTTTATAAATTCAACATGTACTGTTCTTACAGCCAGTAACTAAGAAACTGTTACGGAGTCAAGTAGTTGTGTTGCTCCTAAATTAGTGAACAATGGAAAGCATCATCGTTTCATGAACATTTCTGTTACTACTTCTGCTATCTTTCATGTGAATGATGCAGAAAGAATTTGCTAGTGGTTCTACACAATCTACAGAAATCTGAAGTTAAATTTGGTAGACTAAATTGATATTTCATTGAATCAGAAAAAATATTTTTATGGAAACTAATACTCATAGAATCACAGAATATCCTGAGTTGGAAAGGACACACAAGGATCACTGAAGTCTAGCTCCTGACTCTGCACAGGACAGCCTCAAGAATCACACCATGTGCCTTAGAACATTGTCCAAACACTTCGGCTTGGTGTTGTGACCACTTCCCTGGGGAGCCAATTTCAGTGCCCAGCCAGCCTATGGGTGAAGAACTTTTTCCTAATATCCAACCTAAACCTTCCCTGACAGAGCTTCATGCCATTCCTCTGGATCCTGTCACTGGTCACCAGAGAGAAGAGATCAGTGCCTGGGCCCTCTGCTTCCCCTCATGAGGATATCTTCCTTTATTATTCCTTACTGTATAATTATTTATTATATCTTGCTTTCTTATTCTCTTGTGATAATATCTTGCTTTAAACTACAAAGTACCTTAAACCAAGAATATTCCACAGAAAGATGAAAAAAAATGTAAAACTTCAGAGAAGACTCAGGCAAAAACATGTCCCCTGTTAAAACTATAAAATACTTCTTAGCATTGATGAGAGTAATAGATAAATATAAAACTGTAAGCTCCCAGCTGTCCTGCATAAAAATGCCAGAAGTGTCATGACTTTAAACTGTTGCCTCCTTTAATGTGATTAAAAAAAAAAAAAAAAAAGATTAATTTTACTTCTCTTATAATCAAATTAGTAACTAGTTGCATACAAAGAATGGTTTTGCTGGAGTAAAATGTCCTTTATCTGTCATTTAAACTTTTAAGTTTGCATTTATTTATAAGTTATACTCTCAAGCTTTTTTAAATACTAGAATTAGAATGATTTCTCCTCCTTGCAGTTACTATTTTTGTGTAGACTGTGTTACAGAACCACAACATTTAACCTTTTGTTTTCAATGAAAACTTGATTTATTGCTCCAATTTGGGGATTTGGGAAGTCTTTTGTTATGTTTTCATTGAATTTCTTTGTTTTGTTTTGTGAAGGTTTTTGGGTTGTTTGTTTGTTTTTGTGGTTTTGTTTGTTTGTTTTGTTTTGTTTTTTATTGTGATGTGACCTCCAATAGAAAGTTTCGTAAAAGCTTAGATTCTGACTAAAAAGATGTAAAATTCAGTTACTTTTTGTGGTAGTTTCTGGTGGTAATGTCATATGGTGTTATCTGATCTTAGCTTTCATTAAAATACACTGCTAGGCTTTAATACAAGAGCATAAAAATGGGATAAAAAATAGTACTTGCATGTAATTTATTCTGAAATGCTAATTTAGGCAACTAAAAAAGAACTGGAAAAATACTGTGGAGAACACACAGTGTCTTATGACAAAAGGGGGGAATTTTTTTAGTGTGTGATGGTTGCTTTCTCTGTAAGGTAAAAAATGTTAAAACTGCTTGTAAATACAATTTGATGCCTCTTCAGGAAAACAGAGAATGTAGGAAGTTTTCTTCTTTAGCTTTTAAATAAAACAGGTTTTGCCCCTAGATTAGCTATGTTATGTCTTTGTTCTCCATGTGATATCTTTTCTTACAAGTTGAGATAACTTGTTTTTTGCTTTCTAGGCAGTGACATACATGCTAAAGCAATTTGGCTTTGTGGTAAATTTGTTTTTCACTGTCAGTTCAATACTGCTGTAGAAATTATATTTTTTTATCTGAGAATATTGGTGTTATTTTAGAAGATATTACACTGCCTTATTCTGTGTGTCCTAATATTACATTTTCTTTCAAAGAAGCCTTTCCTGTCAAAGTTACTGTATTTATTCCAGTGACTGATGATTGGAAAGTGTGATTCACGATTTCTTTTAAAAATCTACTACACTTTGTGTTTTGCCTTTTCTAGTTCCCTAATAAATTACAGTAATCTGATGATTTTTTTTTTCAAAAAATTACCTGAGTTTGCATATGTTATCCTTTTCAAAATAAACATAATTTTGCTGTGATCTTTAACAATCAAATTAATGGGCAGTTTGGGGTAGGAAAATGGGCTCATGGTGTCCCTACAAGCAATACTTACTACAAACTGTCCATTAATCTTTAGGTCTTAATTTTCTTTCCCTCTTTTTCAGCACACATAATCACTGTAAAATCTGATTACCTGTTTCCCCTACTGAGATAATTTAAAACTACCCTTTCAGCTTTATTGACTTCAGATTTTTTAAATTCTAATTAAAAAAGTTGTTTCAGAAGGAATAGCTTCCTTTGCCCAAAACTCAGATGGATACTAGAATTATTGTGTATTTGTTCTCAGAATTGCAGTTGATTACCCACTCTTGAAAGAATATAGGACCACATGAAACAATTTAAATGCTGATATAGCTCTGCAGGTCTGTTTTTAAAAATGAGCGATACAGAAAAGCTATCTCTGTAGTGGACTATTGAAGGAAGTATGCTATAGCTGCAATGGTTAATTTGAGAAATCTATGAGCCCAGCAAACCTGTTGTGTTTTTGTTCATTGGCAGTCACAAAACAAAAGGCTAGATAATTTTTCCGCATGATTTTGAGTCATGAATACCTAGAGTATTTTCTTTCAGTGTTGTACGTTGTAGTGTCTTGTTTTATTCTTTGTGAAGCTCAGGTTTGGAAATAATAAGGTGACATATTTTTGTTGTAAAGATTTATGTTGTGAAGCACTGAGTGTATTGACTAGCATATAACAGGTGTCTTTATGGGGTTTTGCTCCTGTTTTT
Source organism: Formicarius rufipectus (assembly GCA_013399695.1). Lineage (NCBI taxonomy): Eukaryota > Metazoa > Chordata > Aves > Passeriformes > Formicariidae > Formicarius > Formicarius rufipectus. The sequence continues at coordinate 1,019,621 of VXAU01003430.1, read as the reverse complement.
TACCCCCCTTTTTTAAAATGCGTTTTAAGTCAATACAGAGTTGCAATGCAAAGCTTCCCAGATTTCACGCCAGCTAATGGTGTCTGTTTCCAATGTTAGCTTTTCATAAGCTGTCTGACTAGCTCTGCTGTTGTCAGATTCCAGGTGTTAGAGAGCTACTTCATTTGTCTTTGTGTAGGAGTTGCTTTCATTTTCAGTATTTGCTGCATGGTTGTTATGGAGAAATAGCTCAGGTTAGAAGACCCTGTTGTTTCATTTTCCTCTAAAGCCAAAGGAACAGTTTCTCATTGTTTACTCATTGAAATGTGTTCTTACACATAATAAAGGGATCTGGAAGGTATCATGTTTCTTCATTTATGGATTTTACAATTAGGGTGAGTGAATTTCTTATGTTATTATAATAAATAAAGTGAAAGTGTTGCATCTTGTTTTGACAGATGGATCACATATAAGGAATTGTCTAACTTTAGATTTACGCATATAACATGAATTAAACATATAATTCCCTTTGACCTTTCTTCTACCACCTGCAGTCATACTGATTAATGAGTACCTTTATATTTCAAATAATTTCTTGAATTTTAAACAAACTTAAGTCCTGCTGAGAAGCTGTAACAGCCTAGCAGAGGGAAAATAAAAGAAAAAAAAGTGGATTTAATTATCAGTACATACAGATAAGTCAGAAGGGCTCAAAACAGTGTCATTTTTAACAGAGAAATGAGACAGCTGGTTAGCTTTTCAGACATTTCAGAATTTCGTAAACATAGCAGACAGATCATGCAGTGCAATGGCTGTATGATAGGTTGGCTAAAGAAATTAATTTGTAAATGTCAGAATCAGGCAGATGGATTCTTTGTGTTAAGATTGCCTACTCTTCATCAGGATAATCCACGAGTGGATCAGCTAACCAATTAACAGCTTCAAATGGCCCTTGGCTTAATTAATTTTCAAATACTCTTTAAAATTAGGTCACAGCAGATGGGTATATTCGTGTCTGATTGACATGTAATTGAGAGATATTTATCTATGATTCTAAGTCTTTAGATAATAGATACCTCACAAAAATGAAGAACAACAATTATTAGAGTATATATTCTGCATCACGGATTTTTTCTTTCAACTACCATAAAGTTTTATTTGGCAAATAAGAGGAAGGCCAAACCTGAGTTTGGTTTATGTAAGCTTGTAACCGTGAGCGCCAACCGTTAAAACACAGGGTTCCTTTCCCCAGAGAGTCTCTTCCCCCTACAGCCTCAGTGTATGTACAGAGAGAAGCCAGCACTTCTTTGTATTCTTTGCACTGGCCAAAGTGGGGTAAATCCAATGAGTGTGGGTGTTTGTGATGTTAGTTGAGCCCCTCACCCTGTGTCCTGTATTTGGACATAAGCCTGCCTGGAGACTCAAATATTAATTCTTTTCCTCAAAAGAAGGCATTGCGCTCAAGGAAACAGTAACTGTGGCAGGAGTATGTTTGAGTAAGTCTACAGAACTTAGAAAAAGCTGCCTTTAGGGTCACTAATGCAGCAGTAGCCAAAAAATAAATAAAATACAATGATGTGAGCTAATAAGAAAACATGGAAAGAATTTTCCAAAGTCCCAGTATGAGTGGACTGGTACTGTCACGGGAGTTGCTGCATTTTAGTAGTACATTTTTTTGCTGTTGTTGTTGCAGGGGTTTTTGGTTTGGTTTGGTTTTTGACTAGAGTGCTTGTGAGGATGGCTTCCTCGGTAAAAATAAAAGTATTTTCTTGGGAAAGGCATTAAGGAGCTTATCATATTTTTCTTTTACATTCATGTGAAGACAAAGTCGATTCAGTTGAGTAAGATGACAGTCTGTGAGACAGCTTTTCATGCTTACTTCTATGTTCCTACAGTCTTGTTTCCTTGTGTCAGAACTATTTTCGTCTTGGGTGCTAAATGTGATAAAATTAGAAGGATTTGATGTTTGTGTCTTTGTTAGAGCCTAGTTGATATTAAGGTGTTGACATTACTGAGTGAACATGAATTACCGCTTTTAGTTCCTTTCCTGTGAGAATTTTGAGTGCCAGACATATTTGACATTTAGGAAACTCTGTGTGCCATGTTGTTGCAAAATATTTCAGACTCAGCATATTTTTCTATTTCTGTATTTCTGTGTCTTTAGATAATTCATTACAAAGTGAAAATTTAAGAAGATGTGGCTCTAAGGGGACAAACTATTTTTAACCATTCTTTACTCTGGGTCATGTTAGATTTCTGAAGAACAGAAATTAATGATATCTAATTGTATAGCTTATGATTCTGAAAGGAAAACAACATTAATCTGTAATAACCCTGATAAAATCATTCTTATATCCATGTGTGAATGTAATAGCCTAAGCAAGTGCAGGAGTTTTGCATTCAATTAAATCATCACGCCAATGGAATTAATACTTGGCTTTATATTTAACTTCCATAATACATTGCAAATCCCCCCAAGTATCTCCTTAAATTATTAAGGCTTAATATCAACAAAACAGAAGAAAGATAAAATAATGGAAAAAAATTTAGAAACTAGATTTAGGATGTCAACTTTTATGCTTTCTATGTTTTTTTTCTGTTTTACGCTACTTTTATAATAGCACTTAACCATAAGCTCCTGTAGTGTTTATTTTTCCCAAAGATCTCTCTTCTCTGAAGAATGAGATCATCCTTAGGATTTGTGTGGGCTGCTGGTGGTACTAAGTACAAGTTTGTATTCCATGTCAGGAGGTTTTAAGTAATCTCTGCAGAGCCAGAGGATTAACTAGTTCACCAAAAGTAAAATTAACCATTTTGTGTGACCATCCACACCACCACTAGAGTTCTTAATTTCCTGATGTGTTTTGTTCACTTTTTCCATTTATTGACCCCTTAATTGCAAATTTACAATCTGCAAAACATCCTGTAATGCGTCATCTTCTTTTACATTATTCTTGGCCTGTGCTTTCCTCAGACCCTCCATTTTCTCACCTTTCTGTTACTTGAAAGAGATCACAGTTCAGGTTTGACAAATCCTTCCCCTTTTTACCTTGGATTAGTTCCTCAGACCATTTTTCCAGGAGTTGTTAGTAACCTGTGACTGCGGCTTCATGTGCTCTAGAGTTTGGTTTACACATTTTAAAATTCTTCTGCATCTGCAACTCTGTAGGCTTGAACCAGAAATATTAACTGATGGTGGAAGTAGGCTGATGCATACAATCTGATAATTTAGTCCCTTAATAATGTGTGTTCAAGAAAGAAAAAGAATTGGTTTGTTGTGGGTTTTGAATACATTATTGATTTCTCTGCCCAGTGCAGAAATTAGACGAGCAGGATGACAATAGAAGGTTTGGTTTTGTGTCCATGGTAGGATTTCTAAGATGATAGATTAATTCTAATGCTTAATGATTTAAAAAATTGCATGCTTCAAGTGAATACAATATTAATACAACTATTTGAGGCAGTGTTGCTGCTTATGACAGTCTGCCTTTGATGGGGTTAGATGAAGTGAAGGTGCTCCCAGCTTTGTAACCTTTCGCCTCCTGGATTAAAGTTCAGATGAAGTACTGAAATGTTAAAAATACCTCTTCCTGCCCTCTGCTTTATTTCTGTGTATGGAAACTCTGGAATAAATCAATCATGAGTTTAAAGCTAAACAAGAAATTATTAATTATTAGGGATAGAAATCCTGCTGACAGCAGTTTCAAATAAAGGAAATGTTCAAGTTATGCTGTCAGCTAGAAACTGTAATTGGAAGCTGGCCACTTAATAGTGTGCTGCAAACAGTACTGTGTTTGATTTCCTGTACCCAAGAAGCTTATCAGAATATTGTTAGTTTTTTACAAGGTGTTACAAAATTAAAGAGAGAACTGAGGTGGATATTTAGAAGAGTGAGTCAGCTAGGCTTAAGCAAACAGTTTTGTTATACAGCATGGCTGTAAGAATAGATTTTTATTGCATCAAATCTCACATACAATGCACAGGTTACCCACCTTAGCTATGAACCAGTATGTGGATCTCATGCTACATTAAGTAAGGCTCACCTGATGGGTTTTGTCTTGTGATCAGTCCATCATTCTGCTGACATGGACTAATACAAATTCTGAAATACAGGAGGAAAGGAATGGCATAGCCCACTTGCCTTAAGCCTGAATTGCATATCTTCTTGCCTGTGAAGCCATGGGAGTCATGGGCACCTTCTATCATGACCCATGTCTGGATTATTCTCTAGCTCATTGATCCCTCTGAACCTCAAAGTAAATGGGGTCGGTTATACCCATCCTGACAAAGGTTTTGGCAAGTATTTTGTAAAGTCAGGAGCAGCTTTCCCTAGGTTATGGACATAATTTATAAAGAAGAATCCAGTGTGCTGATGTCTGTTGCTTGACCTTTCTGAATTGAAACTGCTATTTAGCTATACATTCAGTGATGGTTGAAATAGATGAAAATAGTGAAGATTAAGGGATGCTTTCATTACAGATTTTAATTAACACTATTTTAGGTTTAAAGGAAAAAATCGTTTGAACAATTCAAACACAAAATTTCAACAATAAATATTATGCTGTTAAAGCCTCTGTCCCATCTAAGAGCTTATACTATTCATGATATAAATACAGTAAGCTGGTATGTCTTAGGTAGAACTAAAAATAATTGATTTTTAGAATTTCATAAGAGTATTCTTAGTTTGGTTGTTTGGTTTTTGGGGGGTGGAGGTGTTGTTATTGTTCTTTGTGGGGTTTTTGTATTTGGTTTGGTTTGGAGGGGTGTTTGGGTTTTTTGATTGTTGTTTTGATTTGGGTTTTTTGGGGGTTTTGGGGGTATTTTTTTGCTTGATGGTGTGTGGAGAAGAGTGGCTAAAACAATAACTATTCCTGTTTGGTGCTTCTAAGGAGACTCACCTGTTTGTCATGTAAATGACAGTTTCAACACATTCTTAACTAGGAATAGTAACATCAATAATGTGCCTACATACAAAAAATACTGTTTCACTTCTCAATGGTTTTGTTCTCTGTGTTCATGAGAAATGGAGAACTACTGTGAAAGTCTTGGCAGGGACAGGGATACTTGCAGTGACCACTAAGCTGGCATGCTATTTTTCCCAGTTATTTAAGAATTCTAAAAAAATAAATATTTTTTTCCTCTTACAGTGCATTCAGTTTTTCATTTACTCATTTTGCATTTTACTGTAATTAAAATTCCTGTGTGTTTTTAAATAATACTGTCTGGTTTTCCACGTTTCAGGGATACCACTGTACAAAGCCTTACTCTACAACCTTCTGTTAAGGACGGTCTTATTGTATATGAGGATTCACCACTGGTCAGTAGTAACATTTGAATTTTATTATTTAGTAATGTTTTATTATTTAGTAATGTTTTTCCTTTAGAATTTAAAATACTCATGATTTGATTTTTCATGACATAGTGAGTGAGCATGACAGTAAGCATTTCATTAACTTTTACTTTAGTCACATTTGCTACACTTGCTATGCCAGGTGTGAATAAGATGGTAATCTTGGGAGACTCCACACACAAAATAAGTATGTAAAATAATTTAGTATTAACCTGGCACATTCTAATTGGTAGAGTGGTATTTTCCTCCTTCTCTTTTGTAGCACCTCACACCTACATGTTAAGCTGGTCTCCAAACAGCTGTTGCAGCCATTCTTTAGTTCTTTCAGCTACATGTTGACAGTCTAGATGCAAACTGCCTTTGCATTTCTCTGTCAGCACTCCAATTCATTCTCAGTCAGGTTCCTGACTTCCCTCCCTAGCACAGCCTTTTCCATCCCGACTGAGAAGACAGAAATACCCACCGTTCTTGCCCTGCCTTCCTCCTTTTGCCTCCACTATGGTTTGGTCACAGAGTATCTCTGTTCTGAGTCCTTCTTGTCTCAGTGCCACTGAAACCTCACTGCTGCTGACTGAGAAATCAGCAATTCACTTCCTTGCAGGTTTTTTTGAGGTTGTAATGTTATGGTTCTTTTCTCTTCTAGGTAAAAGCAGTGAAGTTTGGACATATTTTGGTAATCGATGAGGCAGACAAAGCACCAACAAATGTCACGTGTATCTTAAAAACTTTAGTAGAAAGTGGAGAAATGGTTTTGTCAGATGGAAGGCGAATTGTTGCTAGTAAGTAGAGAGAAGATGTTTTGATAATTTACAGTAAAATGTGACATGTTGCTGGTTTTCAGCAATTACATTGCTAAGTAGAGATCAAAACCAGTCCAAATTGATGCATTACTTGATGCTAAAAGGTTAACAATTAAAGAATTTACAATTTACCTTTGCAATTACCGCAGAGGTTTTCTTAAATTAGCATTCTTGTGAATTTTCCTGAAAAATAATTTAAAAAAATCACACCAACAAAAAAACTAAAACCCAACAGACTCTAACCTGACCTCTCTGCTTCTCATTCACCATAAGAAACAAAGATCTAGTTGACCAAATTATGATCTTGGTTATGCCCATCTAGACAGTTGGGGTGTAATTTGATCAGATGTAGAATGAAGATAAGAGTAAACCAAAGGCTGAATGGTTAAGGGTTTCATCTAATCAAGTGTTGCAAATGCTTAAATTATTTAAATATATCCTGCAAAATAGGAGCATTTTGTAACTTGATGGAATTTAGTTTATGTGAATTGCAGGAACTAAATATTTTTCATTATTTCTCAGAGAAAGATCATATTTGAAATGCCCTCTTGATGTTAATAGACACTGTACTTTATGTAATGAGTTTCATTTTAACAATATTGGGAATAATGTTTGAGTTTAGCAATCATTCAGCACTCATGTGGCACACTTGAATTTTGCCTGTCATTGTAAACTATACGTGTGCTTTTTTAAAATATCTTTCTAACCAGTCCCAATTGTTACTGTAGTTTTTTAGATGCAGTTAAAAGATTCCCAGACACCATGTGCCAATGGAAACATGCTGTAAGGGAACTCTGAGTAATTTTGGACAACCAGGGTCTTCGCATGTGTTAAATCACGTATCTCTGGCCTCTCACAGATTTATGTAGTTACTATAGTCATGTCTTCCCAGATCAGATAATGTCAGACCTACAGTTTATTCACCATTGGCATCACTATCTCAGTGAAATTAAATATAAAGAGGTTTTTATAATCCCTACCCAAAGGGCAGTGGATGCATTTTTATGGTTTTTGAAATAAACACTTTGGTTAAATTTTCATGTAACAAAGTATGAAACTTCAAAATGAAACCTAGAAAACTCATAGTTGAGCATCATGCAAAAAGCTACTGAGCCTTTTTTTTTTGTAACTGTTCTTCTAATTCTAAGAAGAGCATAATTAGATTAGAAGAATTTTTCTTCTAGGAATTGTTCCTCTAATCTAATTATGTTTGTTCATTCAGTATTGCAAAGCTTAAATATGTAATTAATACAATTTATTTCTTTTCCAGATCATGCTCGTGTAGAGGGTAGAGAAAATGTAATGGTTATTCATCCTGATTTTAGAATGATAGTTCTAGCAAATAGACCTGGATTTCCTTTCTTGGGTAATGACTTTTTTGGCACATTAGGTAAGTGATTCATATTAAATTGTGATCTTTAATAGAATTGACTAATAGAATAACTATTAATTAGATTTCATGAGGAGAAGGGGTTCTTATGCATATTGATACTCTGTTTGCATAAGGAACTCAACATTCTCCTTGAAGACGATCATGTAAATATACATATCTTAATAAAAGGCTCCAAACTTGCCCTGAAGTGAACAACTGTATGTGGTCATCTGTGTTTAAACTGTGTTGATTTTTGGGGTCAGGACATACAAGGCAGGCAGACAGGGTTATGGGAAATCTTTGTTAATGAGTGTATATTGTATGCAAATATAGGAAAAAAATGAGCTGTAAGCAGTTTAACAGCTGACATCTCTCTCAACTGCTCAGCACTTTTTCCCCCATATCAAACAAACCACAGGTCCTCCTCTTTAATACAAGAGATGGTAGCTTGATGGATGGTTCTTCTCTGTCCTTTCAGCAGTAGAGGCTACTGTATTTTTTTCTGTTATCACTACGCTTCCTACTTCTTAATCCTCATTTGCCCCACTATGCATGTGGCCATCTGTGATAGGCCTTAGTAAATACATATATTTGACAGGATAATGAAGTCATCCCAGTTTCACGTAAGGCTGTCTAAATTTCTCATAAAAGTTTTTCATATCAACAGCAACCTGATTTTAGAAAGCTCCTGGTGGGTCCCAGAAATCCTGTGTATCAGCAAAGGTTCCCTAGATCTTCATCTCACAGTAAAAGCAAGAATTTATGTTGCATAAGGGCAAGTGATGAAGAACCACTGGCCTGTGTAGTCCATTGTTAGTCTAAGTGGGCCTCTGGCAAAGTTTTGGCTGTGTTACATGACAACCTGTGAACTGAATACCCATCCAGACACCATTGCTTGTGCTATCTATGTTGCCTTGGCATTTATGTGCAGGCACCTTAATTTGTGGGGTTTCTCATGTTGACTTTGGTCATAAGGCTTATTCTGCAAGAAATAACAACATATTGAAAAAAGCAGGTGCAAACTCAGTTCCATGTTATTTAGTTGCTCTGTGTTTCTCAGACATGGTTCTCACAGAATGGGCATTGCATGTCTGGAACTCATTGCCTCTGAATTTCACCCTGCTATCTTGTCCTAAGATGATTTAGTGTAGTGTATTTCTTTTTCATGACCTAATTCCTCTCATTACCTGGACCACTTAAACAAAACAGATCATCCTAGTGTTACTGCTTTTGAACCACATAGTAGAGGTTTGGTTAAGTGTTCTTTGTTCATTTTGGTTTTCAAGCTTAGGTTCTTTCCTCCTTTAAATCCAAGTCGTTTTCCACGAGGATCTGATCATGCTTCTGCGAAGTTTTGTAAAACTCAGTTTTATAGATGATGCGATTTGGATCAGTATAATGCCATTATATGGGAAGAATATCTTGCCAAATGTCTTAACATACTTCAAGACAGGCAAGGTGAAAAGATAAATCCAGTATTTCCTCTAGACGTCTTAACTGGGTTTACGTTAGGGTCTTCCTGTGTGTCAGGATTTCCCTGCATCCTATGGCATTTTGAAGGGTTTGCACATTGGTCCCATTCAACCAGCTATGTTTGCTTTAAAACTTCCTTCTTTTCTGTTTTTCTGCATCCATTTGACTTGTGTTTCTTCTTGAAGTTAATTTCTCCCTCATGATCAACTTCACTGAAATGACAGGAGAGATCTGTGTATTTCCAGAAACCTTGATGTTTTTCATAGCGTGTACTTCACATTTTTCAGATTAGTTTTTGCCTTTTGTAATTTTAATAAGCTGGAACTCAGCATTCTTTTGAGTCACTGTTTTTTTATTGAAGGTGCAGTATTAAACTTAATGAGATTGTTGTGATGCTAGATCTTTATAAATTTCTGAACTTCATGCTCTTTTTTCCTTTTTAGGGGACATTTTTAGTTGCCACGCTGTTGATAATCCCAAACCACAGTCTGAACTGGCTATGCTTAAAAAATATGGTCCTGATGTTCCAGAGCCAATTCTTCAGAAACTGGTAGCTGCCTTTGGAGAGCTCAGGACCTTAGCTGACCAAGGAATTATTAACTATCCCTATTCAACTAGAGAAGTTGTGAATATTGTGAAACATTTACAGGTACAGTTCATCAGATTTGATTGAAAACTTTAGTTCATCACTACTAATTTATTAATGCTTGAAGGTTTTAGAAAAAGATGCTGTTATTGTTCATGTATATTTAATTAATTTGAAAAGTTTTACATTTTGAAGGAAGCATCATATTCAGATGTTCAGATAGTCTGAGTGTAAGGATGGCAGATACACCAGCGCAGATATTTTTTCTGAATGTGTATTTATAGATATTTTAAAAACTCCCATGAGTCTGTTTTTCTGCTATGTGAGAAAATACCACATTCATACTGTGAATACAGTGTGCAATGTTCATACTGGCCCTCATTATAAAATTCCGTATTCAACACACAATACTTCCAGGACAGTGCAACAGTTCACTTTATGTTTCTATAAAATGTGTGGGTTTAATCCTTTCCTGTGAAAAACAACTTCCTGCTGCATAAAAGTAGTGCATCACTGGTGGACTTTGTCTGAGGAAAATATTAGATGGATAACAACTTAGCAAGGAGATACTGAGGATCCACAATTACTTCCTACACACATTTAACTCTACAATCACGACTTTAGTGATGATCTGCTTTTTTAAGTATTACAGTAAAGCCTGACTTCTGTCTTTATAAACTGAAGAATATTTTTTGCCTGATGTATTTGAAATATAAGGTATTTGAATGATCTTTGAAATAGCAATTTATTTTGTTCTGTTTATAGTCGAAAATTGGTAATTTGTTAATTTATAGACTGCTTCCTGAATTATTGAATCCTAGATTTAAAAAAAAATAGTGGAGATTAATGTAATTAATACAATTAGAATAAAATTTCTTACAAATTTTGACCTTTCTGTATTTAACACTGCGTAGTATAGCAGGATTGTATGACAGTTTTGTGTTTGTGCTCATGAACATATTCAAAAACATTCTACCATCTAGGTCCTGCAGGTTGAAATTGCTACTTTAGAAAATTTTCAGTTCGTCTAGATTTCTGGGGAAGATAGATTTTTGTGCTCTGTGGTCTCTTGAGTGCAAGAAAGTCTCAAGACAAAGAAGATTGTTGCTACTGTGATATCAATAATATAAAGAAAAAATAATGCTTCCTAACATGATAATAAGGGTTAAAAAGATTCAGACCTAAAAACTGAAGAGTCCATCCAAATAAACACATCAACAAAGTAACCTGTTGGGATCAATTACCAGCGGATAGATATTTGTTTAGCAAGCTGATAGAACTTGTACATGCAGATCTCTTAAGGAACAGTTGCTGTGCTACTGAAAAGCTAATGTATTAGGGTTTTTGTTAAACTAACTCCTTCCTGTTTTCACAGTCTTTTGCTGTTCCTACATTCCTTCCTAGCTTTTTTCCTTCATTCTCTTATCTCCAAGTAGTCTGAAGTTGTACTGTCTTCTGTTGCTAACTGGTGCAGAAACATAGAACTTAACTCTTCTTTTGTAGGAGTGTGAACAGCATCTAATTGAAGATTGGAAGAGCTGCATTGCTAATTGTCTTAAGGGCACTTACTCTCTGCTTCTGTCTCCTTCATTTAATCAATTAGTACAGTCACTTCAAGCTGAACATGGGGCACAGATCAACAGGGAAGTTTCCCATCTGCTAATCTTTCACCTTTTTCAAAGTGAAAATATCCAAATAAATCTCCAGCATGCAGCTTTGATTTTTTCTGTAATGTTTGTTTTCAAGATCCCAGTCTCTTTGAAAGGATGCAACATTTTGTTTATTGTAACTTGTTTTTCAGTCTGAATAATAAAAAGACTGGGAGTAGCCGCGTGTAAACAATGAATATAAACATAATGGTTATTCCAAAGAAAGAAACTTTTAGGTCTTCAGGTAGAGAAGAAAGAGGAAGGAGGGAAATGAGTCAATAAAATTGCTGGTCCTTAGGAAGGAAGGAGGGAAGTTAGTCATGTTGTTAAACAATTTCTCTTACAGCGGTTCCATGGCCCCACTTTCTTTGTACTATTGTGTTGATTTCTTTCACATAATTTTGGAATTTCTTGCTTCTGTAATAAAGCTTGGATGTTTTGGAGAAAAAAATTGCTTTTGATTACTGCTATTTAAGAGCACATCTGAGCATCAGGACTAGTCAGTTAAAAATACTCTGATTACCATGGTATCAGTGTATTGTTAGGCTTATCTCTGCACTCCGATTAATTGTGTTCTTCAGCATATAGGATTGATTCTAGAGTGCAGTTACAAGATTATCTCCCTTTAACGATTTTGCAAGTAGAGAACCTGTGGTGATTTAGTTGTAGCTTAGGCACTGTGTTCAGAGCTAGGTTGCCTCTATACTGGGTTTTTCTTAGGGAAAGATTTTTTTCTTGAAGGTCAAGACAACCAAAATATTTTGAAGACCTGAAACTGCAGGAATAGGGAAAGTTGTCTAATGCAGGTAGCTAACTTGGTTGCTGCAACTTTTTCTCTCCACATTCTGTATAGGTAACTTGGGTCTTGCAGCTCTAGATGGCAGGTGACCTGAATATAACCTTTTTGTCTTGTTTGCCTCCAGTTTTCAGACTGTGTAAAATGTCAAAAGTGTGTATGTTAATAGTGGATAATAGCAAGCTAAGAAGCTCTGGTCTTGCTCTGTTGGGTTACCATATGCTGCCTGTAACTCCTGGCATGTGCTGTGACTGCTTCTCTGAAATCTAATATGCTATTTTTCACAAGACTTCAGCTGATGCTCATCAGGAAAGCCATATTTGTCCAGATAAAATGGCAAAACTTTTTTTCTAACTCTTGATTAGTTTGGGAGAACTCTGATTTTTCTGAAAGGCTTTCTTTGTTATTTGTGTTTGATTGTTTTCTAACAATAGGCACTAGTATAGGAGTGTCCGAGCAGTAAATGTCTAAGAAACCTTTTGGACCTGAAGTCTACTAGTCATCAGGCTTTTAGGCCTGTTCAGTAAGCTTTTGTAGTAAGATAGTACTTTTTTTTAATGTTCAACCTAGTCTCAAAAGGAAACTAGGCTTAGCAAATCTGTTTGTATTCCTTTCTCACCTTGCTGCCAAACACACATCAATAATGACTTTTTACCCGTTTGGGCAACCACAGTGAATCTCAGTTACCAGTTTTCAAAGATAATTAGGTTTCTGCTGGTTTCATCAAAATCAGTGACTGTGTGACAGAGTGGAACAGATTGAGATTAATGTCTCTGTGAGTGGAAAGACAGGGGGATAACTCACCTGTTTTGCTTGGTGTAGATGATACCCATTAAAGACATGAGCACTGGTTAATCCGTTAGTATGTCTGTCGCTCAGGATGAGCCATAGACATGGTGCTCTGGCCCTACTGGCAGGACAGCAGAGGAGGCACAGAGAGAGCTGGCAGCATGCAGGCAAAAGGCATCAGGGGGCCAGAGGGAAACCAGGAGCACTGAGCAGGTAGGGAGAGACCTGCTACAGTACAGGGTGGACCTTTGAGAGGGAAAATGTGCTGGCATCTGATGGTGCTAGAATATGTAGGGAAGTGAGTGCTAGTGAGAACACAAGGTGGAAGTCTGAAACAGAAAATCTGAACTCATTACAGACTGAATACCAGATTTATTTATCCCTTTGTTGCCAGGGTAGTGGTAGAAATACAGTAGACCTCAATGGGGATAGCATATTTTAATTAAGATTCTCTATTTGTACTTGAAAACTGCTATTTTGCTCATAGCCCTTAAGTAGACTGTAGCAATACATGGAATATTAGGTCCATAAAAATACAGATTTTTCACCAAGATGAATTCTGTATCAAATAAAGTATAAAACATATAAATTAAAATATAAAATATTTTAAAACAAAATCTATGTTACTTACTATTTTAAGGAATAGCTGTGAATCTCATCTGTGAAAATACTCTGAGGTACAGGCAAAGGTGTTACTTGTAAGGGGAAGAATCAATGAAGAAGAACCAGACAGACTGATGAGAGATCAATATTTTCTCTAGTAATCTCATTTTAAAAATCAATGGAAACTAAATGGTTTTTTGTGTGTTCAACTCAAACCTCAAGCATTCAACCTTTTTGATCTTTTTCTTTTTTTCCCTTGAAGTGAACTGTCATTTCATTTCTTCAGTAAGCAATTTTCCAAGCAGTTATTAAAAAGTGATTGGATTTGTTCTGATTGAAGCAAGAGAGTTGTGATTTTATTTTTAATAACTGAAGTAGAGGACATTTTGATAAGTGGCTTGTGTTCAGAACAGGTTTTCTTCACAGCAACGATCAGTTGTACTTCAGAAAATTTTTTATGGTGTCCAAGAGGTATGGAACTATTGAGGCAATTCATTGCAGAGAAGGTTATCAATGTCAGAAGTTACACAATGATTCAGAAAACCATGGAAATACTTGGAGACTACCAGTGAAAACCAGATACTATTTGAAGCACTTGACCAAGGTTTCTGCAGTATCTAGTGCAGGACAGGTGGAAGAGTAGGTCATGGGTGAATAAGATAACTTGCTGCCAATTTGTTGGTTGTGCTGTGCATTGAGAAGGGAATAACAGTGAAAATGCAGTATTCATCATATAAATGTTGTAAAAGAATTACCTAAGGAAAGAGTTTGGTTATAAAGAGTATGCGCAGTTCTGAACATATTTTTCTCTTCTTATCAAAAAGAAGCCACACTTGAAAACAAACGGAGATAGAGTCCTGCACACAGAGTGCTAAGAAGCTTTATGTGTTTTTGAGCCTTACCGTCATGTACCTTTCTATAGGTCGGTGGGCTTTTTTTTTTTTCCCCAATATTATGTTTACTTTGATTCCAAGGTGCAGTTCTTCATTACAGAAGTTAGTAGTTTCCCTACTAAGCATTATTTAGTTAGAATAGCTGTTGGGAGAAATTTTGGGTTTAGTACCTGTTCCATTCAGTAAGGAATGGACATTGTAACAAGGACGGCGTAAGCTGTAGGACAACTATGTATTATCCCACAATAACTTCTATTTTGCTATAAGCTTTAATAATGCAGAACCTCAAATGGATTCCTCATGGATAGGTTCAAAGACCAGGACATAGTTTAGCAGGCTTTTATACCAACACTAGTACTAAACTATTCTGTGCCGTATACACCACAGATTAAAAAAAGAATCTGTGCAAACCTATTTTAGCAGTGGTATTCCAGTCTATCACAGGTATTTTTAGTATTGCTTGTGTCACAGGTATTTTATTACAGAGATTAGATGTTTATTAAGTTGGGAAAATATTAAACTCCTTAGTAAGGCTGATGTTTGATGAAGAGTACCAGTCAAAACACAAAAGTATTCTGCTTTCTTCTGTTTTAGTTTTTAATCAGAACTCAAATATCTTTAATACATTTATAAACTTCTCTGACACACTGTCTGTTTTTCAAATTCTTTTTTGCCAGCCTAGTTTACTAATGGGGGAAAAACCAATTAAGACTTCAGCTCCCTAAAATACTTCTTCACAAATTTATCTTCGTCACTGTAAATACTGAGACTGAAGCATCCAGGCTCTTGTCTGAAATACCTAGTATTTGAATGAAAGGCATATGAAGGAAAAGTGAAAAAGTTTTAAATAAAAAGAGTCTCACTCTCATCTCTTGCCAAAAAAATAAAAGTAAAATAAAAGAGTTAAGCAGTAAGGTTCTAGGATATATAGCAATTTGGTGATTAATTGTTAAAATACTTATTATTTGGTTTGCTCCATTTACATCTGTGGTGGGCTGACCCCTGGCCAGGTGCCACCAAAGCCACTCTGTTACTCCCTTCCTCAGCTGGGCAGGGATGAAAAAATATAACAAAAGTTTCATGGGTTGAGATGCAGGCAGGGAGAGATGACTCACCAATTGCTGTCACGGGCAAAACAGACTCAACTTGGGAAATTAGTTTAATTCATTGACAATCAAATCAGAGTAGGGGAATGGGAATTAAACCCAAATCTTAGAACACCTTCACCCCACCCCTACTTTCTTCCCAAGCTTGGCTTCACTCCTAACTTTCTCCACCTCCTCCCTCCAGCAGCACAGGAGGGCACGGGATGCTTTGTTCATCACACATTATCTCTGCCCCTACTTCCTCCTCAGAGGAAGGACTCCTCACACTCTTTCCCTGTTCCATTGTGAGGCCCCTCCCACAGGAGACAGATCTCCACAAACCTCTCCTATGTGAATCCTTTCCACAGGCTCCATTTCTGCATGAATTGCTCCAGCGTGGGTCCCTTCCACAGGGTGACAAGTCCTGCCAGCAAACTTACTCCAGTGTGGGCTTTCCACAGGGTCACAGCCTCCTTTGGGCATATACCTGCTCCAGCTTGGAGTTCTCCACCTCAGTTCCTTCCTTAATCAGTGACATCAGTTTCTTTGCATGGTTTTGTGGAATTAAAAAATTCCTAATTTCTCTCATTTTAACTTACAGAATCATAGACTGGTTTGGGTTGAAGGGGACCTAAAAGATATTCTAGTTCCAATCTCCCTGCTGTGGAAAGGGACACCTTACAGAAGACCAGGTTGCTCACAGCACCATCCACCCTGGTCTTGAACACTTTCAGGGACTGGGACATCCACAGCTTCTGTGGGTAACCTGTTCTAGTGCCTCGCCACCCTCATAGTAAATAATTTCTTCCTAATACCTGATCTAAATCTGCCTTCTTTCAGTTTAAAGTCATTCCCCTTTGTCCTATTCTACATGCCCTCATCAAAAGTCCCTCTCCAGCTCTCTTTTAACCCTTTCTATGTACTGGAAGGCTGCCTGAGAGTCTCCCCAGGGTTTTCTCTTCTCCAGGTTGAGCAACCCTCTCAGCCTGTTCTCACAGGAGAGGTGTGCTAGCCCTCTGATCATCTCCATGGCCCTCCTCTGGACTCAATCCAGCAGGTTCACATACTTGCTGTGCTGGGAATGCCAGAGCTGATGCAACACTCCAGGTGGGAACTCACCAGAGTGGACTAATGGGGCAGAATCACCTTCCTCAACCTGCTGGTCACAGGGCTTTTGATGCAGCCCAGGATACAGTTGGCTTTCTGGGCTGTGAACACACAATGTGGGGTCACGTCCAGCTTTTCACCCACCAGTACCCTCAAGTCCTTCTTGGCAGGATTGCTGTCAATCTTTTCATTCCTTGGCTTGTATAGATACCAGTGGTTGCCCCAACACAGGTGCAGCACCGTGCATATGGTCTTGTTGAACCTCATGAGATTCCCATAGCCTCACTTCTCAAGCCTGTCCCTCTGCACTTGATCCCACTATGTCATCAATGAAGATATTAAACAGTACTGGTCCCAGTACAGACCCCAAAGGGACACCACTTGTCACCCATCTCCATCAGGGCCTTGAACCATTGACTACTACCATCAAGAAGCGACCAACAAATTCCTCATCCAAAATCATTAGTCCAATACAGGCATAAAACATCTGTTGTTGGAGTTACTGATCAAAGTGTGATAAATGTTTGGGGTTTTTTTTAATGCACATGGCACATTTCAACTAGTGTTTTTCACTAAGAAATAAAAAAGTTTGTGAAATTTAAGTGAATTTCTGTTTCTAGTAAAATCCACCATTATGTGAAATATTTTTTGGCAAGCAGCCTGTGTCATCTGTTTTTCTATATTCAACACTTAATTCTTAAATGTATGGCTGAATTATACAACTATATGTATTGGTGTCAGATCTTCATGGTTTGCAGAAAGTAAATTTTAAAAATACGGGCTACTTTTAACTGTATTTTCCAATGATTACACCATCTTGTTTTGTGTATAATGAAAACAATTCTTTCAACCATTAATGATGTTGAGTATAATTGTTACACGCTTCTTTGTTTAATTCAAGTTCAGTGTCCGTAACTTCATTCTGACTTGAAATTATGTACCTTCTTTATTCCTGAAACAAAAAGCAAAGATTACTTAAGCATTTGTCTGCCAAAAAAGTTACTGTTGCAACTATTAATTTTAAAGGTATGTAATGATATGCTGTAACTTAATAGATATTCACTAAAATATATTCTGGGGTCTTTGTTTCTTCACAGAAATTTCCAACTGAAGGACTCGCAAATGTTGTTCGAAACGTATTTGACTTTGACTCCTACAACAATGAAATGCGTGAAATTTTGTACAACACTTTACACAAATATGGGATACCTATTGGAGCAAAACCAACCAATGTACAGCTGGCTAAGGAGTAAGAATAACATAAGATATATATTAAGAAGACATGTTTCTCATAATCACTTTTTATAGTGTGATGTCTTGCTGCTAACTGATTTTAAAACAACCTGGAATGCTTGGAAGTCAATCCTCCACTGGTTCAAATTGATAATCTTCCAAATAAGCTACAACAGGATAAATTATTTCATAATAGAGTATTTACTTATTATTATATTTACTCATTAATGTCCATGTACATATTGATAGCTTGTAAGGTAAACAGTTACATCTTAATAAAGGGAAATACTTGTTTCTTCTCCTGTGTTTTTAATTGAATCGCAACACACTTCTGTCCTGTTATTTATCACCTAAATCTGTAGCAAACAAAAAGTGGTCATCAGTGGTAGTTGTGTTTTGTCTTTGATGCCCACAAAAGGCTCTACAAAAATATTTCTGCAGAATGAGACTGTTCATGTGAGGTCTAAGAGCCATTTTTTTTATGTGTCAGTAAATCACTATTATTCTTTAATTATATTGCCAGCTGACGTATTACACCATATACTTTTTTCCAGAGGTTAGAATCAAAATAGCTCTACCATGTATTAATGCTCTCCTCCCCTTCAAGCCCTGCCCCACTCCTTCAAGGGGCTTTACCAGAAGTCTGGAGAGGGACTTTTTACAAGTGCATGTAGCAACAGGACAGGAGAGAATGACTTTAAACTGGAAGAGGTCAGGTTTAGATTAGGTATTGGGAAGAAATTGTTGACTATGAGGGTTGTGAGACAAAAGTTGCCCAGAGAAGCTGTGGATGCCCCAGTCCCTGGAAGTGTTCAAGACCAGGGTGGATGGTCCAATGTGATCTAGTAGAAGGTTCCCTGCCCATGGCAGGGAGATTGGAACTAGAATATCTTTTAGGCCCCTTTCAACCCAACCCAGTCTGTGATCCTGTGAAACATAATTCATCTTCTAAAATTCACAAGTAACAGGCTTGAGTAGATAATACTAAAAAACAGTTGGAAAACTTCCTCTGTTTTGAGTGCTAATACATGAATTATTTACGAAGAAACAAATATTTCCCTTTCATGGAGAAATCTCTATGGATGTATGGAAAATTGAGTTTGCCATGTGACATATATTTTTATATTTGCTAGGGAGGGATGATTTAAATGGCATGATGTCTTAACATTTATTCCAGTGTGGGTGACCAAACACTGAAACAGATTGCTCAGAGAGGTTGTAGAGTCTCCCTCACTAGAGATATTCAAGAACTATCTGGATGCAATCCTATGCAATGTGCTCTAGGGTGATCCTGCTTGAGCAGGGAGATCAGAATGGGTGACCCACAGATGACCCTTCCAACCTTACCCATTCTATGATATTAAGTGTCCATGTGTGCATTTCTCCTGCTGGAGCACTATTGTTATCACATCTGACATCCTACATATAACTATTAAAAAGGATTGGCAGTGTAGTGCCTGTGATGTACCTTTTAATTTTGATGACAGGATTATTACATACCTGGGGAACCAGTACTTGAATAACTACAATGTCTGCCAAATTCACAGTACACACTTGAAATTCTTGACATAGTTTCTTTGCTAAAAGTCTCTTGGTAACTTCTCTTTCAGAGAATTATGACATTTGTCACAGTTTTTGATATATTTGCTTTTCATATAATTTTTAGAAGTATTAGAGGTGGGAGAGGACTCTTGAGTAATGAGAAGAGGTTTAGGGAGCGTAGGATAAAGACTGCTGTAATTGGGACTGCTCAGTCTCTAAGTGAGAAGATTGAAGAATGCATTCATTATATTGATGCTATTATATTGAATTAAAGATAATCACCTGATCATTTTGAATTGATCACTGAGGCTTTATAGGGCAGGTTATGCCAAGATTGATTATGTGCAAGACTTCCACAAGATACTCCTCAGAAACTTCACTTGACTGGTAGCTGTGAGCATATTCTGTGTACGCTGGGGAGGAGAAACTACAGAAGTGGTTCACACACAGTTGATAAAACTTCCACTTTCTTAGATCTCACTATCTGGGCTGACCACCTGCCCCTCATGATCCAACAGTATTGGTCTCAATCCCTTACTCTCATGCACTACAGCTGGAATTTCAGGTTATCCTGCTGCTCCATTGCAAGACACCCTTGAGATTTAACCCTATGGAGCTTGTAAGCCACAGGTAGATCACCTTGAATTACAGACACAACCTTCAGGAATGGTTTTGGCACTGCTGATTCTGCCTTAGGGTAAAAGAACACTGAGATAATCTCTTCAAATCTATTCCAGCCCATAATTGCAAGCTCCAGTGGTGGATACCTTGAGGTCCAAGGGTAGGATAATGGTGCTGATCTAGTCTATACCATTACCTTTAGAAAACCTTATCACATTTCTTTCATAATTCATGCCTGAAAACCTTCAGAGATGGAGTTCTGTAACCTCCCAAAGCAAGTCATGCTTGTTTCTAAATATCCTTGCTATCAGAAAGTCATGTCTCGATCTTTCCTGTTCTTTAAGGCCTTTGGTTGGTTTTAGTTTTATACTCACTATCTTCATGCGATTTGTGTCCATCTTTAAACATTTTGTGTGAAACTGGGCAGGTTCATTTCTATGGGAGACAAGTAAAGTAGTATGGGAGTATAGAAGAGAGATGTAGTTCATGCAGCAGTTTGTTTTAGAAAGCTATGTGTTTGCATTGCTTGCAATGTTTAAGTCATCTCTAGTTTTCTAAACGTAAACCTCCACATCCTTTCTGCAGAACCCTCTATAGCTTTTACCCCATCTTCACTTTATGTAATCACCTTCCTTCATGCTTACTTTTTTCTTACTGCCTTGTATTTTTTCAGATTAGTTCCCTGACTTGTCAAGATCACTGTCTATATTAAGCCCATTTTCCTACCTGCTTCTAGGCTCTCACAAGCTGTCAGTCTGCAGGTTTACTAGGTGTGACTTCTGTGTTGTTCTAGTACACCCCCACAGATGACTGCTGTGCTCCAGTGTTAATTTGCTAGATTTTTAACTAATAAATTGCTCAGAGGTTCTACTGACTAACATGAACACTGGGATAATAGTTCAAACCAATTCTGCCTATGTTAATAATACCTACAGGAAAATAATTGTGTAAGAGTACAAATCCTGTACAATTAAGAAGTTTTGTGATACAGAGGCATTTTGAGGAGATTCTTGGACAGGAAGATCATTATAGTGAAATGCTGACTCCTTTATACTGGTACTCTCTGGCATGTCCTGGATCAAATGATTTGTGAATCTTTATTTTAATAAGCTTTGAAGAAGTCTGTCTTCTACTACTTAATCTAAAAGAAAGCTTATATAAATCAGAATTATTTAAATTAATGCTGAAGCGTAGCTACTGTAAATACAGGGGAAGAAACATGAGAGACATGAACAACTCACTGCAGTACGGGATCTCAATAGAAAAAACTTCAGGGTTGTATCCAGCTGAAATTACAAGGAAAATTGAAGATGCTAGCAGTGGGAATTTTGGCTTTGGCTTTGGGATTAACATACCTAATCTTGGAAATAAAGGTTAGATGGTGTCTAATGACCATTTAGAAAATAATTCTTGCAGTAGTTGTTTTTTCAAGAGAGAAATTAATTTGTAGGTAGCAATTTGTTTATTTGCAAAATTAGTATCCTATAATAGACCCGTAAAGTAATACTGTACTTAGGCTCTTTGTTTCCTTCAGTAGTCTTTTTTTCCTAGATAGGATAACCATTCTTCAAGACACTGACATGTTCAGTATTTTCAGGTGATGATTATGATATGTATCATATGACATTATGATACTGTCTGTCTCTCCTGGTATCACCTGTCCAGTAGTTTATAATTTTGTCAGTATGGTGTGTAAAGCAGATGGTTTGTCTGGGATGCTTTGCCAAGACAAAGTGAGCAAAATTAATTACTCATAGTACTAACTCATTATCCTTCTTTATGTATAATTACACTTTTCTCATTGACATCTGTTACGTCATATTTGTCTGAACTCTTGTTAATCTGCCATTTTGGTGCACAGTTTAGACCATCTGCAATTTCTAGATAAAACAGCATTTAGCTCTAATTCTGTCATTTTTCCTTGATGAAATTGCCTTTCCATATTTTTCTTCCTGTCACTACCCACTTCCAGGTGCTTGCTATAACTTGAATATTGTTTTAATATTACCTGAATTTTCTATATGCAATATAAATATGTAAAACAGATTGTAAAACAGATGTTCTTCAGTGTTATTTTTTTTTCCTGTAGGTATTCTGTAGTTAATTGTTGGATATGTATCATATCACGTGTCTTTTGTCCATCCTGTGCATTGCGGGGGCAGCTGGTGGAGGGGGCTGCACTTCACTGTCAGGGAACAGGAGTTTTAACATACAACTGTTCTGAATGTCTACTGCTTATATTTTTAATCAAAATATGTTTTAATAAATTAAGAAGTACTGGCTGGTAAGGAATTTTCCTGATGTCAAACTATATCTTGCTTAAGTCCAATATGGTTACGTGGGATGGAAGTCTCTTCAGCTACATGGAGCACAGGCTGTTACTGGAGACCTTGAATGATACATTCTGTGCCAGCACTGAGCTGATTTACAAGATCATGTATTAAGCAGCTTTGTTGCCTGTCATAGTTCATGTCCACAGCTGTACTAGTCTGGCAGTGAAGAATTTGCTTTCAGTTGAACTTCAGTCATACAAGATTCATAGTCATTTTCCAGTATGTTCTCCAAAAGCTAAATAAATAACTTTTTATAAAGCAGGTCCTGTTGGCTTTTTGAACACAGTTGTTTGGTTTGGAGGTTCTTTTTTGTTGTTTGATTTTTTTTTTAATAGACTGAAATGAATTTATTTTCTGGAATCAAAAAGATAAAAATTGAAAGAAATTGTGTTCCATAGGTGTCACTTCGAAAAGTTTTTTAACAGCATAAGAAAATTATTTTTTGACAAATCATCTCCCCTTAGAGTGCTCTACATGAAGAAACAGGCTCAATAGTAACTTTTGCAGAAGTGCCCCATCCACTCTAGATCCCATGCAATCACTTTTCTAAACAAAATACCCACTTGTGTATACATTTCATGGATGGCAGTATTCCCTTAGAAAACCGGGATCTAAAATTAAGAGTAAATAAACATTTTTTAAAAATAAATCTGATTTTGCCTTAAGTAAAAGGCTTTGACAGATATATAATCAAAGAACTGAGCAGGAATAATTCCCTGGAACTTGCTCTTAAATCTTGGCTTTCTTACAAGATTAATGTAGTCTGTATGTAGTTTTTCTGTTCTAAAAATCCTTTCCAGATTTGAGGAGAGCAAAATTTACGAATCACTCTGTACACTCTAGTTGGAGAGAGCAGTGGAGTCTCAGGACTGTCCTTACCCAGCCACTCCAATTTTTATAGTTATCAGATCTCTTTGCCTTGCAGATTTTTGCCAGTGTTGCCATTTCCATAGTATTCTGTCTGCCTTTTATGTAAATGTTATTTGGTTAATTAGGTTGAAATGCAGCAATGTGGCAGGAGCACCTTGTGAAGCTTTTACTAGTATTGTCACTTCAACTTGTTTTCAAGACTTGGTTGTTAATTATAAGTCCTGGAAAAAAAGAATGTAATCTCTCTTTTGCTGTGTATCATATATATTCAGTAGAGGAAAGGTATTAAAATGTATGCATGTTTCCAATGTGGGCATGTTGTTCCAGTCCTTCTGCACCCTCATACTCTCCTGAAAGTCATTTAGGAGGCAGGCAAGACCTTTAATGCCACCAACTTCTTCAATACTCTTAGTCTTTCTTAGACCAAATTTATGTGAGAGAGCAGTAAGGGAGAGGAAAAAAAAATTGCCAGGCCCTGGAGGAATAAGATCCCTATTACTCTTGACAAAGAGCTCTATATTAAGAACTCTGCCCTCTGTTTTATTCTTAAATTCTGATGTACATTTCCCTCCTCTTTGCGGTTTATGACTTGGTCTGCTGCCTCAGAAAAACTTAAGTCATTTAGAAACAGGGAAGAGAACAAAACCTCAAGAATCTAGGAGAAAGGAGAAGTCAGTTTTCCTTAGGGAAGAGAGTAACTATTAGCAAAGAAAATCTCCAGAATGCTGAAACGGAGTGGAAATGTTCTTTTTTTTTTTTTCTTTGGGAATGCAATCTAATTCTGTTGCTATATAAAGCAGGGTGTTTGGTTAGAACTGGTGATTTACACATGTTTTGTTTTATATTTTAGTAGCTATTGATGATGATTAGTAAAACTGATGATTTCTAGGATGTTGTCCATGGGAGTAATGTGTAAGGAATTAAAACTAAAGTCCAGGTCCTTGTGGTAGTCGATGTTCCACTGAGCTAACAGGAAATAATTATTGCTGATTGTAGACATATCAGACATTATGCTACTCAGAGTTATAGAGCACAAAGAAGTCTCTAAGGTTTTTTTGCACACAGGACAGCTTGTGGCTCAAGATATAACCAACATTTTTCCAGCAAATCATTTAGAAACTCAAATGGAGGACTGAAGTAAAATTCTAGTTCATAGACATCTATATTGATATTTATTATAGTGACTTGACTGTTTGCCTATTTTCTGACTGCAGAAATAAATTTCTTTAAGAATTTTGTATATATTGAAAGAGTGCATCCTGAATGGTTTTTCCTAGTAATGTTGAATGCTGTCATCTGCCATATTACACTTGCTTGATTTTTGTTGTTGTTGTTTTTGGGGATTTTTTTTTTTTTTTGAGTCTGGCTTCCTTTCTCTTCTTAATTTGAGAATAATTTTGACTAGATTAGCTAAGTATAAAGAATGGAAAAATGCAAACTGAAGTGAGGAAGAATTCAAAATTAATCACTCTGCAAACATTGATATCTACTGATATTCTTAATTATGCAACAAACAGACAATGAAGACTCTCCTGGTTCTTTCACTAAGAGAGGGAATTAATGAGATGCACTTCCCTCATGACATGCCCAAATGGCATACTGGTGGCAGCTGGATATTTGTTTATCTATAAGCACCAAAAATTTATAGCATCCAAATAATTTTCTGTTTGCAAAAAGTGTCTCTGGCTGTCTGACTGTCTTAGCAGGTGGTCCAAACACATAATGCTTGTGATTTCTGGCTTCTTCTGGTTACTTGAGATTTGGTGTCAATATACCATTAGGAAATGTTAACACATCTGCACATGTAGCAAAGATTAGAGGACATTTGTGTTAATTTCCTGAGTTTAAGTTTTTAGGAGAAAAATACAATAAAATTCCCTGAGTTTCATATATAGTCCAACTGAAACTTTTGTTTTCTTGTTTGATAGGGTGAGGGGGTTGTTTGTTTGGTTTTTTGTGACTTTTTTTCTTTGTTTGATTTGTTGGTTTTGTTTGTTTGTGGGGTTTGTGGGGTTTTTTTGTTTTTTGTTTTTTTTTTTTTAATTTGGGATCCTTTCTTTTTCTGAAAAGAACAAAACAAAAATTAAACAAACCTCTAATATTTAGAAGAGCCAGGTTTGGGGGTGAGGGGAGAGAAAATCATTGTAACAGTAGGAAAGGGAATCATCAGATGGGACGGAAGAGACCAAGCAGATACTTTTAACAAACAGTCTAAGAGAACTTCCTTAAAATAGACTTTGAAGATATTTATAGAAACTGGGAGAAGGAATCTTCTGTTCTCTTGCCAAGTTGTGTAGCTGTACAATATTGTGCAACGGCATGTAACACAGAATGTTGTTTTATAGGAGGTCTCTCTAGAAGCAACTGATCTCAAGTAAAGGAAACCAAAAGTCTTGAGTTCATTAGCATGAAGGTATTCATGCCAGTTAACAAAGTCAGTCTGCTTTCAGTGGTTGCAAATCACAGGAAAGAAAAAAAAACTTATGCTGTCCCTATTTTCCTGTCATGCTGCGTTGTCATAGACCAGCATTTTCTTTTCCTATGTAAATTAGTTTTGCTGTGGCCCCTCTATTTCTTCCTAAATAAAAAGTACAGAAATGAATAAATTAGACCAAGGGAAGCAAATGCGGCTTTTGAAGATGTCCCTGTCCTTTCTGTATGTGATACTGGCCAGAAGGCAACGGTATACTCTCATGTCTATATTCCTTTGCCTTTGTTCATGTGAGCAGTGGTAAAATAAGAGGAAATAATTCATGGAACTTTTATTGCACTGTTAACTAGCCACAGTGTTTACTGTGCTTAATCTGATGGGCTTTAGATGAGTGAGCCACTGACAGGAGTTCCTTTAAAGGTTGCTATCACACCCTGCCTGATCTGACTAAAGCAAAGCAAGA
Organism: Formicarius rufipectus; assembly: GCA_013399695.1. NCBI lineage: Eukaryota > Metazoa > Chordata > Aves > Passeriformes > Formicariidae > Formicarius > Formicarius rufipectus. Next base: position 993,646 of record VXAU01003430.1, on the reverse strand, counting down.
GACAGTTTGGATATATTTTGCTGCATATCTCACATAATTCAGGCTGGAAAACGTTTGAGGCCATTTTATATGCATGGCATATTCTTTTATGATACTGCGTAGGTTGTGACTGTATTAGTATTACATAAGGCTAAAATTCTGTGATTTAAAATGTAAAAAGGAGTGAAGTACTTTAGCTTAGAATCTTCAGATATATTTCGTTGGAAAAATACAGTTGTTAAATTGTTTATTTCATATCAGTTACTAGTTAATAAATGTACAAATTCACTTGTTCCTGCATTATTTGACAGACTGCCATTACCAGATCATAAATTTATGGGCTACTGGAAAGTCGATCAGTCAGGAAATGCACATCAGAAGCTGCTGTGTCCATCAGAAACTCAAAAAATAGATGTAAAGGTTTGTCTTTTAATGTATTTATTTTTAATTCATGTAATACTGGGTTTATGTATTGGGACATGAAGAATCTAAACTGTGATTAATTTTTTCAGGAGAGTGTATGCAAAGTGTGGTCCTTGTCATTTGTTCTTAGGGGGTTTATACTGGGTAGAAAAAAACTGGCATTTTTGTATACCTCATCCTCACAACATAAAATGTGCTTTAAAGTCAGTAAGTTTGTCAGCTGTTCTTGAAAAGAGGTTTTGAGAAGGATATTGGAAATATCATCTGTGAAAGAACTTTGTAGCTTTGGATGCTTGGCGGTTGCCAGTTTCAGGTCCCAGATCTCAGCTATTGACTAAGATCAGAGACTGAAAAGAAAGCTGTTTTCTTTTTGTGTTTTGAATGCAGCTGAATTCCTAGGAGTCTTTTGCACTTCCAAGTTTGAATCTGAACCTTTGGTACAAAATTTGATCTGCAGCCAAAGTTTCTAAGTACTTTTCAGCTCTGGGTTCCTGGCATAACTTCAGTAATTATTACTCCAGGAAGGAAAAATGTTAACTTCTAATTAACTTCTATATTTCTATGTAGAATATATAGAAATCTATAAAGAATGCAGAGTGGGATATTTTAGGCAGCCATCATTGTTATCATTTGTTTTAGGGCCCTGTGTACTTAAATATTCAAGGCTTCCCACTGGACCGACATGAATCCAGGTCCCTCAGCTTTACTGAAGAACTTGCTTCTTGGACACTGCCTTTGGATGAAATTAACTTGGTTTGCGATGTCACAGTAACAAAAGGTACAGTAAGAAAAGCTATAAACTTTTGTAGTGATCCCAAATAATATAAACAGTGAGATATCCTAGAGATGATGAAGGACTAGGCCATTGACTTCATAAGTGAAGCAATAACACTGCAGTACATTTACAATAATGTGAGTCTTTGTGGTCTTTGTAAGGATATGCATCTTTCTCAAACTTAGAGAAAGATGTGTAATTAAAGTACAACACAGCCACAGAATTGCAAGTCTGTTTAATTTGTGTGTTCAACACTGAATTACTTCACAAAAATGATTCTTTGATTTTTCCTCTCTCAGTTTTCACGCAAATCTTTCAACTTGAAGAGTGCTGTGCATTTTTCCCTTGTGCTCATACTGATGAAAGTTACCTCTACTACTTATGTCCCAAAGTAAATTGCATCATTGGGAATATTGATAAATAATAACAATGTTCATAAAACATGTCTAAACTTTATTGTATATCATAAACAGACCATTAAAGATCAGTACTGGAACGCTGCTTTTTCTACTTATAGTCCATTTTTCAAATACATTAGCAGGCTGTTATGGCAAAACACCAGAAATTAGGTGGCTTTGTATTGATTTCAAGAATTGTCTGAAATCATTCAAGAAGGTGCTACATGTGGAAAGTTCTGTAAGTTTACATTCATCCCATATTTAATTATTAAATAAATGAATTTTAAGGGAGGATGCAATAGAGAAGGAGGATGAACCAAGATCATAAACAAGCAAAATCGAATGAACAGGTTTTTTACATACTAGCAGCTGGCAGACACTGCAGTCCTGTCTACACAAATGTGTCTTGGACTACTCGTTTATCAATAGTATTTCGAGATTCTGCCAGTTAACATTTAGTATCAGGAGATTATTTCTCTCTTTATTTTCCTGTCTCAACAGTAGTAATCTTCCTACCTTTTTGCTATGTCATCTGCTAAGTCTATGACACATCTGTTTCCAGAAGAACAATGTGCAATGCCAGTAGCCTTTCATTATTTTCTTATTTCAGAAGAGGAACACGAACATGTTCTTTATGTTACTACCTGCAATCCTGTTACCATGTACTTCATGAAGGTTTCTGGTAAAAGCGGATACTTTGTGGATCTTTATGACCTCTTCCCAAGAACTGTTGGAAGTGTCTGGCAGCCTTTTGTGACTGTGGCCCCTCTGGGAAATCCACTCAAAGGTCAAGTGGTTCTACACGAAGAGGAGGTAAAAAAAAACTTAGAACACAGCTAAATGTTTAGTGATGAGCAAAGTAGCATCCTGAGGATAGGATCACTGAGGACTCTCTAGGCTAAAATAGCCTGGGCAAGTCTACCTTCTGCTGAATGTTCTCTCTTTTAATGTACTTGAGTCTTGGGAGTTGCCTTTAGCTTTAGTGGAAGTCCTCTTGCACTCTTAGTTGGACAATGTCCTTTTGCGTTCTTGAAGGTAAGTTCTACCTGGTTATCTAATTTCTCTTACTAATAGAGGGAGATTGACCTTCATGGGAGAAAGGGAGAGAGTGAATCAAGTTCAGGAGTCTCAGTCAAGCAGCATGTTTGCAAACTGTGTAGTCCAAAGTAGGTGTTTTATGTGAACTTAAGTTCTGCTCCAGTTTTATCCCCTTTTTAACTTTACAAAAAATACATAAGAGAGACATTTTCTGAGTCACAAAGTTAAATGTTGCTTGTATTTTCTTTATGCCACTATTTTTGATTTGTATGGTGAATCCATTTCTCATTCTGTAATATGTGAAAAGTATTGATATTAGAAAGAAGACAGTGTAAGCCTTAACATCCAGGGTGTCAGCAATGCAAATGTAGAGCCACTAACAACTTTTGTGTTGTTTTGACTCAAATGCTTTCTTTAAAGACAAGTATTGCATACTTTCCCATACTATCAGTGAACTGGTTGTAACATTTGCAATTCAGAACTTTGCCTAGGAGTAGAAAGAGATGACAGTGTATACACTGGTGCTGCTATTCAATTTTTAACATTAATATTAGTGTATTATGTGACCTACCAGTCATTGTGGTTTGACATGGGCATGAAATCTGGTCATTGTTGTTGACTGGCTTTTCCTTGTGCTTTTCTGAATTTCTTCTGTGCATTTTTCAGTAGATGAGAGACTTCGGTCTAGAAGAACCTTTGCTACTTTGGGTTGGGTGTTGAGTAGTTTTCAGTTGTTTCTAGTGTTTCTGTTATACTGTTGTTCCAAGAGTGTTTATCAAGTGTCAGTGCTACTTTCTAGGGGCAAGCACTACAGATAAGCTCAATGCCTTCTGAGAAACACAGTTCTTCTGCCTTTAGTAGAACTGCCTATGCCTTTTTTGTCTTCGCCTTGGACACTTTCCAGTGCAAGTTGGAAAAAGTATGATTCTGAGGTTACCTGCTTGTTGAACAGCTATGGAAGTACCATTTAGGCTATTTTGAGATGCACATAACATGCTTATCTGGTTCTAAATAATCCTTATCCTTCTTTGGTGAAGTTGGTACAGGAAACTAAAACAGATGGCAGTCTGTCTTGTATCTAAGAATGTTTAGAATGTCTCACACTTTTTAATATCAAGCCAGCAATATTCCTTGTTTTCTGATTCTCTGAAATTTCTACTGTTTTTTTTTAACCAAATCCCAGTAGCATTTGGTGTCTGCAGTGAAGTTTTTATCAAAGGTTCTTCTGTGAAGTTTTGTGTAGTTTTCTCAGTGTCTGGTTTTTTCTGTCCTCATGGAATATATTTTTCAGTGATAGTATGGTAGATATCTTTTCAGACTGAAATAAAATTTGTTCTGTGGAAAGACTATGGTAGCTCAGAGTCCCTTTCCAGATGACTTCAGTCAAGCTGTAACCTCACATTTTTTTCTGGCAAAGCAAATATAATGCCAGTTTCAGACTTGCCTTTCTTGACAAGTGCTACAGGTGAATAAATCCTGTCTGAAAGTAAGCCTGTTTTACACTGCTGGAAAATAATACAGAATTAAAATATTCTGAATATTTTGCATTATCTTAAGACTTTTTACATACTGTTACCATTAAGGCAAACCTTACTCATTTCGTTGTGAAAATACATTTAATTTAATTACAAACTTGGTTGCAAAAAGTTGTTCTGTACTCAGGACACCATTGAAAGTAATTTTTGACTTGAGAACTTAAGTGTCTTGCACATCTTGCATCCAAAAAAAGGGATCAAAAACGATTGCTTTGTTCATTGGATTCTTGTATCTGTGGACTACATTAGCAGTTTTTTTGGGATTGCTTTTTAAGCGAGGCACCAAAGCGCAGGTCAGATGAATGCTGCTGATGTCTTTACAGTTTAGGTTTTATTCCCAACTCTTTCTGCAGTGGAGCCATGGAAAAATCATGTGCTCTCTGCACCTGTGAAATGAGGTGGATGTTGTGTATGTATGAAATTCACTCTTGTTATTATGGATGTTAGCAGGTAAATGTGTAATCTAAAATGATAATTCAAGTACCTTCTGTATTTTCTGGGAGAAAAAAGGTGATCTGAAGAACATTTCATCCCAACCAAGGTAGAACATGTTGAATTGCCCTCTTAGAGTGCCTCTCTCTTTCTACTGCCAGCAGAAGGAGCCTTAAGATATAGTCAAGATGCCTACTTTTGGGTGTACTAAGGTCACTGGCAGGCATCAACTCAGAATTTGCAGCATTCACATGTTAAGAAAAGTAGATTAGTGGCACATTCGTATTTTTGATAAGTCTCCAAGCATTAGCTACTTTGCTAAGGGTCCATCAAACCAAGTAATATAAATGATGTATGGAATGCTTCTGAGGTTCGTCTGTGTCTACTTCAAAAGGACAAAGAAGTCAGTATTAACAATATTTGTATAAATAAGAACTTGCATTTTTAAATAGAAAGGCTATTTGACAGTTGCTATTTCGTAAGTAATATAATCCATCAATTAGACAGTACCAAAAGCAGTTTCTTCATTTTTTCTTTTAATAAAGGTCTTTGGAGATGAATGTTTCTGACTAATTTATAAAAGAAAACAATTTTAAGCAGAAGATAACCTTATTGGAAGAGTTGAATTGATAATATTGTGGCTTTTCAAATAAGCTTCTGTGATTTATTTCACAGATGACATCTGTCTGGATTCAGTAGAGCCCTCCAGTGAAGTAAAATGAAAAATCACCATCTCTTCCTGTCCATTTAAATAAAATTTTACTGCAAGTAAATTCCTCAGGGATTTTACTTAATAGCACAGATGGGAGATTTATCTCATTTTAGGGGACATTTACATCTTCTTGCAAGAAAGGGTTTAAATGATTTTATTCCTCACATTGGCCATAGGACTTGGTGAATGCAGCCTGTTTTGGCTTTATATTTCTGTTCAGACTAAAGTGATAGGCTTTGGAAGTGCTCTTCAGAAATCTCAAGTAACTTCCTTGTAAGAATGAGAATTGCATTCATCTTTCAAAGCAGCAATGCCCCTGCCCACTAGTACTTCAGGGTGTACTTCTACTTCCCATTAAAGCTTTCTGCCCATCAGTTACACTTTTCTTTCTGCACCTGTTGCTTTTACTGCTCAGAAGGAGAGCAAATACAGACTGAAAAGCATTTTTATAACTTTATGCATGGTTTTATGTGGGGTTGTAGAAGCAAAATGCATATGGAGAATTGATTTGCCTGTAAATTAACAGCACACTTCCAGGGTTTTTTCCAAGCACTTTACTCTGTCGAAAGGCTACAACTAAACAAACAGAGTAACTTATAGTCTACGTCAAGGAGCACGACACTGTTAGTCCAGGAAGTGTCCTGCCAGCATCCTTTAACTCTGCTTTTACATTTCTTGGTCAGGAAGTGAGGTAGGGAGGGAGGGAAATGTTTTTACCCGTCCCATGTGCTGCTACAGTTCTGTCAAAGCTCTGATAACAAGGGAGTGAGGAATGCTGTGGCACAGAATATGACGCAGAGATCCACCTCACTCACTACATGTAGAGGATGGCAATCATCCTTTAGAGGAAGACTTTCCTTACAGTTTGCAATCTGGCCTGAAGTACATAATTCCTGAGTATGGAAGTACCTGTAACATACTAGGAGTAATTTCTGAAACCTCCAGTCTCCATAAAATTCTGTCTTCAGGACAAAGGGTTTATTTTCTTCAAAAACTAGTTGATGTTCTTTAATTATCTTCTATTATAGAAGACTTTTCTATAAGCACACCTTATAGAAAAGGTCTGCTTACATAGAAATGTGTGCACCTGCCATAGAAAGGGAGAAGGCTTATTTTCCATAAGCACAAAGTTTATATCTCTGCTTATCTGTACTATATCTCTATCCCAGTTCACTGAAATCTCAAGTACAATAAAGTCTCCCAAATCAACTGAAAGGCACCACTTGCATTAATTAGGATACCAGTAATCTACTTGCGTACATATCCCTAGCTCTGAAAACATGGAGGTTTGAACCCCAAACCGCAAATTCTTGCGCAGACTTATTTCAGTTGAACCTGATGAACAGTATAGTAGTGTTTGTATCTGTGCCTAACATTTACAGTGTCAGGATTGTTACGTGTGTATCACTCAAGGGATCCTTGACTGGCTCTAATAGCAAAGGTGGGACAGGAGGTAAGAAGAGGTATGGAGGGATTACCCTGACAAGCTAAAGATCAGCCTCAGTGCGAAGTTGACAGGTAAAAAAGAGTCTGTATTTTCAAGCTTGCTTGCTCAGGATATAGGCATGTGGGGCAGAAGAGATCGAAACTGACAGTGAGTTATGGGAGGAAAATAAAAGAGGGATAAAGCAAGATATTTGTACTGTCCCACTCTGAAAATTTGCCAAGCTCTCCACTCTGTCTACAAGACCATAAGGAACAACTTCCTATTGGAGCAAAATGAAATCCCAGCCCTGTTTGATTTAAGGACTTTTAGAGGAAAATGATGGATAAAATAAAAACATCAGTAAGGAAAGAGAAACTTTGCAGTAACTAAAAATAAAGGCACACCACTTCACAAGATTGGTTATTGCATCTGCCCAGAGCTTGGAATTCCAGACATTGGGGTCGGGAGGTCACCCAAAGGTTACTTTTCTCCCAGTCAAGAACAAACACAGCGGAATTGCACACCAACATCTTTTTCCAGCCCACTTGAAGAGTTGCCAAAGCTGCTCTTGGATGTGTTCACAAGTGACGCAAAGATCTATTCTTAAACACAGACAGAATATACATCAGTCACTTAGCACAGAAGGAAACCATTAACATCAAAAGGGGTGGGGTAGAGAGACTTTTTATATTACCAACGGCTCTCATAAATTTAATGCTAAGTAAAAAAATGTAATTGATTCGTATGTGTCCTTCATCTTGCATTGAAGGCTGATGCATTGCTTCAGTGCAGCAGTGCTGTTACAGAATTGTATAAATAAAATGTGGCAGAAAACCAAAGTCTAAAGCAAATGCCCTATTTTTTTTCCTGAACCACATTTATATAATTTTGGTTTGTAATACATAAGCAAACTGCTTTTTTTAGAAATACTGAACTTGAACTGAAATTCCCAAATGCTCCAAATAACATGACAATATTTTAAATGCTTTACCATATTTAGTTTCAAATTACTGTCATTATTAAAGTTAACTCTCATGAATAATTCTAGTGAAAGTATGTAGTGTACCCAAAAAGAACAAAACCCCACTGTGACTCAGTGTTTGTATTTGTTTTATTTAAGGAATTTATGGGAATTTATGTTTTACTTCCTTAACGTCTATCGTGCGTTATTGCACATGTTGTACGTAGACAGTTTACTTTTAGTAAGTCCTTGCAGAACCTAATGTCCTTGCAGAACCTAACGCTTCCTTGAATGGCAAACAAAAAGATTCAACCCAAGGCTTAATTAACTTGTTCCTTTGTACCTTTTAAGTTTCATTTGATGTAGTTAAGGCTGGCCTGAATGACCTCTCTTGAATTCTTAGTTAAACACATTAGGAGTAGCTACAATATTTTGTAAAAAGAAATGTTTAATCTGCCCCCATCATTTGACAACATATGTGAACCCTGGGGCACTGAGTAACAAACTGAGAAATGTGAAGAAGTTCAAAACTGAGCATGCCGTATTTTCATGTGACTTGTGGAGAACACTTGCACCACTGTGTTCAGTATCCCCTCTGCTATTCATCTCCATCGTCTTGAGTCATCCTGCTGTCCTCCCATAGCTGTCCTACCTCTGCCACTGTAAGCTGTCTGAGCATGCAGGTTACAGAAAGATTGTCACACACTGGGATAATTAATAGGCTCCACATTATCAGAAGAATGACTTGGAGAGAAAGTACTAGACCATTTCTTCTCTCGCTGGGTTGCTGCCTTCAGTGGGACTGAAGCAATGGGTATGTTAGAGGAATGGTAAGAAAACATAAAAACTTAAATATTTTGGTGATTTCACAGATGATATGCCTCTCACCTGTAGCTGACCAGAGCTTGAGCATATAAGCCATACTAACCTAGTTCCTAGAGATTATGCAGAAGTAAATGTGAGACATATAGATAAAACATTATAACTAATCTGTACTATCATTACAGCCCTTGCAGGTACTTAATCTATCAATTTCAGTTTCTCTATGAACTTTGCAATGAATCAAGAAAATTCACCTTATGTTTTCCAACAAAATCTAGATAATTTTTCAAAATGTCCTAAGTTGCTGGAGTTGCAAAAGTGCTTCAGATAGATTTGCTGTAGTCTCTTAAATGAGCTTGAGATGTACCTGAGTCTGCTTTTCATTTACAGAGCAATGTTGTGTTGCTGCTGGATACAAGCAGTGGTGCTCTTCGCCAGCTTGTGCTCTTACCAGATGCTCAGGAGTCTCCTAAGATAAGATCTTGGTGGCGTAACAAAGAAAAAATGGTGAGAATTAGCACCTGCCTCTGTACTACTAGGTTTTTTTAAAATCAAAGCTCAGTATTGGAAAAACTGTCTCAGCATCATTAAGCTTTGTGGTTTTACACCCCAAGCACTTAATTGTTTACTCTTATGTGTGTTTAAATGTCTTACACAGAAAATAACATTGTTATAGTGATATAAAAAAAAAATAAATTGTCTGAAGATATGTATCTTTAAAATACCCCTCTTTGGAGCTAGAACTGGAAATAATAGAACATTTTGCTACAAGGAATTATGTCCAAAATAATGAACTCAGCTTTTTGCAATTACGTGACTAGGAACAAGGTAGGCTAGATAGCATTTTGAGAGGTAATTAATGCCATGGATTATTCTAAATGAAGGAAAAAAGTAGTACACTTTCAGGGGAATCAGGGAAACTCACTGGGATGAATCTAACAGACACTAATTGCTCTATGATGTATTTTTATACAGAACAATTACAAAATGTGCCGAGAGTTTTCACACAAGAACTGGCTGGTGTTCTACAAAGAAGCAGGGTGAGAATAAGTTATATCCTTGTACTGTATTGATTTATAACAGATATCCTTGTGCATATCCCATCTGATTATTCTTTTCTTGGCTTCCAATTTTACAGAAACCACCTTATTGTACTGGATGTGTTGGAGGGTCAAACTCATACCATCTCCCTTCCGATCAATCTGAAATCTGTTTTCCTGGCGGCTGAAGACCGGTGGCTCTTGGTGGAAAATGAAACAAATAAGTTAGTTCAACCTGGTTTTCTTAATGACATCATTTCTTGTTTATGTTCGGGAGTTTCACTTCTGATCTCAGAGTTGTTTTTTTTCAATTCATGAGACTGACTGGACTTAAAAGTCAGTGTTTTAGATGCAGATCTGCTGTGGTGAAAGTGCAGGTAGACTTTTAGAGTAGGAAATGAACAGAATATGCCTGCCTCTGAAAGTCTAGACTAGCTTTGATTGTATGCATGTTTATACTAAGATGGTATTGAGGTTTAGAATTGAGAATGTTCGTGGACCTGGTTTTGGAAATACACATTGTCCGGAGTTGGCACCTACTTGCTTTATCTTTATGGTCCCATGAAAGAAATGTTTATGTGTTGTCTTATTTTTAAAAATGCACAGCAAATGAAAGTGAGTAAATAGTTACCGTAAGACAAATCTGCCACTTGCTGGCTTGCCCTTTCCTATCTCACAAATGTTGGTAAATTGTATTTAGTTTTAGCAAAAGGTGTTGATAACCTTGTTTATCTGAAAGTAGAATGTTTTCACTGTTTCAGAAGATAAAAGTCCTTGTTTAAAGTTACACGCTTAGTCAGGAATTATTATAAATGTGTATCCTTTACAGGAAATTTCTTTTAACCAAGCGTACCCATATGGAAACTCAAGACAGTGAGGTTTGCCAGCTGTATGCGTTGAGTGAAGAGCCAGCCGAAATGGGATTTGGCTTAACAACAGGTATTGAAGGCAATTTGGCTGGCTAGTTCCTTCTTTTTTTTTTTTTTTTTAATAATTTCTGTTTGCAGCTGCACAAACAAGACTCTTTAAACATCTGAGTAACGTTCTTTCTGATTCTCTTTTTGTCTTCCCCTTATCATGTTTGCTTAATAATAACTTTTCACAAGGCATGGCACCATCCCATGCTCAAACTGCAGATTGTTTGAATAAACCATCTTTGTTTCACTGGAGCATTTAAGACCCTTGAAAGTAATGGACTTTCAGGAAACAGACAAGCATATAGAATGGAAAAGTAAGAAAGGTGACTAGGCAGGAACTAGAACAGGAATAGAAAGGAACAAATACATTAATGAGTCCAGGCTGAACACTGTTGCAGGTCTGCTACACACACTCAGATGAATTAGAAAACCTTTTCCATCCCTCAGAAAAATACAAAAGACCTAGAGTTAGAACAGAAGTCACAGTTTCTGTAGTTCTGTCAATAGTGTGCAGGGTGGCATTGAGGACATCATGTTTGTGTTGAAAGAAACAGGGAATGTGGTCATTAAAATTCCCAGATGATGCTAGGCCTTGAGGCATGTCTTAATTACAGAATAAGGCAGAAGTCTCTAATGGTCATCATTCTGGCTACTAAGATCTGTCTATCTTCAGATCTGATAGCATTTTCAACCCTGAGCATTTGATCATGGTGCACAAAATCTTTAGTGTACTTGGTTTAATAACACTGGAAGCACACATACATCCCACCTAACAGTTTATAGGTTTTGGTCGTTGTGTCTCAGAGAGGAAGAGGAAACAAATAGAGAAGCCACTTTATATCTGTTAAAAAGGGAAAAAGTTTTGTTCTGGTTCTTGTGGCTAGCACAAGTATGAAAAATGAGATTAACAAAATATAAACACGATACATGTTACTGACAAATAACAAATAGGGCTTATTTTACATTAACAGCAACAAGTGAATACCAAAAACTAACCACAGCCTAAATATCTAGATGCCTTTTTATCTCTTGTACAGTTTACTCTAACAACTTATCAAGCGCCATCAGAGCACAGTAGTTTCCTTCCTTTTACTACCATATTTAGAAACCATTCTGAAGTATCATTCCTCACATGGATAGAAACGTTATTATAATTTCCAGTCTCAAAATATTTGTGGATAGTTTTTTGCTGCATGCTTTCTGTGCTATTTTTATCCTTTGTTATCTGATTTCTTTTCTTCCAATCTAAAAAGTTAGATCCCCTCTCCCCTTTTTTTCCAAATCATCCAGCAAACCCGAAGTGTAACATCTTCAACCTGTTCTTGTTCTTTGAGGCAGAACTTGTGGTAGGAGAACTAACAATATGTAGACCAGTACAAGTTTACTGCTGACCCAAACCAGTAGCCCACCTATCTTTTAAGGGCAAAAAGGCTTTCTCCTGGTGCCAGGTGAATGGGATAGTCTGCCCATTGAAGTGGAAACAGTGTATGCTGCAGAACTAAAGATAGCAAGTTCTGAGTGTATTGATGATTTGAGGCAAGGTGAAATGCTCTTACAGAATGAGATTTAGCTTTCCTTAGCTTAAAAACAAAATAAAACTCGATTGTTATTTAACAGAAATGCATTACAAACAATATTATTTAAATTTCAAAGATGGCAAGACAGTCACTGAGAAATGTCACATTGACACTTACCTGTGCAAACCTACATTTTGCGCTTTGGTGCCTTTGCATTATAACAGTTTTCAGTGAGAGCACATGCTGTTCTATTCCATAGACTTCCTGCCTCGTTAGCACAGTACAGGGCAAAATTAAGTGCTATAAGCATCTACAAAGCTAGTATTTCCTGATTTGAAGTACTTAACTTCACAAAAATAAGGTTATTTCCTGACTTCTTTTCTGTGGTATAGTGTAGTATAATGAGATCTTCTGCTTTTTAGTAATTTTGTGCTCAAAGTAATAGCAGTGTTCAATGCTCAGCACTTTTACAGTTAATATGGTTTCCTATTGCACATCTGGATTTAATGACTTTCCTTTTGTTTAATTTCCCTGTTCAGCATCAGAACTGTGTGTGCCGCATGCAGTTTCAAGTGACCAGCTATCTTCAGAAAACCTCAGTGCAGCTGTGGGACAAAAGATCAGCTCCCCCAACAGGATCTTCTCAGATGAACATAATTATGCTACTATTGTTATTGGTTTCCCAGACCTCTTGGTAAATGTTCCGCATTATTATGCAATGAAGTAATACAGTCTCATTTTTTTCTGTAAGATCTTAAGTACCTGTTTGCCAAATGATATGGAAAAAGAAGAGAATGACAGCAAGTGACAAATTCATGTAGTGTGCACCATTTGTTAGGGTATCTAATCTGGAGGGATTTCAGTGGGGTTTTAAATAACAAGAAATTGGGCAGTGTAATGTCTAGCACAGACAAAATTCACTCAACAGTCCTGGCTAGAGGAATCTTTTCTAAATCATGTGTTTCTACATTTTTTAATTAAACATAACAGCTGAGCGAAAGGATGTCAGTATAATTTTGAACTGTTCGATGTGAACTTTTTGTTCAATGTGCAGCAGGTAGCAAGACTACATTAAAGGAAAAGAAAAAAAGATACAGAAAATGGTAGCAAAAGTATAGAGCCCTTTCACTATTGAATAATATATTTGAGCATGTATAATATACTATGTAATATATGTAATACACTGCATCTAAGTGTGCTCACTGCTGTGACAGAACTAGAAAAGAAGCAAAAAGGAAAGTGAAACTTCGCAGTGTAATAACTAGGGGTATTGCAAGGAGTGGAGGTAAACACAAGTTAAATAAAAGCTCTTTGGACTTTTTTTTATGTTTGCCACCTAATGATACATAAAAAAGGTAGTGCTTATGCAGTAAATAATTGTAAGTCATGTTTACTAATAAATTGGGGCAAATTAGAAAACACATGAATTTTGGGAAAGCCAAATGACAAAAGAAAATACTTTGAAATCCAAAAAGATTCAAAAACATGTTTTTGATAGTAAGATATTCCCTGTATTTGCAACTAGGTTTTGTGTTTTCCTTGATCTAGATTAATACGACCAGATTGATTATTCTAGCTCTGATTTATTGCTGGAAAAGGGAGGTGGTTGAGAGGACAGAGTACTAAAGGTGCTACACACTGCAATATTAATTGCAGTGAATCCGTGTGAATGTTGAAGCAGGAGTGCTAAGGGTGAATGTAAGGGTGATGGGGCAAAACTTCATATTCAGTGTTTAGTGTTAATGGTGCAAGCATTTAGTATGAGCAAGGTATGTTACTTATAGTAGCAGTGCTCAGCTTACGAAACTTTTCAATTTCAGATCTTCAGAGTGTCTTAATGCCTAAAACTTATTTAGGTAGTTTGCTGTTTTTCACTCCTATAGGAGTTTTTGGTGACAAAATAATCCCGGTCTTTTCCTTGTCATGTGGTAACATAAGAAGTAACCACACTAGCCGCATTTGAGTTGAAATTTAAATAAGAAGTGGAAGTTATTAAGAAATGTGTGTTCTTAGGCTCAGTAACAGTAATGTTTTCTTCACTAGAATCCTTCTCTCTTGCAGTCTCCCAGTGAAGTATACAGCTGGAAAAGAAACTCCTCTCTGAGTCAAAAACGGGCTTCTCCTTCTGATCCATTTTATTATGGAGCCCAGAGGAAAACAGGAGCGGCAAAACAAACCAATTGTGTAACTTTATTGGCTTCTAATCAAATAGTCAGAATTTTAGCACCTGGAGATGTGCCTTTGAAAGACATTTACCCAAAAGGTAAGAGGTTCATATCCTTGTGCTGCAACACACTTGTTTTTTTGTTTTGTAAACTGCAATCACTCATTAATTTTTTCAAAACACATAATCACAGAGCAAGCATTTGAGAAGGAATATGAGTAGTTACACTTGTATTTTAAATTATTTTGAATCATATTAAAATGCTGAATTATGCTTCTGAGGAATTAACAGGCTGTCTACACTGTGACTATCCCTCTGTCTGCACTGGAAACCCATTATAGGAATGTGATCATTCCAGTTTAGCAATCAGTCTTCAACAGTATTTCCAGTTTCTGCTCAGGGTCACACAGAGATGCGGTGATAAACCTGTTGTCTGACTAACTCAACGTTCTATCCCCATCACGAACAATAGGAGAGATTATTTTGAGAATGCATGTGAGCCTGTGCACTTCTTTGTCTTTCCTTTCATACTTTCTCAGTATTTGCAGTTGTTTTGCTAGACATGTTAAAGCCTCAGACTTTAAATTTCATTTCTTGGACCTATTGTCCTCAAATTTGTCTGGTCCCTCTTTGAACTTGTGTGTCTTCACAGCAAACTCACAAGTTGACAGTTTTCTGTGATCAACTCATCTACCAGATTTATCAAGTGCCCCTTATTCTAGCACTGCAGTCTTGGGTGAGTAACAGTTCTGCATTCACCTTAACCATCACCCTCATGAACTTGCAAACTTTGCTCACATCTGCCTTCTCTCCAAACTGAAGATACCCAGGCTTCTCTTGTCCAAGACAATGTTGCAGAGCAATATTCACATACAGCAAAACTATCCTCCATTCCTACACTAATAAAGCAGGTGTAGACTAGAGATCTTCAGACTTTTTTGTGCTGCCATGCCAGGCTTTCATTATCATAACTTTAGCTTCTTCAGCAAATATTTAAAAATATACCAGTTAGTGCTAAATAACAGCATTTGTGAGTTCTGCATTAATTACCTCTA
This sequence comes from Formicarius rufipectus, assembly GCA_013399695.1. Lineage (NCBI taxonomy): Eukaryota > Metazoa > Chordata > Aves > Passeriformes > Formicariidae > Formicarius > Formicarius rufipectus. The sequence continues at coordinate 978,452 of VXAU01003430.1, read as the reverse complement.
GGAATCTCCAAAGAAAGTTTACTACCAAAAGAGAAAACTCACAAAATATTTGGATATGGTAGAATGGCAGGAGTATTTTAATTTGTCACTGTAGGAAACTATTCCTGATTTATTCTGTGTGTGAACTCTCTGGCCCAGAATAAACATTTCATTCCAAATTAGCTCCCTTGAACAAAATGAATTATCTAATATTCCTGCCCTCATTTAACACAGATTAACTTCCCTGTTTAGAGAAATCCTTTATTTATTTCTAAGAGGATAAAACATTTACTCTACTAAAGAAGCCAAATCAAGGATATCAACAAGGTGGAAAATTTAAGTTACCTATATTTGTAAAGGAAAAATTACCTTTTAAAAGAGTAAACATAATAAAATTAGAGTTAGCATCTTGGAACTAATTATACTACTTCAGGCTGTAATCTTCTCATACTTTATAAACTGCTGAAAGGTCAGACTAGGTCACTTTTTTCAGACCTTCACAGAAAAAAAAAGGGATCTGACTCTACAGTAGATGATTTTAAAATTCAGAAGGTGAATCTTATGGGTTTTTGTTAAAACTAATTTATTAATTTGGGAGTAAGAGAAGGATACTGTGTTTCCAAAGATAGCTAGAATTGAGATCTTGACAGCTATTTCTAAAAGCCTTTTACATTGCTGTGGTATGTAACACTTCATAATGCTAGATTATTATAGTTAAAAACCAGGGGGCATTCTTCATGAATCCTGGATACCAGTGACCTGAGCATTTTATCAGTCTGGGGATTGGCTTCCATCTGACCAAGCAGTTTAATTTTTTTTTGTCCTCAACTAGGATGAATATATATTCAATATGATGAAAATATATTTATGAATAGTGATTGATAGCTTTAAATGCATAGAAAATTTTGTGAGGTTTGTACAGGGCTTTATGGCCGTTTAAGTTGAAAGATTTCATGCCTTGGTGATCATTATGATTGATTTTTCTTTTCTAAATTATGTTTTAATTTATGAATTACAGAAATTGATCTTAACTGAATCATGTCTATGTTACCTTACCTTAAATGGGAGTTGCTCAAGACTCTAGGTTTTCTATTCCATAACCTTTTTCAGGACTTTTTCAGGACATTTCCATTTATCAGTTAATGACCAGTTTTTCTAGTGAAGGAAAAACTATGAGGGAAATCTTGCAGAGACCTGTGCTACTCAGCATGTCATGAAACAAGTTGAAAAATGAATTAACACTGAGGTGAAAGTGCTGATGATACTGGTTATTCATGGTGGGAAGGATTCACCCTGAAGTATTACAGAAGGACTATAATTCTGACCTCAGCAGAAATAGCAGATGAAATTCACTATAGATATAATATACACGAGAGAAGAAATAATACTAATTCTATATCAAAGAAGATGGGGCTAATTAGAACATCTTAAAGCCATTATTTTGCTGTCATGATAGACAGTTGCATTACAATAGCAGTTCAAAGCTCACTAACAGTTAAAAAAAGTAAATCAAATGTTAATAATTACTAGGAAAGGGACAGAAAAAAACAGAGAGCCTCTTTGTGCTGTTGTGCAAATTCATGTGTGCTTAGCATTGTTTAGTTTTCATCTTCCATCTCAAGGTGAGGGAAGAAGGATAAGTTCAGAAACTTCAGAAAAAGACAAGGAGGAGGAAGATTAGATCAGCCAACCCTCCAGCATGTGGGGACAAGATCAGGAAAGGGGCATGTGATAGAGTTCTACAAAAACATATGTGGCATGGAAATCTGGGAAAAGCAGCAGTTTGCTCTCAGTACTAGAGTTAGGGAGCAGTTAATGAAACTAGTAGGAACTTCATCAAAACAAACAAGACGTGGCTCTTCATAGAGTAAGGAACTAACATGTGAAACCACTCCCAAAGGATGTGAATGCTGAAACATGGATCCAAAGAAAATCTGGACAAACTCCTGGAAAGTTACTAAATATGTAGACGTAAAAACATAGACACCACATTCACCTTAACAAGCCCCTAAACTGGAACTGATGGATGACTGAGAAAAATACCATGTGTGAGCCTGTTCTTATACTTTCCAAAAATTCCCTTAAAATTCAGTGTTGCTTATTCCTGATTGTGCTGCATAATTCATGGAGGCTTTTTGGTGAGTCATCTTGTTTCTGCATTGGAAAACCTGTAGTTACTTACCTATGTATGAGACTTCATTCATCAGTCTTTGTATCCTTCTGTGGGAAATGGTACAGTGAAACAAAGGCATTCTGCTACACAAAATCATGTCTCAGTACCTTGAAGTTCTTGCACTGCTGTCTTCTGTTGCCTTTGAGAAGCTGTTTTGTATTTTTGCTTTTGTTTCCGCATCTGTTGGACTTTCCTTCTCATCTTCTTGGGCAACTGGTCAGTTCTGGCATACAGCCTTCCATTTCTGTTAATAATTTGAAGTACTCAGCCAAACTCTAGCATGCTCCAGTATGTGTTACTGAAGCTGTCCCAGGAATAATAAGCAAAGAAATAAATGCCTATATGTTTTATTGAAATTGTAAACCAGAATGATAGGTATATTGAAAAGAAACTATAACAAGTAATGATTTCCCCCAAAACTGCCAAATAGATATATGGACTCAAAATATAAAATCAGGCAAGAAACCATGGCAGAATCCAGCAAAAAAGAAATAATGTTTGTTCTAAAAATAAGGCTATAGAGATGAGGGCTGCTTGAGAGCAAATATCTACTCCGATTCTCAGCACTTTCTATAGATGAACATAGAATAACAGTCTATTATTGAATGCCTGTCTCTGTTAATGTGACTCTAACTATAAGAACGTGTAGTGTAACACACAGTGTTACTGGAATAACCTCAACACTTTGGACCACCTGTTTATATAAGGACAGGATGACACCTGTAGTCTCTTCTTAACTGATGTTTGTTAAACAATTGGCCTATTACAATGCTTCACTTTCCTTGTATACAAAATCTTTTCGTAGTATCCATTTTTTCCTCTCTAAACAAAACCAAATACTTCATGTTGCTTTCACTCACTCTGGAAAATATTGCTCTCTTTATAAGGATCTTCTCAATAGGACCGGATGTGTGTTTTTAAAAAGTCTGTATTTAGACCAATTAAAAAAAAAAAAATCTTTAGATTTGTCCTAATAGCCTGTCTGTTCTGACCTGTTTGTCATCCCCAGGACCATCTCATATTACAGAATCACAGAATGGGTAGGCTCATCAGAGACCACTGGATGTCATCTAGTCCAACATCCCTGATCAAAGGGTTCCCTAAAGTACATTACTCAGGAGTCTGGCCAGACACTTCCTCCCCAGGGAAGGAGACTCCAAAACCTCTATGTCCATCTGGTTCCAGTGCTCAGTTACCCTCAACAATAAAGAAGTTCTTCCTCAGCTGTTCCTCTAAAGAGAGATGCTCTAGTCCCTTAATCATCTTCATAGACCTCCCCTGGACTTGCTCCAGGAGCTCCAAATCTCCCTTCTACTGAGTAGCCCAGAACTGAACATTTTGTCTGTTTTTCTTAAAGTTTGATGTCTGGAACTGTACACAGCTATTCTTCTCCATCAGGCTTTGGCAAAAGAGGAACAAAATGTACTTGTTCAGGTCTGATATTCATGTTTCATCATAAGATTCTTGACTGCAGTTCTGGGGCCTAGCCAGCTGTTCCTGTGTAGCATTTAAACATTGGATTGCCTTTTCTTCAGCTCTCTGCTATTTAAATCTTTGTCTTTTTGTAATTTAATTTGTTTGATTTGTGTTCTGTCTCTAATTTATTAACTTAATTTTTAATCCTTATCCCACAGTTCTGCCCTTTCCAATCCAGTATCAGCCCTTGTTCTAGATCTTCATCAGAATTTTTAATGTGTGTGTTACTAACAGAGAGTTACTAACAGAGAGCATGTTTTAAAACAGTAACAGTATCTAGGGAAAATAAAAAGTGGTCTGTGGCCCACAAACCTGCATTTTTCCAGACTTCTTTTTCCAATTTCTGATGTGTTTGATATTTCCATTTTTATGAAGAGGAGTAAAGTCCACAGATGTGTTCCTGTAGGTATGTATACTATAGATACCCAGCTGCAGTAGAGATGCATAAAGTGCTGCTGTGGGTTATTCTATATGCTCATGGGAACATTAGCTGCCCCCTTGTACTGCTGCTCTTTTGTGCGTGTGCTGCGTGCAAGCCTCGACGCTCCTGCAGGTAATGCCAGACTCCACTGCCTTCTAAGGTGGTGAAAGATACGTTGTTTCTGAAGGAAACCTAGACTTGCTTTCATCTTGTGACAATGACATCTAGTACCAATACTCATTAAACTGTCCATTAACAGAATATTGAATGCTTGATAGTCATGGGCTATTTGCTATCAAGCTATAAAGCCTTTGGATACTGAGAATCTGTCTCCGAAAGGAGTGGTTCAATTTAAGGAAACAGCATTTAGGTTAGTATTACTGAGACATTTTCAAGTGGAAATCATAAACACAGTGTTTTGAAATGTTCTTCAGTATGCTTTTAAAGTCAGATATACACCTGACATTATCTTCAGTGACAGATAAAAGCAGCGTGTTATGGGTTGCAGTAATGCCTGATTAGTGCTTTTGTGAGCAGAGTTATGTTTGTGTGTAGCTTTGACATTTGCCATACAAATACATTGTTCTTTTCTAACTGTGACTGTCTTCTTACTCCACAATAATAAAACAATTCTCTATTTGCAAGTTAGATTCCTGTATTGAATGTGAAAGCTTATAATTTTCTGACAGGTACTGTATAATGAAATGCTTAAATTTAATCTGCTAAATGCAAATGCAATAACCAGTTAATCGTATAGCAGGAAAATAACATGTTTGTTTTTTTCAGATGTCACTCCTCCACAAGCTGCTGGATACTTGGAAGTAACAGATCTTAACTCAAAGAAAATCAAATACATTGCAATTCCTAGGTAACTGTTTTTATTGATTAGAGCAGCCTCTGTCTTAGACAAAGAGCACAGAGAATTTAGTATCCATTATTACATCAGAATAAGCAAATATTTCTTCAGATGTGGAAAGTTAGTCTTAATTCATACCTTGTGTAAAAATCTGCAAACATTGAAGCATATTTTTTGTCCACATAATTTATCTGGTTACTAGGTGATACCAATGAGAATGTAGCCATTAATTAGTAAATATGAACTTTATCTTCTGATTTTAATCCCCTTTGCTTCTTCCCTTTCTTTCATCCTCTTTATTCTCTACCCTGTTTCAATCTGGTTTGCCACCTTTATTTTCTTTTCCTTTTTCCCTGTCTTTAGGATCTGACAAAAACAGGCAGAATGAGTTAGTGCTAGGTGTTAGGAAACCAGAAATCAGGTTTAGATCCAATATAAAGGTCACTTTGAAAATAACTTGATGTGCTTTACCTTTTGGTTCTCCTTTTGAAAAGTATACATATCCCCACAAGTACCTTGTGTGATCCACAAATATCTTGTATGATAAATTAAAATAGCCAGACTGTGTTGCTACTGTTTGGTTTTCATATCTGTCTCCCACAACTGTAGAAATGTTTTATAATATAAAGATATATTTCAATTTCAAACTGTCATTTTCCATTGCAATAATAATAAAGGGATTTTTTAAATGTCAGTCTCTCAACTTTGCATATTTAAATAGCGCATGGATTAAACTCACAAGTCAGAAATTTTATACTTTTTTAAAAATTCTTTCCATTTAATGTTGATTTTGACAATATTTATTCTGATTTAAAGTAATTCTGGTTCACCAGTAATCTGAGGAATGTTTTAATTAATAATTATTTTTTGACTGTTCACCATTTTGTAATTGGTCCATTGGCCTACATCTTACACAGTTGTTCAAAAATTTAAGATATTAATATAAAAATAGTAGGGAATCAGTTTATTTTACACTAGGATTTTATAAGAAATAACAGAAATTACAAAGCCATATTTCAACATAATAATCATTAATCTAGCATCAGGATTTAAGCTGTATATGGCAGATCGGAGCACAAGTCCAGGTTTAAAAACACAGTCCAGTAGGAACTGATAAGTAAAGTGTGTTTGTGATGAGTAATTCTGTGTTAAAATATAACCAACTTTCCTCCTTCTGGCATAGTTAGCCTGGTCAAATGCTAAGATAACTTTTTGCAGTTGAGTTAGTACATGCTGATTTCAGTCATAGGTAGAGGCATATGTGTTGCTCCTTCTTATATTTTTGAAAATTGTTAATTGTAGTGTTAATACACTGAGTCATTATGCATGTCATTAACATACTGAAAAATGCATAGACTCATTCCTATGTTATCTAAATTTCCCTTCAGTTTATGTACCTATTAGGCCCTCTGTTTCAGCAGTAAATTTTTGTCAGCAAGGTCACTGTTTAAAATGGTGCTAAAATTCCCTGTGCAGAAAGCTGTCCTATTGTTAAATGAGTGTTTAAAAGCACTAGAAAAAGGTGTTACTCGGATGGAAATGCATTTTCCTCAGGGTCCAGGTCATGTTCTTTCCTGGTTTTTTTTGCAATTTTACATCCATTTGTAGCATTTTTTTATAGCATCTTTTTAAATCTTTTATATTCTTTATAGTTTTTTTCTGAAGACTGGCTGTTTGCAGATTGATTAGATACAGCAGTGGGTTAGACAAGATACTCCCTTTCAGCTTTTTATGCTGCTTCTTATACTGTTGGTTATATCTAGTTTCAGTAGAGGGAATGTTTCAGATAAAACAGTGGGTCTATAGGGCATAGTTATAGTCTCTCATGAAATGAGAATGTAATTTCATTTAATTGTCACCTTAACTGCATAAATACTTACTCCCCTTTTAATTTCAGCTTCAAGAAGAATAACAGTAATTCTTTTTTTTCAGTTCACAGTCTCTCTCTCCATATACATCTTGGCTTTCTAAGATCTCAGATGCTGATGCCCTGTTGGCACCACTGGGCAAAGTAGGTTTGGTTACTGTGGACATGGGAGGAGGTGTGAGGCTTTGGGAGACTGGGCTGGAAAGCCTCCAGAGGTCACTGCAGGATTGGAGGAACATGATTGGCCAGGAAGATGGTCGTCCTGTGCAGGTAGGTGTTCAGAAAGCTGACATGAAAAACATATAATAAAATGAGCTGTTAATGAGTTTCCAGCTGGGAAAGGAGTTAAGGGAGAGGTGTGTTGAAAAACACTGTGAAGTAGAAATAGACCTGTGAGAAAAACTGAATAGAGTTCTTCAGTGAAAAAAGAGGCACAGTAGCTTAGATTTAAAATCTTTTTGTGACCCCTGTAATTGTGGCTACTGGCAGACTGTTTGTCGTACAGTGTTTGTATTTTTGCCAAATTCCAATGCAATTAGATGCAAATAAGTTGTTTGTCTCCTGCTGATTTTTAACTGTAACTTTCAGAATGTAGAATAGTGACATTCCTTTTTGAGCAAAGGATATACTTCTCCAGTGGTAAATGCTTGGAAAAAATTATTGTGATTTTACTTTGAAAAAGAAACTGGAAATGTGCCTTGAATTCACAGTAGAGCCTTTGGCTAGTTTTGATAATTCTCCCAGCTGAAGAGTTGCAAGGATCTTCATAGAGCTGTTCTCATGTGGAGTGTTTAGGTAATGCTGAAAACACACTGCATATACATATGTGTGCATGTATTTATGTATACAGAAGTGTTAATGATAGGCTAATATATATGATCACTATTGCAACACAGGGAAAATTCAGAACTGTTCAATTGTGTCTTTAATTTCTGTTAGTGATTGGAGAAGTTATCACTTCAAAGAGCTAGGGGCTGCTTTAGGAGGATTTCTCCACTTCAACTAGGAGGATCCTGTCTGCCACAGCTAGGAGGATCTCTACCTACCACTGCAATTATTTCATGAATTTCTGTAACCACTTTCATAGTAAATTAGAATGGGAAAACAGAGTCAGTCTACTTTAAATTATATCTATCTCTGGTTTTGTTTATGTGGCATCTCAAATGTGAATGAGATGTGTTAGGCCAAAACCATAGCTTTTCTTTTACTTTGTTTTTCCATTCTTAGCCCCCTTTCTATAAGATGTTCTGCAATTACAGAGACTTGGGCAAGAACTGATATGTTCTTGTCACTGGATCACAGCAAATGCCATTCATAGGAGTCATAAGAAAAGGAAACTCTTACCCTGTAGCATACTTGTGCTTGACACTTGTCACTTTACCAGTGCCATTTTCATTGCCAGTGCAGTAGCACTAGCACCATCTTATGGCCAGATATAGTCGGTTTACACCAGCCCAGTTTCATCTGATGAACAGGGTGACCAGTGGAAATTCAAAGACCCAGCAGGAAGAGTTTGAGTTTGACTTGTTTTCATAGTCATTTTTCTTTCTTTTTTCCCTTTTTCTTTTTTTTTTTTTTTTAATATAGTTTTATTCAACAATGTTTCTTTACTTTCAGTAATAGTCAACTAATTGTTACAGAATAGTGGCTTGGAGAGTATATGTCATCAGAAAACTTAAGTAATTCAATTAGTAATGTCAAGTAATCATTTTAAAGAATGCTAAGAATTTTTCCCACAGTCACAAAGCAGTTTTCAAGATCTGCTGTAGAATTTCTCTCCACCTACAGCCTGCCTCTCTTTTCTTTCCTCTTTTCTCCCCTTCCCCTTTCTCCTTTCCTCTGTCAACAGAGGGTACATAGCTCAAACCAGTGATTTGTCGGAACTGAAATAGCATACTGTTTGATTGTGCTAAAGGGCTGGAACAAAGCCTTCTATGTGATCTTCAGACCTGCATTATTATAACTAACTCCTGTTTCTCTGCTTTACTTTTTTGCTTTGCTTCAAATGGAAAGATAAAGAGACCTAAGAAACTTTGTTTACAAAGGCATTGCAGAGCAATAAGCAGCAAATTAGTCTCTTATTTTATGTAGTCTCCAATAAGATACTAGATACGTAGTTGCTGTGTAAACTCTGTACTTTGCTAATTGGATATAAAGGCCTTCACCTTCCCTACTTAATTTTTCAATGGATCTAGACATAAAAGCACTACTTCATTAAGGCATTCATTTTTGGAAATGAAAGGATTCTGTTAGCTTGAGAAAATACTCATGTAGATTCCCTGTGCAATTAAGCAGTTCAGAACTTCAGCATCTCCCGTTCTAGAGACAATTACTTTCCTAAGAGTTCTGCAGCTAAATGTTTCCTGGTACCTGTTTTTTGCAAAATTGGACATACTTTGCAGCCATATATTGGTCAGTTCATTCCAGAGCAGATGTTTCATGGTCATACTCGTTTTACATAACTTGGAGTCTAATGAGGCATCTCTAATTCCTTGACTAAACCCATCATTCCCAATCATCATATAGCAGAAACTCACTTAAGAAAATTGTCAGTGTTCCACATATCACCCATCCACCCCCAAAAAACTGCCACAGACACATATCACGAAGCTGCTACAGGCTTAGCAAAGCTTATTATACCATCATGGTGATGTTTTGAGACCAACACAAGACCTTGTCTAGATGTTTGGGAACTGTTCTGCAGAAACACACAGAATCTCTTTGAATCTTCCTGACTTTTTAGAGAAAAAAGTATTAGAGGCCTTTCAATATAAATATAGTTTCAAAGAATTGGAAACACAGCTAGGCTTCAGTTGGAACTATTGGTACGCTCTTCTAGAGATGCATTTTGGCTTTCACAAACACATTAGCTCTCAGAAACAGGCTGGATATACATAAGCGATGAACAGAGGAAAACAAACAGCTGTTCCACTTATAATCAGTAATTAGGCTCCCTTGATGTAATGGTGTGGCAATCTTCAAAATCATCAACATTTGTATTGTTGACATACTCAGCAGAGTTCAAACTGCTGAAGTCTTGAGACTACAAAGTTAGTTTATGAAAATATGGTATGTTTACATAAATCTGCATTTATATAGGCAGTTCAGAAATTTTCATCATTTATTGAAGTTTTTAACTCAAAATTATACCAGAGTATTCTGAAATTATTAAATTGAAGTGCCTAAAAAAACCAAAATCTAAACAAAATGCTGTATTTTCTAAAGCTATGATCTGTAGCCTAAAACCTGTTGAATATTTTGACTGTTTGGTGTTGCTGAGAATATGGTCAGTTCAGTATCAAACGTATGAAAATAATTTGAAAAGCAATTTTTTTTTTAAATCTTTCCCTAAAAGTTTCTTTTCCATAGGCAGACTGATAAATCTGTGTTACTCCTTTCATCAAAGGGTAATTCATAGAAATTAAATAGAAAAACACTTGAGTACCTTCTGATGTAGTTGGTATATTGTTTTTCAGTAACCACTGTTTAGTGGAATGTCTCATTTCGATGAAGTGCAATGCTTAGATAAAAATAATTGAAAGATACATCTTTTAGAGCTATTTCAATAGATGGTAAGGCATTTATCTGTGACTACTAGCATAAAGATTTATTTCTGTATTTCTTTCACTTAATGCTCTCTCCTGCTGTAGGCTGTTGTGTAAAATGTTTTATGCTGTAAATGTGTAACAATTATACTCAGAATGTCGTTTTCCAAAGTCCTGGGATATATCCAAACCTGTTGAGTGCATAAAAGTGCACTTAATCAAAGGTTTCAAAAGCTTTGTCGCCTAGGTTATGGTAGTATATATCTGAACTCAAAATTGAATTCACAACATTCATGCAGTCCTGTCCCAGATCTGTTAGATGAGGCCCTAGAGGAGGACAGCTCAGCATGACTTAGATATATTTGAGATGTTTTAGGCCTTGGCACTAGAGGGAGATGTGAATGAGATGTATGTAAGAATAAGGAGGGCTGTAGACTAAGTTTTTGGGAGTTTTCATTCCTGATCTTCTACCCCATGAAACTGACTGAGAGAACAGTTTTCTGTCAAAAATGAGTGTTTTTATCTGAAATAGTGATTCCTTTTCTCAGTAGCAATAGACCCAGATTCTCTTGGTTTTTGCTGTGACTTGTTAATATTTTACCGATACAGTGTTTCCACAAAGTATGAATCACTAACTAGCTAAATGGAGAAGTGAAAAAAAATTTGTTCATCCATCCACAACTAGTTCCCTTTAGACACCCCTAAACTTTTAAATATGTAATTATTGCTGCGTCTGTGGCCAGTAAGTGTTATCATTGCTTTCCAGAGGAGGGAACTGAGACTTAAGAAGGGCAGGTCACCTGTTCAAGTTCATGCTGTAATGTCTGTGTTGCAACGTCAGTGGGATAAGTGCATTATACACCCATATTAACATACTTTGTGTTGCCAAGTTAAATAGCTTGAAAGTCCTTGAATGCTGCAGTCAGTATGAACATACCTGAAACTGGGGTTTAAAAAAGCATATAAATGCAGCGCCGCCACCTAAGGAAACAAATGCTAGCTTTAGATTGCTTGAGGTTGAAACATGGTTGGCTGAGTATAGACATATTTAGGAAAACTCAAGAATGCAGTAAATGGATATTTTTCTCATATTTAAGTGACTGTCTTCATGGTCTTATAGCAGTACCCAAATGTTTTACAGAACATGATTATCCTTTGTCCTGTGAACAGCTGGATTATATGAACATGTGGTTCATGTTAGTAATGTAAAAGAGCAGTGTGTATGTGTTCATCACCAAGAGTTTTTTCTCATGTTGCTACTGCTCAAGTCACCCATGTGAGGGTGTTTTGCTAAAAACATCATTTTCATGAGTTCAGCAGCACACAGTGGTAGTTCCCAACATTTAGACTTTCTTCTGCAATCCATCAGTTAGCCTTTAGATCTGATTAGGGCAAAGGCAAATGCTAAATAGCTATTATGGGATGCTGTGTCCGTAATTAGAAATATATTTAAAATATGTTCTTATCCTCTGTATACTTCAGGTAAAGCTTGTGTTGAACTGGAGTAAAAGTTGAGCACATTTCTCAAGTAATCATAATGCCAAAAAATGTCACATTTACTGTTGAAGTTAAAAGAATCAGTCATGTTAAGTTAGGTGGGGGGATGTACATATGTAGTTGTGCATGTATAAATATATATTCCCACATAGATACATATGTACCTATATGTGTATGCACGCACACACACATTCATTTTTTTCTCCAGTTGTCATTGTTGGGCATTGGCTGTCTTGAATTAGAATTACCTTAAGAGATGATCATAACTTGGTAGGTAGCCTGTCCCTTGGGGACTGCATTTCATAAGGAGTAAGAACGGGAAATCAATTTGGGTAATGATTGTGTTATTCCTTTCCTTTGATAGTCTCATTTATTCCATTTGTATTCCATGGAACTAATCATGTAGAACTCTACACGAAATGGTCACCCCTCAAGTGAATTAGTATTTTTGGGTTTATTGAATGCACCCATTTTTTTCTTTTGATTTTCTGCAGCTGTACTTTAAACTTCAGCATAATGCAAGTTCATCTGATGAAATTTATTTTAGGTTGGATATTTATCAGAATAGTAATTAATTTCAGCAGTTTCAGTGATCCCAACTTGTTTATTTTCCTTTTTTAAAAATAGTGTTTTACTTAATAACATTTATAAAAAGTACAGCCTTTTCCTGCTGTTAAGACTGAACTGGGCAAAGCTGCAGTTCTTGAATCAAGACTAAAGCATGAACTTTAGCAAGAGCAGCTGGTCTCTCTCCCCACCACTGCCCCCATTCTCTATTTCCTGCTTTAGACCAAGCAGTTTTTCTAACCACATGAGGGCATCGGTGGGCTAATAACAGTGATTTCCATCAGCTCTTAAATACTGTCGGTGCAAACCCCATAAATCATGAAAAACATATGCAATGGAGAATTTTGTAAGTTTGGAATGACCATGTGGTGACATTCTGCAGTTCCGCAGGGGATCCTTCAAATCTTGAAATACTGCAGATTACAGAGTTATCTAGTCAATAAGTGGATTGCAAGGTATAGTTTGAAAGCACTTGCAGTTCTGAGATCTGTGAGCCCCAAATACACAGTTTAGGTTTGTGACCTCTTCGTGGACCGCATTATTCATTTTATCAAAGTGAGGAGTAGAAGCTGTATACTGCCCCTTGAAGGATGGCATCTGAGTATGGGGAAGCATAAGACTAGAAAGCCATGAACACACAGAGCTCAGTAAGTTCATAACTCTAAAAGCATTTACTGGATAAAACAACTGGGATAAATATCATTGGTCCTCCCACAGATAATTTTTCTAATGTAAATGTCCTCAGCCTAAGTGAGGTCCTTGTTGGAAGCACTGTACAAACATGTCTAAAGTACATTCCCTTTACCAAAGATCTTCCAGTCTAATTGGAGCAGACTGACAAAGGGCAGGAGGGAAATAAGCTTAACGTTCTGTTAGAGAAGGCTGATAAAGCACAAAGTTCCTCTTTCTTCCTCTGACCTTACTACGAAAGCCCAAAGTTCTCATGGGAGAAAATATCATAACCTCAACACACCCTCTCTCAGGTCTCAGAGAGTCTGCAGCAGTACACATTGCTGACATAAAGTCTGGAGCTCCTAAAACCAGTGAAATGCTACTGTCCCAGCAAGACAAATGTGTACTAATAATTCTACTTTCATGAAAGTTGTTCCCTGATTAGTGAAAGGACAAATCATCTGATCTGTTGCAGTACTGCTAAATAGAGGAGGTCCTTTAGAAAACAAAACAACATAGTTGATCGTATGATTTTTCACAGTATCCAGAAGCAACCAAACGCAGTGTTTTCTGAGTAGGAGGTGTGTAGTAGTCATGATAAATAACCGAGCTAGATATATTCTATTTGTTCTGATAATGTTTCATAGTGGATTAGCATACTAAAATGATGATGACCTCACATCTTGTAGTTGAATAGAATTAACTCAGGAATTTTGAATAGTGACAGAGGAAAATGGAGTTTACACAGATGTTAATACAGCAGAAGATTCATTAGATAAAATATATTATATTCTCTCGTTACTTTATTTAGTTTGTCCAGCTTTTAAGTCACAGGGTGTACATGCCTTGGGAAAATGCTCTAATATATCTGCTATGCAGAGTTGCTGAGTTAGTTCTTATAGAGACAGCATTTAGTTCAAAAGAGGACGCACAGCAGCAATGACTGCATTTTATACAGTGGTTTGGGTTTTTTAGCTGGTGTATAAACTTTGTTTGCAAGCCAGATATGCCTTTTTATAAGGTTCACTCCAGATCTCCACCTCTTTCCCCACCCAGATTCACTTTTCTAAAATTCCATCAAAGTTATGATGCTTTCAACAATTTTGCTATGCAAGACAGAACCTTAATGCCTGTATGAATTTAAAAAGCTACTTCTAGAAAGAAGCATTCACTGGAGTCAGATGATTCATGAAGCTTCATTAGTTCATTTTGAACTCTTGTAAAATTTTTCAGACAAGAGAGAAAATCAAAAGGAAGACAAAGGAACGAAGAAAACATATTAAAAGCTTTATGCAGCAGTGCAACTAATGTTTTTTTCATTTCAGGATACAATTGAAAAAACAGAATGTATTTCATACATTTTTATTGCTTAAGACTGAATATTCTTTTCTGTGATGAAATTACTTGTGGGCTCAGTTTTGTGCTGTTGATGTGAATAGAAATTATGCTATTAATTTTTAGTACCTAGAAAAAAAAAGCTGTACACAAGTGAACATAATAGAAGTCATTAGATTTGATTTTTTTTGCCTGTTTATGCCTTTCTCTTGCTAGTCTGTGTAAGTAGATTATAAAATGTTTCCTTCTGTCTTTAGTAGAATCGATTTTATAGTAGAATGTAAAACCACAACAGAACAGGCAAATTAGCCTTTGATTTGCCTGGTGTGGAACTTTTATGTGCTCTTTGAGGCTTTTGTACATATATTCATGCTGCTGATGAAGAATTTGTTGGAGGAAAGTATGTTCTTGTGAGCTGTTAAATGCAGCCTAAGGTAATACTGTGGGTTTAAGGTTGGAGGAAGGGGGGAAATAAAACAATTTTCGTGAAAAAATGTCTTTTGCACCTCTGCTGAAATACATTTTGCATTTTGTGGAATACTTTTCCTAATTCTTTGTGCCACAGTGGGATGGATTACTTAATGCCTTTTTCAGCTGGAGAATAGTCATGTTTTGTTACAGCCAAAGTCAGTCTATTTTCATAATAATATGTGATGTGATGTGATAACAGGTTTTTTTCACTGATTTTGATGAAGAAATTACCACCTCCCAAATCACCTGTAAGACAGAAATCTAGCATGTTTTCACTTCTTTTCCGTCAATGATCTTCTGATACATGCCCAATCTTTATCCACAGCATTAATGAAGAAAGCAAGTTATTTAAGAAAACAAAGATATTTTAACTTTATAGTCTTTCTAGTAGGTTTATATTTATATAATTAATGTTTTTCAATAAAAATACAATGCTTTTTATGGAAAGTAACCCATATTCTTCATCGACCATAAACTACCCTGTTTAATAAATTTTATGTTAATGAAAAGGCAAAATAGCAGATTAATTATTTTCTTCCACTTCTCAGATATGTTAGGATAAGAGAGATATCTTCTCATTTGGATCTTAGAAGGGTTCTGTCATTTATGATAAAAAAGTAAGTGAAGAATGGGATCTTGCCAGCCTAGATCCTGCCTACATCTGCCTACTTCCCAGGACTGTCTAATCATGCAACTAATTAATCTAATGCACACTTCCTTAATTTACATTGAACTAAGCACCTCAACCATGTGAATTGGATTCTACCTCAAATCTTAGTGCACACATTCTTTTTCCTGTTTTCTTCCAGTCAACAGTAAGAAACAACCAATAATACCAATAAAGTATTCTATTAATAGAAGTGTTTGTGAAAATAATGTTTTGATATCTTAAAATTTTCTTTTTAAAGATTTTCCTACATAAATATTGGCTGCACCTGTAATTACTTCAGCTGTGACCCTGTTTGCTTGTGTAATTTTTATTTAGTAAGTTGTGACACATGAAATCTCATGCATGTTCATACTCATGCAGCTTCAGTAACTCATTGCAGCTTCAGTAACTTGTGTTCTATGTGGGATCATCCGCTGAATGCTTAGAAGGGCTTAGTAGAGAGGTTGGTTCCTTGTCACCACATGCAACAAGGAGTAATTCCATTTATTTCTATTATGAAGATGTAAAAGCCTATAAGGAATGCCCAGCTCTGCTTAAACATTCCTGAAAGGATAAGAAATATTTTATTTGGGGGAGGTTTGAAGAATGAAAATATAGTCCATTTTTTAAAGTAAAAATTTCATCCCTTGGCACCTCAGATTGCTAGCCTGGGATCAGATTACTTTTTCCTGATTCTCCCCTGCTTTTTGTATCTGGAGTATTGACATAACCATTGTGTTTTATGTAAGGGGATTAAATATGAGTTCATCCTGTAGGGGCCAGAGATAATTAAAACTAGGAGGTGAAAGGTCTGCTCCCTTGTACATGAGGCAGCTCGCCCCCCCTGGAAACCAGAATTTCTTTGCCAGTCCTGAGTCAGAAACTTACTTTCGTTGCTGTGAGCACCACAAAGGAGCTTTTCTGGCAGGCGCTCCTCAATGGGAGGCACTGACACCTCCTGCGCCCTTCAGGAATTTTAATGAAGTCAATCACAAAAGTAAGCTGCTGTATTAAAAGACCATCTACTCTAGGAAGTTTGCAGTGTTGAACAGAGGTTACAAGATAGGATGACAGGAATATCTACAACCAAAAAGGTTGTGGATAAAGTTGCATCCAAGTCGGCATTAGTGATAAAGTCCTTCACGTTTTACTGGAAGGTCTTACTTGTTGATTATTTTTCTGTTCAAAGCTAGAAATATTTTCAAGCTCATCTGACTTCTGCTTACACAATTTAAATGATATTTCTTAACCAGCAGCCATGAGTGCTCTTTCTGCCAGTGGTTAAGTCTATGTTCTGCTTAAAACATGTTTCCGAGTCAGCTTTTCACACAACTGTAATGGAACTATGGACATCTAAGACAGTGAGAGCTGTTCATTAGATCTCCTGCATGAACCTCCCAGGAATAAAGAAAATTTCAAGTGAGGCAAGACAGGAGGAGATGAAATGCCCTCAGATAACTTGAGGAATTTTAGTCTTTACTTTGTTGTAACAGACTGAAGAATAAGCTTATGTATGGGCTTAAAATGCATGGGGTAATGTCAATACTCTGAAACATGGATGATTGAAAAATAGATATACTGAAATGTTCATTTCAGTTGACTTTGCTAAGTGTCTTTTACTGATTAAATTCAATACTATTATAAACTTGTTAATAGAGCTATTAATGTACATTCAGTAGCCAGATGTACTTTGAATAGTACTTGTTAAGATACAGAAATGCACAGTTGTGCTACTTGGGACTGCTTTTGATGTGGTGAAGCTTCTTTTTAAAGACATTTCTTTGTTCCCAGTTTCATTGCAGTGTAAGATTAAGATTACCAGATGCTAAAATATCATTAAGGTCACCTGTGCAAAATCAGCTGAAGCTAAATTTGATAATACTTTTGGTCAGTTTTACTCAGAGGGCCACAGAGATTTGTTTGCAATCCATTAGAAGAAAATTAATTCTGGACTCAAAAGGGACATACTGTATTGTAAAAATAACTCATATGCTAAATGAAATATGGGAATGTGTGGGATGTAAATAATTTTAGTAATAGAGTACAGCATCCCTCTCCATAATTCCCATGCTTTTTTAATGGATTATTTTGTTACGGGTTAATGCAAGCTCTTTTCTTCCCATAGTTGTGACAATGTCTTGTAGAGCCAATGCACAGAGTATTTGGGTCAGCCGTGCAGTCCTGAACAAATTCAGCTTCTGTCCCTCACTGAGGGGTTATAAAAGTACCAAAATTATGCCAACGCTCCCTTGTTCTCCAGGGGTTATTGTTATTAAGTTAGATAGTTTCATGTCAGAAGTCAATAGAATTCAATCCCAGATTCACTTAAGTGACGTGAATGTATTTCTGGATCCACTTCCAAACATAGCTAAGGTTTGTTTAGTACACAGTATACCATAGTTTGTCTGACCAGCTGAAGTCTACGCAAAGTAACTACCAGCCTTTGACTCATCTCCACAGTGGCCGCTATTACAGATTGGTATGTGTTTAGTAGCTGTTTGGCATAAATATGACACAGATGTGAAACACTTGGTTTCACTGTGTTGTTGAGTGCAGTAAATTATGCAACTGGCTTCTTTGAGCCTCTCTATCTTCTTTACGTTGCTATATGGCACACAGTAACATCACTTAGTTGCCAAACTACATTACTGTATGAAGGATAATGAGATCATTCAGTTTCCAAACTGAATGCATTTTTATCAGTTTCTCTTACTTGGTTTACTCTTCGAATGTCAGTGTTGTTGGAAAAAAAGCATAAATAAGTGTAGCCATATAAAACCATTTTGGCAAACATTCATATGTCTCAGAAACAATGGATAGGGGGCAAGTTGTTCAAATACTGTCTATCTCTCACTGAATGCAAAATTAATGTTTTGTTCTGTTCCTTCCTGTCTGCTCTTGCTATCAAGAGTGAATGGATGTGTACGATGCAGGACCAGAAAATTCAGTTGAAACACTAATGAATCTTAGTGTTGTTTCTTCATTTACTTTTTTCTTAAGTCCTTCTTTCATACCATTGCCCTTTCAGGAAAGAACATTCCTTGGGTATCTTTCTGACCTGCAGTCTTCATATTCTTCTTGCACAAAATTTTTTTTGTTTTATTGACTTTGGAAGACCTACAGAGCCTCTGCCACAAGGTCCTTCTGAATGTACTCATTACCTATTGCTATCAGCACCCAAGAATATAGTGTAATCAAAGAAAATAAGAAAAAAAAAGTATTTGAAACCAGAGACTAAGGTCATTGATGATTACTGAGAATTTAGAGTCTGTGGAGAATAAAATAAGAATCATGTATCCCAGGAGAGGATGGCACCTGTGCTTCTTGTGTGATGAAGACTTTGGGAAAAAACCTACCCAAATAAAAAATGGAAAAGTGCTTTCATGCTCTGATTGTGAATCAATATGTATAAACAAGTTTAGATAATATACAATTGAAACATGTATGCCATGAGTGTTCTGGAAATAGTGGTTATTTTGGAAATCAAGAGGAAGTTTCAGAAGGAAAAATTCACAGTTTTTCCAGCTGTTTGACTCTGACCTGTGCCTCACAGCTGGAGCTCAAGGCTACTAGACCGAATTTGTCTGTTGTTTCACAAAGCTGTGCTGTGCACACCAGGAGTATGGAATCCACACAGTGATGCAGTAATGAATAGTGCTTTTCAGTGCATGTGTAGCTAGGAAGAGCACAGACTTCCCTCAAGAAGAGATTGTTAGTCAAAACTCTCCTTGAAAGAAACAATGTTCATAGAAGTTCTGCACTGGATTCAAATGGAAAATATTCAGGAGGGAACAGATCAACTTTTGAGCAAGAAAATTGTATGTTTATATATTTGAAAACTATACATCGTAACAGTGATGGAAAATTTAGAAAGTCCAATCAGACAAGCTTGGGAAAATTATTGTGGATTTTAGGTTTATTTGAGCCATTTCTCTACTTTTAGTACCTGTTTTTCTTGTCTTCCTTCTCAGGCAAGACAAACTACATTTTCCCTGCTGACTATCGTTCAGTTTGCACGTTTATAATCCTTCCAGCTTTGGATCCCACCCCTTAAATCTACCTTCTAATAGTTTCTAATATGAGGGATTCCTCCAGTTCTCAGGGTGGTGACTTATCTATGGCTCCTCCATCTCTTTATATTTGTCACACTGAAGAATGTATCATTGTCCAAATTTTTTTCTCTTCAGTTTTTTCCTCATCCTCTCTCTGATTTCATGACAAGGCTCTGTGATTTACTGTTTATTTATTTCTAAAATATAACCTCAATTATATTGTAGATATTTGCTTATGTAACTTTTGGTTTATGGGGGTGCTTTCAGAGGAGAGAGAAGTTGTTGGTTGTAAAATCACCTTAAAACACTTGCATGGAGACAGGGATGGGAAGGAGAAAAGCCTATAATAAGTCACTAAGGGAATTATCTTAAGAGCTCAAAGGAAAACCAGGAAAGTACATCCAGAAGATTTTCTTCAAAGGATTCTAGAGTGTGCTAATGTAATGTAGTTTCTAAGTATATGATAAATTTTTAAAATAATTAACCAGCAAACCAGTGCTAATAAAAATCCATTGTTAAAGTATTCAGAGTTAACAGAATAATGTTTGTCAGCATAAATGATATTTAAAAAGTAAGTAAATGAATGAAACTGCTGCAATGCACAGACATAACATTGACACATCTGCTGGTGGTATTCATTCTGGTATCATTAAATTTACAATTATTTTATCCAGTAGCTGATTAACTATATATTTTAAAAAAAGCTAGTGAAGAGGTCACGTTCTTAAGCTATGATAGATTGTACTCCTTGTTTGTTTTTTTCTCTCTCAGGCAATTTCTTTTTTAAGTTTTAACAGAAATGAAATGTTGGATGTACTGTCCTTTTAAGAACAGAAAGCAAAAAATCATTTAAAATATTTTCTATTAACCATATGCCATTTCAAAGTTAGAAATACCTGCTTTAATCAGATTGACACTGTTATAAAATAGGTTTATACTAGAAACTTGTCTACTGAATGTATACTAGAAATACTTACTGTGAACAGCTTATGCTTGAGAAAGACTTGTGAGTAGTAAAGCCCTGTTGGCTGCAGAACTTTTCGTGTAAGATTTAAACAATGCTTGTATCTCAAAATGTTTAGTGAAATTTTTCAATGGAAAAACTTGACAAAAATAGAGTATGACATTTGCATCACTGGTTATGGTTACATGTCTTTCACAGAGCTTTCTTTTGCGGAATAAAGACCCTTCTTCTAGAAAGAACCCAGAAGCATGAACATAGAGAATTTTTGCATTATTTTGTTGTTTCTCATTACAGAATCATATTTTGGTTTGATCCATGAGATTGACACTACCATTTGGGTTTATGACTTTATATGAAACTAAGTACAGTGATTTTTGAGCTGTTTCTGATCGTTTTGAAATCTACCAGTCATACAAAAAAAAGAGCAGTTTATTTTGAAGGAAATATCTTAAACTAAAAAAGTGTATGGTAACCCTAAGAATAGCATGCTCTTGTGGTTTAGTGTCTTTCTTCCTATACAAATGTTAAATTAATGTAATTTTTCAGATTGGATCTTGATTTTACACTAATGACACGGTTCACAGAGGATGTATTGTACATACCTCTTTGAATTGATATAAATTCTATAAAGGGAAAGAAAATGATGTTTTGAATAGCTGCCAAGACACTGTTGTTGAGTACATGTTTTCAGTTCAAAAACACATATGGAATTCATGTCAGCATGGAGTTGAGTCTGCAAGACAGTGAATTCAAGGATTAAACTACACTACAGTGACAACTCTGATAATGCCAGTAAACTTCTGAGAAGGCAATAAATCAGAGTTATTGGAACACATAAATTCATTGGAGAATTGTGGTAGAGGAGAAGAAAGTTAATTTCTAGTGGTTAAAGACATTCATTTTCCATCTCAGTAATTAAGTTTCATTTTTAAAAAAATAAAGTGGCATTAAGTTATTGAAGATTAGTTACTGAAGGGCAGTTTACACATGAATCATTGATTCACTACATGACTCAGAATTCATAACGGGAACGAGTATTTTTACCTTCAGTCACCCACTTAAATCCAGCCATAGCCTGAAGTGACTCAGCTCTGACTATGTGACAGCTGTTGGGTGTTCAGCTGTGCTATGATTCAGTGGGTAAAGTGCCATCTGCAGACAGGTCTAGAAAACCCACCACATGTCAGGGAAGGTAAGGGTTGTTAAGTGTGTCATTTGAATGAATCTCAGAGAAGAGCACGTAGTTTCTTTAGTCCCTGTTCATGAAAGGAAGATCAATCTATCCATCAATAATGAGTGTAGAACTGCAATTGGGTGTGCATGAAATGTGTAAATGGATGTCCAGTACTATGGATATACAGTACTTGGAGAAGTGTTCATGCTGCAGATGGTGATGTCTACAGAGGGATTTTGAATTATGTTGGGCAGTTATCAGGAAGCAGTTTTCTAGTGTGGATGTGATCTGAATACACTAAGTGGTTCAGATGTGGCAGTAGTCTTAGGGGTTGGTCTAACATGCCACTGGGGAGCCTTATTTGACTGCTTTATTCTGTTGTCCTCATCAGGTGGAATGTTGCATTTATTGAGTTAATGCTGGTCCTATAGCTCTTAGCACACCTAGTATGTTATTATGTTGTGAGTATTTTCTTTGCTATAAGAGGGATTTACAGGTCTATTTCTCTATTTTACAGATAACCATTGAGAGGGACAGTGGCTTGGATGTCAGTTCCCCCAAGCATGGAAAAGTGGATCCAGACAACATGCCGCATGTTGGTGGAAATACGTGGGCTGGTGGAACAGGTTTTTCTTTTTTTTTTTTTCTTTAATGCAGCACTGACAGACGTCTAAGGGAGATGTTGTGCCAGTCAATAACAGTTTTATAAAGCCATCCTCTGCCTAGAGCTATTTTTCCAATACAGGATTGCTTTATTGCCAGTGAAAAGAAGTATTTGCAGTGTCTAACTTAAACTGTGTGTAGCAGAGCTCTTCTTCGATTATATTTTGTTACTTCTTTTCGTTGGCCATACAGAGAACTAGAAGCTTGCTGCCACAAAAGCTGGGCTGAGCTGTTTGCCAGCCTCTTAAATGTCTCTGTGGCTGCAGCACTTTAGGTAGTGTAGGCAAGAAGTACACAGAAAGTGCCTTGTAGTTCTAAAAGGACTTAATAGTGATCACTAGATAAAGTGGTTTGGAAAAGTGTTAGCCAACAAATTCCAGAGAGGAGACAGAGTCTGGGTGAATGGCTTTAAGGACCACAAGCTTTGAGGACATGTACAAGACTTATATGATCTATGGTCCCTTTCGTTCAAGGTATAAACCATTATGAATCTGGTCTCAAGGGACTATAAACACAAGTATTCCATGGGAGTTCTTCTGTACCGTGATAGCTGTTTGGCTTTGAAAATATTTGGCAATAAATACTTATACTGGGGATTGTTGGCAACAGTTTTGGAACATCTGTAGACATGACAATGGAAGCTTTAAAGAAAATGTGTTCTTATTTATTATCAAATGCATATTCTTAATTATTTTTTTATCTCAACCATGTTAGGTGGGAGAGACACTGCTGGGTTAGGTGGCAAAGGTGGGCCATATCGACTTGATGCTGGCCACAGGGTTTACCAAATATCTCAAGCTGAAAAGGATGCTGTTCCTGAGGACATTAAGAGGGCTGCTCGAGAGATGGGTGAAAAGGCCTTTAAACAGAGGTAATGTGAAAGTCTCTGTTTTCCTTTCCTTTTCCCAGAAGAATTTGAAAAAGATGGATAGAAAGAATTTTCTTTCTTAACTGCATCTAACAGAGCTTACTAACACATGTTTAGCTGTTCTGGGCAAGACATATAGAATGTTATTGAACCAAGCTACACTATGAAAATGACTGTGTTATTTGGTAGAGCAAAACATAACAAGGTGAATAGGGAGTATGATTTCAAAAGTTATCTTTTTAAAATGGGATAAACCATATAAAATTTTTTTTAAATTATGATGAATCCAGATTGTGCATTTTTAGGAATTCATCACCTAACAAATATCTTTCAAAATGGACCATTGCAAGCAAATTTCTTCTGTTTGAAAGGTCTGTAGTCAAAAGTTGAGATTATTTGAACTATTAAGCCTCAGCAGGCACTTTTACATGAACAACAGGTCTTCCCAGCATGAGCGTAATGTGTCATTACTAATCAACTATTTCCCAGCTTGTGCACAAAGATTCAGATTTCTTCCACCAACTAAACTCTCAAGCCAAGCTCTGGTACTTTGAATTAGAAAAAATATCCTCACTCTTCCAAATCGCTTCTCAGCTCCTTCATAATAGAAACGATTTAAATGTATGGCCTTGGATACTGTACATTTCTTTGTGCATATGGATATATATACGCATGGCATGCTGTGGTGATTTTCTACCTGCCTGTGATTTAGCAAATTTGTGTTAAGGGAAATTCCTGGATACTGCTACATGCTGTGGGAACTTGGGCAATTGTGTCTTGTAAAATCAGAGGATCTGTACATGAAGTAACAATTTATGTCCTGAAAAAACCAAGTGAGTGGGTATGTACCAGCTGTAAATGCGGCCTATTATGAAACTTCATTTGATTTGGATTATGGCTCTGTATCACTTGGATATCCTGGGAACTAAGAGATAAAAGTTAAGAACAGGGATGTTGGAGTCTTCAGGCTGACAAAAAAACGTAAAGGAAACTGCACACTTCACTGCTTTGTTTACACAGGATTATCTGGAAAGGAGAATTTTCATATAAACATTATTGGTTACTTTCTTGCCTAGATAGTATTTCTTGTGGTAAACATTTTAAATTGCCCTTTTTGAGTAGAATCAAATTAGCAACTGCTGATCTATTCAGATGCAGAATTTTTCATGGTATTCTTCTGAAGTAGCTTTCACCGTAGATTGATGTAGAGTCTAACAAAGTAAAACTGTGTGTGAGGTTATTTTTGCTTTAAAAAATGTTTTCTTCATAGATTTCAAGATACTGAACTCTGATGTCAGGATCCATGAAATTAAGTGCATAGCCCTGAAAGTTACCTTTTCCTGCCTCTAATGAATAATAATTGACTATAATGACTGCACAAAATTTCAAATGGAAAAAGACCTAATCATACTAAAGACTACAAAGTTTTGATGTTTGATTTTAATTTTATTGTTAAAGAGCTAAACAGCAGTTTTCATATATACTTTATATTCCAGGCAAGGAGCTTGTGATAGTACTAAAAAAACTTGTCCTTAGAAATATAATTAGCCTATACACATTCTACAGTCCATTTATAGTTAAAAGCCAGTATTTTCAAAACACTGTGTAATTATGCTGTTATGAAGTTATTGTTTGAAATGAGCTGGGCACAGGCTGATATGTTCTAGCTCAGGACTGATACCAGCCACATGCTTGATGGCCAGATACAGAACTACTGGCTTGCTACATGATGTTGGCTCATGGAAAATACTGAGCAGGACGCACTCCTAGCTTATCCACCTCTCCCCTCACAACTGGACCTCTGTAATTACATTCCAATTGTGGATTTCGCCAGTTTAAGAATATCTGCTTAGCTGCAATATTAAGAAGAATGATACAATACTTGAAATGGACACAACTTACAGAAGAAGCACATATCTGGTTTCATGGTGCAGATGTTGTGCAGGTCTCTACAGGATAGTGTTCAGTGACATGACTCATTTCCTCTGTGAGGGAGCACACTTTTGTTAATGTTAATTTAAAACTTCTTTGTTTCAAGGTTTCTTCATTTTGTGAAGCACAAAGATAAGTATTTGAGACAGTTTCTATTTGTAAGTCTTTAAGGGCAGGTTTTATAGGGTGTCTTTACTTAACCTTTGTGTTAACACATGAATCAGGATGTTTAAAATACTCCGACAGTGAAGTAATGAATAGAAACTTGTGTTATGAACAGATAGCAACACCTGAGCCAATAAAACCTTTCAAATTTGATCAGAGTTTTCAGAACATCTGCTTTACTTCTCAAACTTGAAAGTAGATTAAGAAAGAGTCAAAAGATTAGTAACTTTAATAAGTTTTAATGTGATTCAATCCCTGTAGACATTGGTGAACACCTGCCTTGTCAAAAAATCACAAGAGCAGCTGCCACTTATTGATTTGTCTCTTCTGTGTGCTTGTTGCCATCTGAACTTCTCTGTTATCAAGTACATAAGCTTTTAGTTCACGTGAGTAAATGTAAGTTATGCTTATTTCCTAAACTGTTCTTAGTTCTCTGTTCTTTGCTTTAGATTGAAAGAGATTCAGATGAGTGAATATGATGCATCAGCTTATGAAAGGTTCTCTGGAGCAGTTCGACGCCAAGTTCAGTCACTCCGCATCATCTTAGACAATCTGCAGGTAATCTTAGATTTCCTAATAAAGGGATACAGTGGGGTCATTACAGTAGGCCCCAAATACTATCCTGCTAATATTTTGCTACCATCTGGGGATCATACCTGTGAGGGCTAAAAGCAAATTCAGGTTATAATCATGATTAGGAAAAACAGTTTCATGTTACTATTTCAGAGGAAGCTTATAAGCGGATCCCAGTGCTCATATCTACAAGTTACATTATGCTCATCTCACAGCTTACAGAGATTACTTATTCAGGAGCAAAATTTTGTGAAAGAAAATACTATGATACATTATGAAAAGAATTTGTGAAGGCATGTAGAGCACAGTCTTTCTCTTTACCTCCTGTCCAAAAGGTTTTGTTTTAGCTGAGAAATGCAAATGCTAAAAGAAGCACTTCAGTGCAAATTAAAAGAGACACCTGCTCCAGGCCAGTGCTTTACTACATATACAGCCAAAACCATGGATTTTTCTCAGGTTTATTTTTGACTCTTGCTAATGAAAATAGGCAAAGCCCAAATCTCCTGTGTGTAATCTGACCAAACCCACCAGTTTGCCTTTCTTCTGGTAATTGATGTGGTGTTTTATCTGTGGTTTTTTTTTTTTTAATACTAGTGTTTATATGCAGGATAAATAAAATTGAAATTGCATTGTTTCTAGGAAGAATCTGCTAATCTTTGGTAAAAATTAAAGGAAAATTAATTCACTGCTTGTAAGATATATTTGATTATAAATATTTCTGTTAAACCTACTAACCACTAGTGTATACATACCTTAGTTTATTAGTTAGTCACCATGCTGTGTCTTCAGCAGTAAAAGTGAATATAGAAATAAATTACTTCTTATGATAAACAGACTCCTCCTGGGTCAAACAATCCCCTGGTATTACAAGTAAGAAGGGTAACATTTCTTTGTCTTACTTATATCTTTAAGCCTTTGTAACTGCAACAACATACTGCAATCACATGTATACACAGAGAACCATTAGCCAGTTTTATTATGAATGTACCAATTCAGAGAACTCCTCATGTAATGAACATTTAAGATGGGAATGATTGGATGATTCATGTACTTAACATATGTCTCAGTTCAGGATACAGGCTTGTAAAGATGGGTGTCTGTTGAAAAAAAATTGTAAGTATGTCTCAGTTTTTTCTGCATCATTTATATTTAGATTTTGTTTTACCATATTTCTAGCACACATGCTATTGGGAGCACACTCTGGATATGAAATAAATAAGTGAATCTTCAGTTTGAAATGGTTTTTTTTCAGTCTAACTCTTGGGGACAAAATTCTTACATTCAGCGATCCTGCTAATCATAATCAAAATATAACATACTTTAATATAAGGAGGCATGTCGTTTTGCTTTGTTAAAAAGGTCATTTTAGTATCAAGGCAAAGTCTTATAAGCTTCAGTATTTAACGATACTTTGGTGACTTCCTTCCAAAATCTGTACCAACTAACCGCAGAGCTAGTAAACCAAATTTATGATGAAAAAAGCAAATTGCTGAATTTGAAAGATAGCTCATAGAGTAAGAGCAATAGTGACATCAGAGTTTTAACTTTATAGATATCTATACAGATTTTGGTAGAAATTTTATTACAAGATGCACTAGGAGAATTAAGATAAATTATAACAGGAGTTACTTAGTTGCAAAGTGTCCTTCTGTTAATAGGAAAGCTGAGTCTAAGCACATTACCTGTGATCTTTTTGAGAGGGAAAAAAATTATTTGAGTTCTTCAGCATCATAATTCATTCTGCCATGATGAAGAACTGTGTCTGTGTCTCCCATTTTTTTCTGGACAGTCATATGTACACCATGGGTTCTCAACTAGAACGGTTTTCTTTCTCCTATCAGTCAGACATTCCTCATATTTCAAATAAGAAGCCAATGGCACAGTCCATTACAGTAAACTTTGCAGCTTAGATGTCTACGTTTTTTTTAGCTTTGTGAAAATCCCAAATTACCTTCTCAGTGAAGAACACATCTGGCTTTTTAAAAATGTTTGGATTTGCTTTGTTTCAAACTCAGTGTGTTTACATGATGGAAATATGTTGCCCATGTTTATTTAACCTGGATTTTCTTTTCAACATATGCCTTTTTATTGTTAGCTATGTGGGTTTGTTTGAAATATGTTCCTTTGATTGAATTTTACCTCTCTAGAATCAAGAGGATGGGATTCAAGTCCAGTTGTCGATACCTCGCCAGTAGTAGCAGCAGAAAGAGATGTTTGGAATAGGCTGATCCTTGAAAGTGATACATAAACATAGTCTGAGAATGTAATTTCATTGTTCATTTTACTTTTTATAACTCACTGATCTCTATCAGATCTTTGAACACCATTAACAAAACATTATGAGTTTTTGTTTATCTTCTGTAGAAGTAGCAAAGCCAGAAGTCCAGGAAATCCGGTCACTGATGAGCTTTCCTCTCTCTTCTAAAACATGTCTGTCTGAACTCAAAAGGTTATAGTCAGTCAGTCACTCAGAAAGGCATTCTTAAATGTTAGGTGACTTGCTTTTCAGAAAGTACTTCTCTCTTAACTGGTCATTACAGAGGGAATCAGGGGCAACTGTCCCTGTAGTGTCTGAGCTTCATTTAGGCAAACTGGGCAAACCTGAGCCTGAGTTACTGGGGCTACTGGGCTCTGTCTAATTTAAACCATGTGGGAACTGTCTGGTCATAGCAGCAAGAATAAAATAGTGGCAGTCCTATAATAAACATGGCTCGGAGAACTGAAACTGAGAAAAACCCTATGCCCTGTCAGTAGTAGTTCTGTGATTTCAGCAGCTAAGGGAACATCTGTGTAATGTTCTTCCAGAAACAAATGCAGACCACAACAGACAGTGTTTCATACCATCCCATGCCATTATGAGTTACATATTTAGATGTGATCACTTCACATTGTCTTCTGTGACATTTACAGACATCACAGTTAGATTTTGCAGGTGTTTCTGTAAATATGCCTGTGACAGCTTCCAGTGAAAAGCAGTGGTGCATTGTGATCAGCCATTGCCATGCTGATAAGATACGGTATCTGGCACATTTTTCTAATTTCAAAAGCAACACAATGAATTTATTTTGTCATCGAAGTGGCTGCAGTGTTTTGAAGTACTAATATGCTGCTAATATTCTAGTCAAATATCAAAGCAAGGTATATATGTTTTCTCTTAAAATTGTGATTTTAAACTTACATTGATTTTACACATATGAAAATTACATATTAAAAATCCCTTGAGGCTTCTTTATAATATATAATATATATGCATTGTGTAACACATATACTTAAGGGGAGGATGGTTTTAGCTTTTATAAAAGGAATTGAATTCTCAGGAATTCTGCATAGAAGAGGCGGATGCTAAATAGCCTAAATAATTTTCTCTTTTTTTGAAAGAGATTAGTTCATATTTTGTCAGCATTCTTTCCTATTTTAGGAGTGAATGTCAACTTTGTATTCCTCAATAAAATTTCAGCTCATATGCAGCTTTTGCTGCATAAGCTTCAAAAGATACTAAACTGTTTTTAACATTGTCCATAGTAAAAAACCTTCTTAGACCGCTGTTCCTTGAATATTAATTAGCCACAAAGCTAAAGCATTGTCAATGAAAAGAATAGTGAAGCTAATTGAGAATTTAGTTGCTCAGTGATGGTGAATGTCCATAATCTTCTGTTTGTCCCTTCTGCCTACTGAAAGGAAGCAAGGGACAAAAATTTGACAAAGGAAGTGTTAAGAATCTACCTGTGTTGCAGAACTTAGAGTGGTTAAGATGACTAGGAAGAAAGTCATCTCACCTGCATCACCCTGGAACGTGCGTGACTCATTTTAGACAGACTTTGCTTATTCAACAGCATGTTGTCTACAGGAGCACTTTTTTAATGGTTAGCTGGAGTGTTGAAATTTGCCACTGGGTTTTTTACAGCAGGAAAACTCCTACAGTGTGGCATCTTGGTGGGACATGTAGGAGTCACCAGGAGTTTGTGAGTGTCTGTGATGTTCCACAACTCTGAAGGCAACAGAGGAATTGATCCTATTGAAGAAAGGACTTCAACTTTCATCCCAAGCATATTTAAGGATAGTTAAAACTACCATCTGGTGGTACAAACAAATACATGGATGCCCTGCGGCTAAAGTTGGTTAAAGCAAGGTTGACTGTAGCACCATGGAAATGTATCAGAGAACACAATTGACTGAATTCACAACCTAATCTTTTCCACTTTCCCCTTCTGTGATTTACTAAAAAGCTGAGGTTTCCATTTATTGGCATTGTTTTTGCCTCCCATCAGGAAGTGTCTGTAAAGCTTTTTTTTTACCTAGCTAAAAAAACTGTGTTTGTCATAGCTATGTAAATTCTTTATTGTTTAATTAGTTAATCTAAACATTTCTCTGTGGCTTTGTAGTCTTTCGGCCCACTTATTTTCACAGGCAAGCAGTCGGTTGTCTTGAGTAATTACATACAATAGGCTGTAGTCCAGAATGCCACCTTCTTACCCACCAAAATAAAAAACTCACAGATTTTGACAAAGCAAAACCAAAGATTCTCTGAGCCTTAAAAATGCATTAGCTACTTGTTCACCCTATGCAAAACTCAGATTCATCCTTTCAAATCCCAGGCCTGCAGTTCGCTGAGGATTTGTCATGTATTACTCACTGTTCAAAAGAGAGTAGTTGATTTTTGTTCCTGAAAACTAATGTTTATGCAGTTTGTGTCCACCTGAATATTTGATTTTCCTCCAAATGCTAATCAGCAATTTATTGAGAGGGCAAAAAAATTATATGTATATAAATTCAAGTCCTTCCTTGCTGGGCTTACTACTGGGATGAGCAATTTCAACATGAAGATTTAAAAAGAAATTAAATAAACCATGAAATCCATATATACAGACTTTACTGTCTTTAGATGGATCTTACATGTTATGAACAAGGATGAAACCATCCTTTGAGCACATTCTTTAATATGTTCCTTATAACATTAAAACACTTGAGTCTTCAATCTGAAGTGTATACTGAGGAGTACCATGAATATTTGAGGTCCTGGATCGTAATGCATGAAGTCAGGCTATAGATAACCTGTGTCATTTTAACTAAACAAAAGGGAGGTTTAATGGACTGTCTCTTGAGTATCACAATTTTAAAAGTAGGTTTTGTAATGTATAATTACTGTTAATAGAGTCTTAAAAGAAACCATTTAGTGTTGTTGAAGGTGAACACTACTTCGTTTTATCTTTAAGTCACCCAGTGACTTTTTCTTGTGCAGTTTGGATTGAGAATATGTAACAAATGGTCAATTATGCGTTTCCCTCTGATTGTATGTATTTCTGAACAGGATTGCTACAGAGATTTTCAGCATATTGTCAAGAAGAAAAGCTAACATTTCTGCAGTCTATGGTTAAACTCACATATATGAAACAGCTTAAAAAAGGTGAAGTTACAGAGGGAACATGGTCTTTGTCAGTGTTAATTTTTCTTTCAGAGAAGAAGAACAGAACAGCCATGAACATGTGTTTGGATTTCTCTGACATATACCAAAGCTATCACACCATTACACAGAAAACTAATGCATGTCATCCACAGTAGGTCTTAAATTGTCTAACATATACTTAAGTTGCTGAGTGAAGTAAGACTTCTTTCCTATTGTAGGCCAAGGGTAAGGAAAGACAGTGGCTGAGACACCAAGCTGTTGGAGAGCTAGATGATGCCAAAATCATTGATGGGCTGACAGGAGAAAAAGCCATTTATAAACGACGAGGAGACCTTGAGCCACAAGTAAGTATCCAACAAGAAACAGGGAAAGGTGGGGAAGAGCTTAACTTGTTTTCTGACTTCATAATGACTGTACAGTGTCTCTGTTTGGAGTTTGGGTAAGTTACAGGGATAAGAAATTCAGAAGACTCATCTCTGGCTTGGGATGTCCCTGATACAGAGGCATCCAAAGGATGGAAAATTTACTTTACCGCTTCCTATAGTCTTACATAGGTATTTCTTGTTGGCCACCCTCAGAGAGGGGACACTGATCTAAGCAGTGCTTAGTTTTTATCTAGCGAAACAGTGTTTATGTTCTCATTTTGTACTTTAATGACCAGAAGGCAGTTAGCAAAAAAACACATCTATTTTGTTAGTTTTTATAAGAAAATTGAAAATATTTTCTCACTAATTTAATTTTTGTTAGCGAATATGCTGATGTCCTGGGAAGTTAAAAAAAAAGTGGTTTGCAAATGTCTTTTCCTTATTCCATGGTATGTGAATAGTTTCAACTTCCACAAATGGTTGGATTTACAAGAATAAAAATTATTATGGGAAAAAAAAGCTTGAGAAAAAGCCATTAAAATATAATAAATTTGATTGTTCTATGGCTCAATTCATCCATTCCTTAGAAGGCATTATGGTTAGACCTGTGTGAGTCAGGAACAGAGAAACCACTTGAATCAGACCAACAAAACCTGACCAAAACTAGTGGAGCTAGTCCATAATATTTAACTGTAATACATAATGACAGAGTGTAATTTTTAACTATACTAAGAATTTAGGTTTTTTAATAGCTGAGTACAGAGTCTTTTTGCATGTCAGCTATCCACATTTGATGGATCCCTGGTGCTGTTTTTTTATGGTATTTGGTCCTGATGTCTGTTGTTTTGAATGATTTATGGTACTTGGTCCTGCCAGTGTGAAAGATCAGTATGGAAAAGTGTTTGAATACTCAGTTCTCATTTGTTTCAAAATGTGTTTACTTCATGTATCAGTTTTAAGGCTTTGTAAAAATAATTCAAAAAGTCAAAAAGAGGATACCTTTAAGTGTGTGCATAAAAACCAAAATAAATGTAATATTTCATGGGATCTCTCTCCATTTGGTTTTGTGAGGGCAGGGATGCCACGGTCTATGAAAATAATAATTAAAAGAATAAAGCACACAAATACTTTACAGGTAAAAGGAACATTTTAGATATTTGTTTATAATATGACTGCATTTATTGCTAGATCATCTTCAATAGCCTCATTCTTTAATCTAGACCCATCTCATTGCATGCTAAATAAAACACCTCCCTTAAATGTACTGTGCCAAAAATTGTTATAACAGATGGGATTTGTTTTCAGGAAAAAAATAATAGTTTCAGCATTAGAGTGACGAAGAAGCTAGTAGTTAATCAGAACAAGGTTTCAAACATTTTTGGAATGTTACTAATCTCAGCAGACAAATTTTTGCAGTCTTATACGAGTCCCTGTTAGTACTGTAAGCCAAGGAAAAGCATTTCCATTATGAGCCTTGGCAGAGCAAATTTGAGAGTCTCTTTACTGAAATAAAATGTTAAGAATCAAAGCTGAAACAGAAAAAGTATTTTTCTGTCAAGCATGTGTGGAATTTTTTTGAGGTATTTTGTTTCCAGGCATTGAAGGTGAAGGGAAAGAATGAGTTGAGCTATCTGTCAAGGAACTGGTCTGAAATAGAAAAAGAAGTTAAAATGTTTTCGCTCTTTACAAAACAAACAAACAAACCCCCCCCACCACAAAGAAAATCAGCGTTTGCTAAATAAAGTTTTCTTGCGTCACAAGGTGCATTGGGTTCTCTTTCTGAAAGATTTCGTCTTTACTGATGTTTAGCTTTCCCATTAATTTCAGGGTTTGTTCTGATGTGTTTTCTTGTCAGCCTGGGAGCCCTCAGCAGAAACCTAAACGCTTGCGCCTGGTGGTGGATGTGTCCGGCAGCATGTACCGCTTCAACGGGGTGGACGGGCGACTGGAACGCTCCATGGAGGCTGTCTGCATGGTCATGGAAGCTTTTGAGAATTATGAGAACAAATTCAAGGTAATTGCAGCTGGGCTAGGAGCTCTGTGGTTGTTGCACAGGCTGTGTGGAGCAGTGGAAAAAGCGCTTCAGCACTCAGTCTAGCCAAAGAACGTTATTCATTCCCACAAGGAAATAGAGGCATTAATCTATTTCTGGCAACCTGAAAAGTAGTACTAGTGAAAGGATAAGAAACATTACACATTTCGGTAGGGGAGGGTTCAATTCAAAACTCTTAAGATTTTGATTTAATGAGATTTATTGCTTTTTTTCTGTTTTTATCTGTCTCTTTGAGGAGAAAGGCCTACAGAACACAAGTAAATACGAGCTTAAGGACTTGCAAAGATGCGCTGCCCTTCCATCCACCCAGAGGGCACACAGCAATACTTTATCATGGGAAAAGACCAAACCTTTTTGTCCTACTTTGTGGTCTCTTCCAACTATCTGAAAGCAAGAAAATAATTTCTTGTACTGAAAGGTACTAGGTTCCAGACGTTATCTAGGGGTAGCCTGCAGAGGAAATGCAAATAAATTTAATAACCTTTTTGTCTCAATAAGCCTAAACAAGGTCTAGGGCATGTTTCTTTAACCATAAAGAACAATCACAAGTTAATTCTGGAAGGATTCAGTGTTTAATGAAAGAAGAGAGATGTCCAGCACCTTTACTAAAGAGCTTTTCAAACATAAGATACATCTGAAAAAAATGTAAAATCTCCTAAACCAAATTAACAGAAACTTAATGCAGATCAATTCAGCTAGGTCTGCTTCCCATTTTTCCACCAACACAATGATCCTGCAGGTTTCTGTCCTTCCATAGAATCTTAGGTACAAAATCAGGTCATATGGAGGCATGTACTTCTAGAATGTCTTCTAAAGTACAATCACACAGACTTCTATTTTTCAAGGGAAAAAACTGTGAAAGGACACAGACATTGTGTTTAGGCTGCTTTCTTAAGGAAATGAGACATGTGCTACCATCCTCTCTGGCAGTGGTGTTTTCTCACCCTTAAACTTTCTTAAACCAAGCACATTGCAAACAAATTGAAACTGTAGTTTTGTTCCCTTTTTTGTTGCACTTCTGCAAATATAATGAAAATAGGCTAGGTAGAATGTGATGCTCTGTAATCCCATGGGAGGAAAATGCTACATTCGTAAACTTAGACCTCAGCCCAGAGAAGCCTTGTGAGAACTCAAAATGTAATTAAAAAAAATAATCAGAAATAATGGCTTTCTTGGTTCAGCTGCTCATGAATAATAGAGAAGTCAATGACAAATATTTACAGAGATAGTTTAATTATACTATATGATTGTGTAGCTTGGTAAATCAGACACATCTGAGCAACATACAGATATTAATATGGCAAAAAATTACTGGACACAAGGATAAATATGATATACTGAGGTATAGTCAACACGGCTTTTGTAAAGGGAAGTAACATCTCCATAGAGGTGACAAGCAAAATTGGTTGATAGAGTCACCTTAGCCAAAAACATTTGAAAGTCCCTCACCAAAGGCTTCTGAAGAAATTATAACATTTTGGGGATAAAAGGGAAAACCTTCAGATAAACAAACTGCTGCTACATATATAATAAACAGACTAAGTGATCATTTTTTAGAGTGAAGAAGTGAAGGAAGGTTGTTGATAGAATTGTACTGATATCTGAGCCAGATCCCATGTTGTTACGCTGTTCTGTGTATTCATCATTGATCTGTAAAAGGGGATTGGTAGTGAGGTGACAAAATTTGCTAGTTATAGTAAATTATTTGGGAAAACTAAAAGGAAACTCTGGCTGCAAGAAGTTGGAGAGGAACCTAGCCAAAAATAGTGACTGGGAAATTAAATCGTAGGTGGTGGTCAGTGCTAAAGATGTGAAGTGCTGAAGACAGAGGAAAAGAATTCTGATTTTAAATACACAGTGAGGAAATTTCAGCTTTCTGTTAGTGCTCACTCCCAGCTATATATTGATGCCCGAAAAAAAAAAAATCTTGTAATTATATTGCATGGTTCTTTGAGCAGTCAGTGCTGCCCAGCTGTCAAAAAAGCTAATTGAATGTTCAAAACTATTAGCAAAAGAAGAGAGAATAAAGGAGAAAGCATGATTGCTGAAAACATCCATAGCACATTCACATCGGGAGTAATGTATGCAGTTTGGTCCCTCATCTCATGAAAGTTCTTGTAGAGCTGAAAAAAGGAGAAGAAGAGAGGGTGACAAAGATTGCAAAGGGTATGGATGTATCTCCATACAAGAAACAGCTAAGAAGGCAAGAACTTTGCAGTTTGGAGGAGATGGAAATCAAGGAGCTGATAAAATCTTGAATAATATGGGAACAGTGACCAAGGGACAGATTTCATTCTTCTCTACTATGGCATTCTGTTCTTGGTTGTGAGCAATGAATTATTTTACCTTTACACAAGAGAGGAACAAAGGACAGTGGCATAGAAGGTGATAACACTGGAAAAAAGGTTGAATGCAGTGGTAAATAACCAGCTGTCCTTACTTCCAGTTTAGCTCTAAAGCTGAGAACCTAGACATGACCCTCAAGTGCATGGTAAAGACATGACATATAGAAGTAGAAATAGAGCCAGCACACTGTGGAGAATTAGTTAAGATCATTATGAACTGTCTTCAGTTCTCTAATTGTGAAATCTATGTGTCAGTCATCAGAGAGTAAGAGAGCCAGTGATTGTTTTAAAATATCACTGACTCCATTCTGTAAAAGTCTTGACACTTTGTAAGATGCTTCTAATTTTCCTCAGGACCAAGCTGAAGCATTGATATGTCTGCAGAAACAGCATACATTTCTCATATAAAAGAGGAACCATTTGGAAAAGATAGAACACACAACTGTATAGCATACAATGAGAAATCTGAAGTTTCTCTCTTTTTTTCTTACTTGCTTTTCCTTATCCTCTTCTTGCCTAGTTTTATAGAAATATACTTTTTTGGCCTTCAAATATGCCTGTTATTATCTGTTCCCATTGCAACACCATCTGCAAGGGTCACAGCAGCATATGCTGCAAGTTTGAGGGGTTTCTTGTATAACATTTTGAACCAAGGGGAACATCGGGCTTACTGAGCAAAGAGGATTTACGTAGTAAAGTTCCCTTCTGCTGTTTCAGTGCATCACAGACTTTGGAAAGCAACTCCTGGCTTTTGCTCAGGGTCACTTTTCTGATGGTGCTTGGCTTAGTTCTCTGCTAAATACAGTTGTCATTTGGTTAGACAGGCTTTTCCTTGGCCGTGTTATTCTACTAGCTGAGCTTTCCTCATGAGTGGTACCCTTTGGTATCATGAATGTTGTTGATTGTCTGATTGGTCTTAACAGGACTGAGTGAAAGCAGAAAATACTTTCTCCTGCCTTCTTATCCAGAAGAGCTAAATATTGGGTATGTGACTGTACCAAGCAGGTAATGAAATTAGCCTTCATGAAAAGGCAGACAAGTGCCAGCAGGTATTTGTCAACTTTTTATGCTTGTGTGGGACATCCTCCCTCCTTCCATTTCCCATAAGTGCAGGCAGTGAATCATTCTTTGTCAGGGGGGAAACAGGAGGCCCATTGCGCAGTCAGGAAATCTGTTTAAATTAACAGCCATATTTCAAAGTCCTCCTCCAATGTCATCTACCCTTTCTCTGAAGTGCTTTATTAAAGAAAAGAGTGGGAGTGACTGACATAAGGCACACTGTCAGTGTTATCCTAATAATGGAGGTTAAGTATCTTCCTCCAAATGGCCGTTGGCCCCTTTAAATGTGTGGATGCATCACTTATACATATAAGTTATAATAAGCAAGCTATTTTGCAGGGTTCAAGTTCTTCCATCTTTTGAGCATCTCACTTTAGGT
This sequence comes from Formicarius rufipectus, assembly GCA_013399695.1. Classification (NCBI taxonomy): domain Eukaryota; kingdom Metazoa; phylum Chordata; class Aves; order Passeriformes; family Formicariidae; genus Formicarius; species Formicarius rufipectus. The sequence goes on along the minus strand of VXAU01003430.1, from coordinate 940,948 downwards.
GCCAGTTGTTTGAAAATGCACAGAAGGGCAGTTTGTTCTCTGTTTTATGTGAGGTACGTGTCAATCACAAACTACATGGTTTTGTATCATCCCTGATTACCATCATTTGCACACGTGATGGCAGACTGAGGAGGCATGTCCAGTGAATTACTCAAGAGGAGCTTTGTGAAGGCTTTGGAATATTGTAAGTGACTCAATAAATAGCATGTTATGTAAGTGGTAGGAAAAGCTTGAATTGTTATTTATAGCTATATTAAAGGAAAATTGCAGATTTTATAAGCCTGTTTCAGCATTATGTGTTTGGAAAATTTACTAAGGAGGCAGCACTGATAATTCAGAAAAAGAAGAAACAGTTCACATGCTTGGCGGAATAGTTTTTTTCAAATAATAAACTAAAGGCTTGAAATAAATTCAGGGAAAAAAAAGTGTTCAGTGTTGTACAAAGAAAACATGAATTCATAAAGGTCTAGCCCTCCAGCAGAATCCTGTCTAATTCACACTGCCATGCACTTTCAGCATACATTTTCTTTCAGCTTTTTTAATGCCTTCGGAAATTAATCCTTTTGGCGTGGCAGCTGCAGAAGACAAAGTCTTCCATTTTGCCCATTTTGGGCAGCAGCAACCATCCATTCAGTGCAAAATGTGATAGTGGAATAGAGATTGTTTTAACATTTTCTTATGGAAAGAAACCAACAAAATGATGCTATTTCAAGAGACATGTTTATATGTTGTGTACTCACAGCTCTGTATAGAGCAGTTCTTGTCTCAGTTGTACCTGAGGCTATTGGAAAACAAGCTGCTGTATACCACAATAATATATTAATTCAATTAAGCCTTCACTATGTCAAACATATATTTTGCTGCTGGATTTGTCCCGAGAGCCTTTGCTTGCAATCTATTTTGTAAAACAAAGCAAAAGTCAGTTCCAAGTAAGATGGTATCGCAGCTTGTGTCTCACTTGTAACTCCATCCACATAAATTCTCCTAGGGAATTTATGAGAAAAAAGCATCAGATTGGATCCTTGCTTTTCAAAGGCATTCTTCAATGCTCATCTTCAGCTACTGTAAAGGAAGGAAACTTTTTGATGAAGCCTTCACGTACCTGCATGTGTTGGGATTCCCAGTTGACGAGGGTGATGGAGTTGTCATCACATTTTCTTTACAATGACTGCACCAAGATAATATGAAATCACTAAGGGTCCATTTGCTAGAATACAAATCAGGAGGAGGTAATAATTTACTGCAGGAAAACCTGAGCGAGATATTTAAATTCTTTGACTCTAGAAGAGTGAGCTTCTTTGCTCCAGTTTTACTGGTATCCCAAACTCTGTATTTCTGAATTGTGCCAGATTCCATACATTCCCAGGGGTAAACATTTCCCTTCTGTCACTTCTAAGGCTTAACTGTGAACCTACTCCCATCCCTCCCTCCCAGGCTGCAATCCTATGTTGATTTAAGTCAATCCAAGTCAGTGCAGCTACATTCCCACCCCCTCCTTTGCTGGGCACATGCACTCACAACCTCACAATTTGGAGAGCTGAGCTGCTCCGAAGCAACTTCATATTTCCTAGGTTTTGGTTACTCCTGGTCCTTGACTTGACTTCCAGAGGGATCAGAGGACCATGAGCACCAGCACATGAGGGCTGGTGACCACAGCTCTTCTTTTCCACAGCATGTCAGGATCTCACTCTGTTTTTCAGGATCCAGAATGCATCAGTCAGGATGAAGCAAACAGTCACTTCCTCCCTGCTGCCTCACCAAACATTTTAAAATCACAAATAGCATAGTAAGCTGTCAGCAAAGAAACAAGGAAACTGATAACATCAGTTCAAGATAAGCATAGTACTGGGGTGCATGCATGGGCACACACAAAGAATAACAAGCAGCTAGCTGAGAAGGGAGCAGACAGGACACGATGTTCCCAGGTGAATGCCTTTACGTGCCTGGGATAGTTCGCTCAGATCATTTCAGCCTCGCCTTGCCTGTGCCCAGGTTGTATGTTCCCACCTTGTGCAAGAATGTGGAGGGGGCCCAGCTGTAAGGGTCAACATCTAGTGTTTCATCTAGGAGCTACAGCAGTTTCCCTTACACAGCCTGTCACGTTGAGTTTAAGCTCAGGCTTTTTGAGATGAAAGGTTGGTCTGTTACTGGTATATGCCAGGAACCAAAACGATATTCCCAAATGGCAAAGCTTGGCCTGTTCCCATGAACTCAGTATGGCAGAGGTGATACCAAGACAGCCAGTGGGAGACATCCAGGAAGGAGCTTTCTACAAAGGAATCTGCCATTTTACATGGGAGAATGACAGCATTTTGCTTTACATGCTGAGGCTGTTGATTTAAAAGTGATGGTGAATACAAATCTGCTCAACAAAGGACATGCAAGTTTTCATAATTAAGAGCCTACCCTAAAGATGTGTAGACTTTTCTGACATTGCATAAGAACCATGAGCTCTGGACATTTTCTGCTTCATTAAACCACTACTTTATTTAGCTCCTCTGATTTAAATTAGCTCTAGGTTTTAAAACAATACTCATGCATGCATTCCTTGCGTGTGGGTCAGGATTTAGTAAACAGGATTTATTCAACAGGATTTATTCTTGTTTTATTTAGGAAGTATGCTGCATGTAACCTCAGCATTATCCTAAAAATATGTGTATTTTCATTTACCATGTCTTTATATTCATCAGGAAAGAGAGAGTCTGAAGCATTACTAGTGATAAAAAATAGGTTTTGAAGAGAAAGCATGTGCCAGAGTGGAAGGCACATACGGCTGGGTAGCGAATACTAGACATGGAAGAGTTGAGGAGAACAGGAATGGGGAAAGCCAACAAAGCAGAAAGAAATGGAATTGTATGGGTACTAGATTATGTCAAGATTTTCTAGGAGGAGAAAGTCTGGATTATGTGAGGCTTTCATAAAATGGTCTGACCTGGGGGAAATATTCATGCTGAGGAATTGCCAGCTCAGGTCTCTCTGGGCTCAGGATCTGGACACTGTGCTCGACTGCTTGGTGTAGACAGCTCTTAAATCCATTTGTATCCTGCTCATGAATTCTTCCTGGGGTGACTGCCACATTCAAAACACAAAGGGCAGGTCAGGACCTTGCCGTAACTCAGCTTGTCTTGGTGTTCATGTAACAACAATGAAGTTCTCACATAAAACAGAGGCCTTCCCAATATTACATTATTTGTTTGACAAGATATTTGAGCTGTTACAGTTCTGTTTATCATCTTTGCAGCATCTTTCACGGGAGAATCATGTGATGTGCACACCATCTCCTCTGAAAACATACAGAGGAGATTCTTGGAATTCACTTCCCTACATACTTTAAGCAATAGCTTTGATCTGTTATGCACAAAAGTAAGGAGTGCTGATTTTCAAAAAAGGCAGCTTGTAATACTCTTTTTTTTCAGAGCAGAATGAGGTCACAAAAAAGATCCATCAAACATAGGAGCTACTCTCATACAATGTGCTTCTTGTTTGTCAGACTCGAGAGGATAAAAATTGCTGCTTTAAAAAAATTACTTGGACAGTGTGAGAGGGCAAGGTCTTGATCTTACACTTCATTGCTCTGCAGTTGGTGGGATGATGTGATCAACAAGTAACTTTTCTTTAATTTCATTATTTAGCAATTCTTTCCCATGTTTTCATGTCACTGAGAAATTGCAAGTAGTTCCCTTAAGCAGCTCATGAACAGAAGCATGGAACAATATTTTGTATTTCTTGTTGAAAACAAATTTTCTTTGATCTGTGTTATATCATTGTGACCTAGGGGCCATTTGTGACTAACAGATGACTGATGAGGTTTTTTTCTTGCAGTATGATATTGTGGGACATTCAGGAGATGACTTCAACATCCCATTTGTTGGGAGTGACAAAGTTCCCAAGAACAATAAGCAAAGATTAGAGATTCTTAAGGTAATTCCAACTTATAACTGATGCTGGATAATTATGGATTTTATGATAAAATTGTGGGTGGGTCACAGAATGCAAGATATGAGGAAAGTAAAAGAAAGACAATGTAATGGTTTAGAGTTAAACCGGCAGAAGAAATGAGTCCAACTCAGAATGGGATTGCAAGTCAGAATAGCAATTTAATAAAAGATCACAAAATACACTGTTACAGAAGGAAAATTTGTGCCACAAAACAAACAAACAAAAACAAAACAAAAAAAACCCAACACCAGATGTACAGCCCAGCACAGTGGGGCACAAGCAGAATGGAGCTCACCAAGCCCTGTGCTGAACACCACGTAGCCCCCCGAAGTTCAAAGTAAAAAGAAAACAAGAAACAAACCTGCTGGTGAAAATGATGGTTGCAGTCTGGTGGCAGTCTCAGTCTGGTCGAGGTTCTGGTCCTCCTCTGGATCCGAAGAGAGCCTCCAGTCCCAAACTCCAAGCTTATATCCACTTGGGCTCAAATGGGAACGCCCAGTCCCTCCCCCAGGGTGGAGACTTTCACAAGGGTGATTTACTCTGTGAGGTGAAGAATGGCATATTTTTTGCATCACTGGTAGCCCATTAGCAGATATGACTCCTCAGGTGGGTGTGGAGGCAGGAGAACCTCCTTATCTCACAGAAGTTTCTAAACACCCAGTTTGTAGCCTGAGGGGTTGGATGTGCTTTAGGCAATTGCTGCCAATGGTCCATTGTGAGCAGTTCAGGGGAAAAATGACATAGAGGGTTTAGAATACATACCCACACAGTGACAAACTGATCCTGTCTACTAAAACCAGGACAGACAAGAAAGCAAAATCTTTGTATTTGCATGAAATTGAACAGGACCTTTCAAAGACATGACAGAAAACAAAGTTGCCAAAATAGTAGAAGCTGGATATGCCTTTTTCTGGTCTGCTATGTCATAAATATGTCATTTTGACTACCTGTCAAAGGATAGGGGAAGTTCCAAGCATTATACAATGATATAGGTAACTCTGTCTAAATCATTTGGTGATACAATTCATGCATAAGTAACTAAGTTGAAATGCAGAGAGATCCCAGGTCAGTGATTTAGCCTGGCACCTTCAAGAAGTTATATCTCACAGTAGCAGTAGGAAAATGTGTCAGTGCTGGATTGAAAACATGTTAAATCATAATTTCAAACAGTGTATTCACCAAAATTTTGCTATACTAGAATGAAGTAAAATTGAGTGTATTGTAGCATTTACCTGTTTGGCAGCTTGCTAGGTTAGAACTGTGTATTTGAGCTTCCTTCAGAAACTACTTCTAGAAGATTGAGATCTACTTCAGTTAAAAGGACTGCATTTAATATTGTCTAAAATTCCTTGCCTTCTGCATAGGAAACAGCTTCATCCATGAAAACAGTGTATTTATTTGGTAAGAGCTCAAACAGAATGTTTCATCATTTTTAAATCTGATTGCCACTGTTGAGTCAGATGTTTGATAGTAAGTATGACACTGTGATACTGTCACACTACTAGGAGGTCTAGTGCAAATTATGAGCAGGCAGGATTTTAAATTATGGTCATGGTATTAGGAAACTAAACCCTGTTTTCTTCCTTAAACGCACAGGAATGTAGCTACTTAAACTGCAGCTGACTGAAGTGTTTTATCTTCCCTAAGGCCCAATCTGATTAGGTCTCTGTGTGGGTTTTGATTGTTTGACCTACTCTGTTTTTAGGAAGTGCTTTCTATCTTAAAATAGGATGTATTATTTACAAAAAGGTGCGTCTTCTGTTGTATCTGAAGCACTGTCCACATTTCTGATGCATCCCCTTATACAGCATAACAGAATTTATTCTCTCCTGTGCCAGCTGAAATAAATGTTTATTCCTAAAGTCATCTTGCATATTTTCCATATGCTGTGCACACAGACTATGCATGCCCATGCTCAGTTCTGCATGAGTGGAGACCATACCTTGGAAGGGACAGAGCATGCCATTCGTGAAATCACCAAGGAAGAGGCCGATGAGTATTTTGTTATTGTCTTAAGTGATGCGAATCTCGAACGATATGGTATTCAGCCATCAAGGTTTGCCCAAGTCTTGACCACCAATACACAAGTCAATGCTTTTGCCATATTTATAGGATCCTTGGGAGACCAGGCAGATAGGTAAGTATGTTTTATGCCTGATACTGTTTGCTTTCATTTGTGATAAATCTAAGCTGTGCTTTTGTTGCAGTGAAGTTTGGCATAGTTGCTCGTCCTGTTGTTCTGCACTAAGGTTTGATTGGGGCATCATAAAATCATAGAATGGTTTGGGTTGGAAGAGACCTTTAAATATCATCTATTCCAATCCTTCTGCCATGAGCAGGTATGTCTTTCACTAAACCACATTGCTCAAAGCTTCATCCAACGTAACTTTGAACACTTCCAGAGACAGGGTGTCCACAACTTCTCTGGTTAACCTGTGGCATCATCACCCTCATTGTAAAAATTGCTTCCATACCTCTGATCTAAATCTATCCTTTTCCAGTTTAAAACTGCTAAACCTTATCCTATCATTATAGACCCTGGTGAAAATTCTCATTCTGTCCTTATGAGCCCCCTGTATTTATTGAAAGGCTTCAGTAAGGTTTCTCTGGACTGTTTCCTTCTCCAGGCTGAACAGCCTCAATTCTCTCAGCCTGTCTTCATAGGAGAGATGTTCCACCTCTCTGACCATTTTTGTGGTCCTCCTCTGGACATAGTCCAATGTGTCCACATTTTGTCTGTGCTGAGGACCCCAGAGCTGGCCACAGCACTCCAGGTGGGATCTCACGGGAGTGGAGTAGAGGGGCAGAATCACCTGCCTTGACCTGAGGGTCACACTTCTTTTGATGTTAAAGATCAGGGAATAATTGGCTTTCTGGGTTGCGAGGGCACACTGCCAGGTCATGTCCAAGTTTCCATCCACCTTTTTTTTTTGTTGTTAATCTACTAGTGAGAAGCTGTAGCTTCTGACGTGCATCAGGGAGGAGACTGGCTTGTGGCTCCCACAAACATCCCTTGTGGCCAGCTAGTTAGAACATTCTGTGCATCCAAAGGGGGCAACTGAAGCCACCCTCCTTCTGGAGGATGTGCACTATCCCGTTGTGTAATATCACTGTGTATTCATCACAGAGACATTGTGCCTTTGTCACTGCCCAGTATGTGGTTGCAATGTGTGTAGGCCTAAGAAAAGAGATTAAAACAGAAGATGCTGGAGTTTAATGGTCTGCGTTTAGTTCTAATACATAATTTCACTTTAAATTGTTTGGGCACAAGCGAGAAAAGGGAAATTCTGTCCCAGATGTCCTTCCAGGTTCCACATCCACTGGGGACAAGTGCATGCAACAAAAAGCTAGTATAGCCACATATATATACAGTGTCTTTTCTGCTTCTGTTTGAGTCTTCAACTAGAGCAGAATGAGGGAAATCCCAAGGGCCTCGGTAATAATTTTAATCAGTAAAGGGTTGACAGATACAGCTGCACAGCCACCATTGTGGCTGCAGGTCTGTACATCAGAGCTGCATTATGTGTCAAATGAGAATCCATTCTGAAAGACTATAATTACAGAAAGTCCTTTTACTTTTTCTAGGAATTAAAAAAAAAGTCATTGACTATATCCTGCTGTGTAAGAGTAAATCTTATAATGGCCTAGTTCAGTGGGTATGGAAAATGCACACAATGCTGTCACTGAAATGCGTTTCTATATACGTGGAAGTGCAGAATTAGACAAAGCCTTCCTGTAAGTGCTGTGGGGGAAGGAGAAGGGAATTCTCTGTTGCTGCTTTTTTTAAAACTGATTTTAAAAGTGAGACTACTTCGCATTGGAGGAATGGTGTGGAGCATAAACTCCTTTAAAAAGCAGTGAAAAATAAAACCCAAACTTGCTGACTGGATGTGAGGGGTTTGTAAAGTGCATCTAGCTGAACTTCTCTAAGGGGGGTTAAGCTGTCAATAAAAATGTGTCAGGTAAGTATTGGCAGAAAAATACATTTTCATCTAATCTTCTGCAATCTCATTTAGAATCATAGGAGTTGTTGAGCTGGCAGAGCTGTGTGTTCATAATAGTTGGTTTAGAGTGAGTAGCTTCATTTCCACTGTAAATCTCTTATCTACCATCAGCCAACCAGTTGTGGTGACACCTCATGGGGTCACTGGTACCTTGATCAGAATGGAGTTTTGGCATGTCAGAAGGAGGATGTGGATAAAAATGTCTGGAAACAATTTTGTTTGTCTTGCTGAAAGGATCTCTGTACCTTAGCTGCTTTCAGTATTCCCTCCCACTGCTGCTTTCCCAAACCCATAATTGCATGGTGAAAACAGTGTGAATGGCATGGATTGGTGAAGGTATTCCGAAGGAAAACATCCATTCCTAAAAAACCCTGCCTTGTGGTAAGGAAGATAATTTTAGATGGTAATTGTGTCTTGTCCCTCATTCTGCTCCTTAGGCTGCAGAGGATGCTACCAGCAGGTCGGTCTTTTATTGCCATGGATACCAAAGAGATCCCCCAGATTTTGCAGCAGATCTTCACATCTACTATGTTGTCAAGTGCCTAAGCATCACTGATGTCGTGCTGTGTGAATTTAAAGAAACTCACTCCTCCCGGAGATATAAACCCTAAAGCTGAGGATAAACACATTTATTAATACAATATATACTGTTCTCTAATCAGCAAAGCAACCCAGATCTTCATGACAGCCAGGCTATAAACTTTCACCCAAAATCTCTCAACCAACTTAGCATATTCAAAGAACTGCAGCGGGGCAGAGGATGGCAACAGATGTTTTTCCAGAGGGACAAACAAATAAAGGACAGTTTGCAATCGTTCCTCTGCCTGCTGTGTTGCCAGCGCTACAGGATCATCTCACCCTGTTTCATTAAATATGGTTCACTGGGGTTTGGTAATGTTATGCAAGGCAGAGCCAGGCAATCTGTTTGACTCGTTTGCGTGCATATGTCTGAATGGGTGGTTAACTCCATCTCTGATTTAACAGGACTGCTCTTGTCAGGCAGGAAAACCTTCCTTCCTTTGCTGTTGTTTTCTTGTCTTGGCAGGCATCAGGGCTTCACCCCAATGATGATAACAGTGGAGCAGTTTGGAAACAATGACCCTCAAGTGTAAACATTCATTATCTGATCATGCACGGGTGCTCAGAGTTGTCAGATCTAGAGAAAGTGCCTGTCAAGAAGGAAGGGAAAACAAAACAAAAATAGATTAGTTCAGTTCTACCTGTGAAAAGTAAGGGGTAAGGGTGAAAATGGTCTTAAGAACCCTATAACCAGTGTTTCCAAGGAAGGAACTGCTGCTGTGGCTCCTTTGCAGGCCAGGAATGCTGTCACATTGCACTGTTGTACAGAATCCCTAGGATGGCCTCAGCACATGGGGGAACTTTTACATCAGGAGACAAAAGGGTTACTAATGCTGTGCTAAAGCTCATTTATGGTCTGTTTTTCCTGGGTCTTTTGAAGATGAAACTGGAGGAGAGATTTAAGTATGAGAAAGTAAGTTATTGTTTTATAAAGGAAGATGAAAATGTGTATTTTAGCAAGATAACTGTGTTAGAGAATATTTAATATCCAAGTTAGTTATAAAGACTTACTTTATCATTCCGTTGATTGGTGTTTGGTTTGTCCCATGAGGTGGTAATTTCTCTTTATCAACTCAAGAAGAGATATTTTGTAGTTCTTTGGTAACAATGGAATACTTGATGAATTGAATGTATGATTTAATTAAGCTGGGGCAGGGCTTAATTGTGCATCATTACTGATACTCTGCTGATACTAATTTGAGGGTAACTGAAGAGAAGAAAGTTCAGGAAGAGTGCTTACAAAAATCTGAAACAGAAGTTGCAATTCTTCTAATATTTCTCTTAATCTTGCAGTTCCTCAAACTGCACCATGAGCAGTATGTTTGGTGGGGAGGAGGCAAATTAATTTGATCTTATTAGGTTACAATTGTTGGTATTTTAAAGGGTCACTGTCAACTCCATCAGTCCTGCAGCAAAAAATCTTCACTAGAGCATCAAAAATGTGCTCCATTTAGGACGTGTTCCAAAGTCTGGTCAGCTTTCAACTTCTTTATGACAAGAGAGGATGGAAGACATTTTTCAAAGGCTTGTTTGTATTGTTATGATAGCAATATATGTGAAAACAAAGAGGGTGAAGATGCAATTCCTGTTTGGAGAGAGGAGAATTGGGAGGAGAAGTTTGAGAAGGTTATCCCTGTTTGGAACAAAGGCATGTAAACACCCATACACACAGATGCTACTATTAAGGGGAAGTACACTTCAAAATACCTTGGTCCTGTAAACATACAGTGAGATACTAAATGCAATAAAGGATTGGCATATTAATAAGGTTGTTAGTAAATGTGTTTTTACATGGAAATTCCTTCAGCACTTCTGCTTTTATTGCCAGCAGTCCTGAAAAAAGGAAGAGTTTTCTTACAGTTAATTAGCAAACTCACTGTATGCTTTCTAGAAGACTTGAGTGGATAAAGTCTCTCACCTCAGATTTACATGCAGTAAAATACTTTTATCATTACTATAAAAATAATAAAATCACTGCTTGTCATGTGGAGGGTGGGTGTTTGGACTTCTGCCTGTCATTATCCCCAGGAAAGTTGAGCCCCTGCTGTCTGACAATCTGGCAGTGCTTTGTGATGAGACCCTTCACCAACAGATTCACAAGGTTGGAAGGTACCTCCACCACCCTTGTTAGTGGGATCTCAACTGAGTGAAGACTTCTCTAGCGGATCCTGCCAAGGTGTTATTCGCTGCTGGCAGCTGCAAGGACTCACTTTAACAGCTCATGGAACAACACTATATTAATAGTTTCTAACTGGAAAAGTGTATCTTAAAGCAATCTACTGATACATCTATTAAGCAAGCACAAGCTCTGATACAAAGCCATCTACTAATATGCTATGGGCTAAGCACAACCAAAAGCTCTAGTCCTAAAAGCAGCAATTAATGAACATGGAGTGTATTTCTCACCCAAGGTGTCACTCTGGCAGGGGAGGAAGATGGATTCAGGCCATCTACTGACGCCAGTAGTTTTGGTGGAGGTCTTCTTCCTCAGTACCACAGTATTCCCCCATTCTGCTGGGATTTGAATGGAAAAGGACCATGTAGTCTCCACTTCATTCGACACTCCATCTGTTCCTCTGAGCAGATGTTTAGGGTTGTACTGGGGAGCATGTCAACCACAGTATGTCCAGGGAGTTGCAACTGCTTTTTACGCTAGAATTCTGAATTTCCTCTAGCTTTGACCCTATCCATCATTCCACAGTGCTATTTATGGGAAACTCTACTGTAAATCAAAGATTGAGCCTTTTGTTTATCCCTTTAAATTATATTTCACATCATGCTATTTAAAGTTAGTTTTCTGCAGTGTTTGGTTTTATTGTTTCAGAATATGTCTGTTGTCTTTCAGTTCATGTTTCATGGGCCCACAGGATATGGCCATGTCCAAGGCCAAGCCTGGCATAAGGGTGGCAGAAAAGGATGGAAGCAGTTCTAAACCTGCCCTCTTTTAGTTGATAGGCATTCCCCCTTGTCCTATCGGTATATGCCCTTGTCAAAAGTCCCTTTCCAGCTCTCTCATAGCCCCCTTTAGATACTGCAAGGCTGCTCTAATGTCTGCCTGGAGCCTTCTCTTCTCCGGGCTGAGCAACTCTCTTGGCCTGTCTTCATAGGAGAGGTGCTCCAGCCCTCTAATCATCTTTGTGTCCCTCCTCTGGATTCACTTCCATAGGTCTGTGTCCTTGCTGTGGTGGGACCCCAGAGCTAGGTGCAGTACTGCAGGTGGGGTCTGAGACTGGAGTAGAGGGGAAGTACTATTGGTAGATTTTGAGAGAAAGAGAGGAGAAATGAGTGAATTTTTTTTTTAAATTCTCAGTTCAGAAGGAAAGGTTTTGGGATTTGCATTTAGTAACACTTCATTGCAGAGCATATTTGACCCGACAGCGTCTCTCTAAATTTCAAAAATCAAGGGCAAAATTTTCCCCAGGCCATGCATCTCTCACCTGCTTTAATGCCCATTGCTACCACAGGGAAATCAAAGCAGCAGCTGTGCTTTTCTCTGTCTTACAGTGTTATTTCCCTGCTCAGAAATTCAGCAAACACTCTTAAGTCCCTGGGATTTGCAAAGCTTTCTAATATGCATTTATTTTTAATTAATGAAATGCTTAAGAGTAACATGGTTTTGTCTTGCTAACAGCAGCACCAGTGACTCTTCTCACTGGAGTACATGCACTGTCACTCATCCCCTCTGAAAGTGTGTAAAGGTATTTTTCATCTCTTCCCACAGTCTATTAAGGCACTTCTGCACTCATCAGTTTTTAGGGAAAGGCACTGTTTTGCTGAATGAATAGAGCTGCTGGTTGGAGCAGGTCCTGACCTATTGCTAATGCTTTAATAGCATTAGTCCCGTCAGCAGTAGTGGTTTTAACTACCTCTTAAATGCAGATTTTGGTCTAATTATGTTCCTATATGTAATGTGTTTCTACCCACTAACAGGAACAGTACACAGTCATTTGGGATTATTATTTAACTGAGGTACAAAAAAATATACAGAAAGCCCAGGCAGATGTGACTTCAGTCAGAGCAAAGCATGTTCCACATTTACAGACATAAACAGCTTCATGTGACTGTATGAAAGCAATAGATTGGCATGAAGTGCAAGGAGAGTTAGGAGGGATGCCTAATCTTTGACTTCAGCAATCTTACTTCTCTTTTTCAATTCTTTCCTTTACCAACGTTAAGTTGTAACATTGCAAATGTTGTGCTAGAGCTTATCCATTAGCCTGATAAAATTAAGACTAATCCTAATGGCTGATGAAGCATACTGATGTTATATTCAAGTAAGCACACGTACACCAGGAGATACAGATACTGTATTATATGTGCAAAGTCAAACAAAGAAAAAGATCCTGATGCCTAGTTGAGAATATGGGTAAGAGATGCAAGACCATGAGATTTTTTTTAATCTATACAGTTAAACTATGTTTTTAAAATTATTACAAAACAAGTATCAAAATAATTTTTATAATTAAAAAACAAGCTATTGTACTATGTTGGTGATTGCACATTATTGTGTTTATTAATAGCACTCCTGTAAAAAAGAGAATGTACAAGATATTTATTGAGAAATAAAATATAATTCTTAACCATGTATCAAATCCAGAAGGCTGCTTTGAAAGTGTAGTTGTTGTACACAATCTCTAAATTTGAGAAGGTTTCAGGGTTTAGTTAGTGCTTTAAGTACTACTATTTTAGTGAGAATACTTAAGGCTCTTCAGTTTGTGTGCTATAAAAGTAATGGAAGATGTTCATTTTATTAATAACTCTGCATCTGAGGCAAACAGGTCTGTTTTGACCCCATTAAAAACAAAAACAAAACAAAAAAAAAAAAAGAAAAAAGAAAAAACAAAAAACAAAAAAACCCCACATGAACCCAAACCAAATTGTACTTTGTCATTTACTGTTCTTTCTGCCAGTATGTGGGGAGAGAGCAGACATGCTCTCCTGTCATGATAACGAGCCTTTTAGAAAAGGAAGGTTAGTGTTTCTCCTCCCTCAGCCCCTGTGTATGCAGTATAGTAGCAGCACTCAACAGATGGAAACGTCTTCCACACTCCATTATGTGTGCAAGACATTTTATCCAGTGTAACAGATATCCAAGAGTAGCCCAACATCACACGAGGTAAGTTACAGTCTGAGATTGGTGCTCTGGGTGTTCAAGTGGTGGCCATCAGTGCCCGAAGCAGTTGAGCATTTGGAAGGAGTACAGTGAAGCCAAGACCATCTTGTGGCAGTTGAATTAAAATGCCTCCCACACTGAATGGCACTGTGCTAGTAGGGGTATTTTTCCCAAGACAGTTCATGATGTAAATGTTTGATGTGACCATGCTCTTTGCTGAAAATGCAGGTTATCCCTCACTCAGGAATGTGTAATTGTTTGCAATGGTTTGTAGCAAACAAATTCCCCTAGAAAAATTACACTTGCGAGGTGTACACTGCTCAGCTCAGGGATTTCATCATCTATGAGACAGGTTTTACACCATCAAAATAAACAGGTAACAAAATTGCCTGACTCAGAAGTACTTTTGTTTCTGAGATTGTTGTGACAACGTGAACAGCACTGTCACTGAATAAAATGTTTCAAAGTTAACTGTATTTTCTGGAGAATAAGTGTATGTGGGAAGATTGCAGAAGAGATTCAACATTCTTCAGGATGAAGGTGATAGTGGTTTCTTTCCAAAGATGAAGACTGCATCATAAAATTGGAATAACTTCATTTTCATTAGCATCTGTTCTCCAACTTTGACAGGATAAATAAGCATATGAAAATGTACTTTAAACACCCAAACATTACTCACAACATAACTTAGTCTGAACATCTGGCATGATTGCATGCAGAAAAATTCCGTGTCCCCCAAGATACACATGTAGCGTGATCCTAATCAAGAAAAAACTCATTGCAGTAAGTATACTGATAGCTGGAAATGTAAAAAACCAAAAAATATCTCAGATTTTGACCCCTTGCTTTGGGCAGGCTGAGCTGTGCAAATCCAGGTACAGCTGGAAACTGGACCCAGATCCAGGCTGTGGATCCCTACCTACGAGGTGTAATCTAACACCAGATTACAGAGAGGAACAAACATAAGGGAAGAGAGCAGGAAGGGATAAAAATTGCAAATTCCTCATTTTCAACATGTTCAGCTTCCTGAACTGGCTTGTCCTGAGTGCCATGCAGGCATGATCAGGAGAGAGGTGAAAAATGCAGACAAAGGTGTCTGGCTGGAAAGGTTTGCCAGTCACATCCACAGCAATAAAATTACAGTAAAAACCACAATCTCAAGCCAGGAGAGGGTCATCAGAGGAGGCCCATTCAGCTCACAGAGCATGAGATGCTGCCATGTCATGGCCAAGATCTGCTGCAGGGGCCATTGTCACACACCAGATCTGTGATTATTGAGTCAGAACCACATTTTGTGTGTGTGTGTGTGTGTGTGTGTGTGTGTGTGGAGGGAGAGAGGACCAGCCCTCCAGCACAGTGTCCACATGCTCAGCCAGGATGGCCACCGATGTTTGCTGTCACATGGCACCAAGGCTGCATGGGGCTCTTGTCAGTCAATAAGGTCCACTGGGTATAACCCATCCACACCACACTCACTGAAGCCTCTGGCTGGCTGTCACACTCTCATTTTGGCTGAGGGGGCAGGGAGTGGTCAGTGAACCAAAGGTCCTGCCTGAAAGAAGCAGCTGTGGTGACCAGAGCAGATAAACAGGCACACACAAGGTCTCTGTTTTGGTGCACCCTGGCCTGTTCTCTTCGAAGCTGTCAACATGTGACCTTCTGAGTGGTAACTGTGTTTTTTTCTCTCCTCTTTTTCTCTCTTTACTCTTTCTTCTCTTAATCTCTCTTCCCTTATTCTTTTCTTCCTCTTGCTGGTAGCTTTAACACTTATTCTCTGTAAGTTACGCATACCTCACTTAAGTTGCATGGAGTTTGTGTTTACTGAGATCAACAAAAGGTCCTTACTATAGCAATGCTTGTTACTCCTGGTAATCTGCTGTAATGCTTTTGAGAGGTTGCATGTTATCTTTGTAAAACCCTTTTTGCCCAAATGCCTATTTTCTCACCAAATTAAAAGAAAAAATGTGGAATTACTCTCTGTACCTTAACTCAAGCTACCAAAGAACCAAAGGCTTTGCAAAAGTTTGTGTGAGCAAAATCTCTTGAAGCCTGAAATTAAGAAGTACACCTAGTAAAGCTTGAAGCTTTGGCACGGGGTGTAACAATCATGTGACACAAAGCCATCCTCACTCAGGTTGAGTGGACTCAGAGGCAGATCTCAGCCTCTAAAGTCAGCACTACATCAGAGCCATTATGGCTGAGCCACTGAGTTTGGCCCTTCGGCTCTTGTGCTTAAGGCTCCTCATCAGCAACAGGCATAAAATAAACTTCCCCTACCCCAGACACGTGCTCAGAATGAATTGAGGTTTGTTAACATCATTGAACAGTGGCATGAGGACTAGTGTAAAACATTTGTGTTCCCTGAATACAAATTTTGTGAGCTTTTTTTCTTTTAAAATACATACAAGTCCCTTCTAGTACAAACCAAAATTTAAAAGTCCCTGGAACCTCTTACTGATGGGGAAATATTCACTGGTCACCTCTAAACTAAACACATCTCAAAAATATGAAGAAAAAATGTTCCCTTTTTACCAGTACTTGGTACAAACCCCACTCTTAGCAACAGCCTTTGCAGTTGAAATCATTAAATTATACTTTTATATTGGCTTCTCTGGCCAGGCTCTCTGAGTAAGATGACAATATTACATTCAGACAGTGGTTTGGAAAAAGTCCACAAATAACATAACAGGGTTAGGAAAATGTGTTATACCGAAGAGTGATATAAGGAATGATGCCCCACATATTTTTGCTGTCGTCATGACTAAAGCATGCTCTGTGCCATCTGTACCAACATCTGTATTTCAGCTTGAATGGGTTCAACATCTGTAAGGTCACCTAATATAGTCTCCAAACTAACAATTATAAACAAGTTTGGATTTTTTAAAGAAATGCATTTGATTAGGGACAGGGCTGCTTCTTCCCTGCCATGATTTATGGACGTGGGGGTCACACCTCCTGTTAACAATAGTACTGCATATGCTGTCCCCAGCACAAAAATATTTGGTGGTAGCCAAAGAGCAACCTTAGCATTGCCTGCTCCCCTTTTGCTACTTGAGCAGTACAGGGATGGGTAGTGCAGGGACAGATTTTGCAGGGACAAGGACATTAGGCATCGCTGCTGGCGCAGCACACAGTTCTCCGTCCAAGCCAGTGACCCCACTAGCCACTCCTCTCCTTCCCCACTGCAGAGGGTTGCATCTCTCTAGGACTCAGCCTAATCTGCTGCTTCTGGCTCATGGGAAAGCCCAAAGTCAGTTGTAATGAAAAGCCTACAAGTGCTGCATTCAGCAGCAGAAAATGTGGCTGAATTTTGATGCACCAAAATGACCATACATTTTTTTTCCCTCAGAATTATCTAAAACTGCTCTGCAGGTCCCTCCTACTTCCTGCTGTTCCTAACCCCCTTGCTGTTCCTCACTATGTTGAGGGTGAATAGGGAACCCTGAAACGCTGGGTCTTTCTTCTCTGCTGTACTGAGGTTTGAGTACCTCACTGCATCCCTTTAGAAAGAAGTCATATAATGTGCACAAAATTTGCAAAATCAGAATAGAGATACAGCTGCCAGAGTCCTCCTCACTCCCTCAGTTTTCTGACATGATCCTCTTTCAGTGTGGCATAGTTCCCATGCAATAGGAAAAGGAAGACCTTATATTCATCAATATATTTGCTATTAAGACCTTGGCATTAAGGACCATATTTATGTTTCAGCACGTATTTTACGGTACAAGGGCTGAGCATGCAGGCAGCACAGACTGGCAAGCACACCTGTAGTGGGGAGACATGCAAATTAGCTGTATGCTTCCTATCTGAGGACAACAATCGTATTAGGAAAAACAAATGCTGAAAGAGGGCTCTACCTCATAGTTCATACTCGTGCAGGGCCATGCTGACCTGGTACACACAGGTCTGCCATGCTGCAGCTGCTCCCTGTGGCATCTCCAACTTCTCCTCCGCTGTTGTCTTCTCATTTGAAGAAGGTAGAGATTGTCTCCTACTCCTGTTAATGTAGTTTATGACAGGGAGGAGCACCAATTTGCTGTGATTTCGTAAACATTGTAGATGGGCAGTGAACAGACATGGACTGATGGGGCAGTGAAGTCCACTTCACTTTTGCAATCACTGCAAATTCCACGGAGAGAATTTTTTAAGAAGTCAACCTATTCTCCCTCATTCTTACATTTTTAAGTCACCCCAGTCTCCCATTGCACTCAAGAAGGTCTCCATGCCCAGAAAACAGCAGGTTTCCATCGTTATGATGCATTTAAGAACCCAAAACTCTCCTCTCCTTTAGTGCTGGCTCAGAAAAGATCTCATCACTCACCTCAAATCACTCGTATCTCTGCTACAAATAGTGCTGCCAGACCAAGGAGCCTCTGTAGGACCTGGTCCTTTGCAGGCAGGACAGGTTGGAAACAGAAGCTCTTAAAATGTGCAAGATCTGGATTAACACAGCACAAACCCCATGCTACAACACTGAGGAGCCTGAACAGCAGCATGCATACCCAAAGGTGGGCCAGTGTTAATTCTGCTACTGCATCATATGCAGAGAAGTAGGAATTCCTTTATTAAGGCTTTAAGCATGAGGTATTATAGCTCTGAAGTCATTAATAAGCTTATTATACAATGAAAACATAGAGCGTCCTTTCTTCTCTGCCTTTTAATGTATCAGCTGTTTTTATCCACATGCATATGAATAGATAAATCATTCAGTTACAGAATAGCTAAACAGTGCCAAAGGTCAAAATATCATTTAAAACTTATATTTTACAGTGTTAGTCCAATACTTGGAATCACAAAATATAATCAAAACATTTCTATAAATGCATCTCAGTGATTTACAAAGCAGTTAAAAGATTCTGGTGCTCAGTCAAAAGCAGCTCAAAGCTTATTAGCCTTTTATTTTAATCATCCTTTCTCTTTAGTGCACCATCAAAGGTGGCTCAGGATTGACAGGCAGATGGACAGGTACTGAGCACAACTTAAACCTCAGTCACTGGTATGTGCAAGTGCCCTACATGAGCCCCTCCATTCCTTTCTCAGCACCATCCAGATGGTTTGGCTAAAAGATTTTACAGGCAATTTGCTAAAGCAAGCCAGTGTAATGTACCCTGTGCACCTGCAGTGGGTTATTTTACATTAACACCTAAGCATGACCCTTGTACTGAGCTATCACATGAGCTTTTGGAGGTGTCATTGCATCCTGCACAGAGCACACCTGCCACAAAATCCGTTACACAAATTGTAGTCAGCGTGTGGTTTGTCACAGCTTCCTACTTCTCAAGCACTGGTGTGCACCCTCATTAACGTGCCTCAGCAATGTCATTTGCAGGGTTAAAAACAAAAAAAAACAACAACCAACCAAAAAAAAACAACAACAAAAAAAAAAAAAAACACAGAAAAAACAAAACAAAGCAGCTGTAATTCTCTGTAAAAACAAAAAGTGAAAAGATCCTTCCTTTCACCACCACCACCAAAAATGACGCAGAGGAAAAGCAGGAGAGAAGTTACTTTTCTTTAAAAAATTGAGAACAGGAATATATGCCAGAGGGCTGGCTAGAAAGGGGCAGGATACAATTTAAAGCTGAGAAAAACAAAAGCAAATGGTGAAGAAGAAGTGTGCCCAGGCACAGACTGAGACTGAAGAGACCCAAAAAAGAGGTCTTTTCTATCACTATTTATTCCTCCAATGCTGTGGAGAGTGGCTCTGAGTAGGTGTCAGACTCCAGACTTGGTGTCTCCTCATCCCACCCAGCAGTAATTCCTCAGCCACCCTCACCTTTCCAGGCCAGAGCTTTGCAGGGCAGCATCTCCCTGGACTTTTGGCTGAAACCTGCTCAGTACCTGCTTCAGAAATCACACGCACCTCTTCAGAGGGCCTGAGGCACCCTGTCTGTCACCTCCCAGCTGCAAAGCCCAGTCTAACTTCAGACAATGGTAGACAGTAAACCAAAAGGACACTGAGCTTTTTCCATTACCATGAAGGGGTCTGAAAGCAGCATTATTTAGCAAAACTGGCTGCTCTTAACAAAAGACACATTGTTTCTCTGGATGACTTCTTCTAGGAAAAGCATGTGTGTGAATGTGGGAAACTCGGACTGGCAAGGCAGCGAAGGTCAAAGTTTAGTCATTTTCCCTTAAAACAGGAATTCAACACTTCATGGGTTTAAAAAACCCAATAAGCCAATCCCCTTTGATTTGCTCGATTTTCACACTCTGTCCAAAACTAGGTAAGTAGCATTTGTTCAGCCTCTAAATTTTTTCTTATCCTCCAGAGTTTCAGATGGATCTGGACCCAAACCTGTCCCCGGGCCTGAATCTCCCCTTCCCTCCAGGCAGCAATACTCCTTGCCACTGGCTTTTGACCAAGCTACTGCACTGAACCACCCATGTACCTATTAGTGATGTAGCCACTAATATTTTCCTCCACTGCCTTAAGGTAATAGCTCATGTCACATACCATTTCTTCCCGTTTCTTATCTCCTGCTTCAGTGGGTTCAATGCAAGTGCGAAGAATTCATTGGGTTTAACATTGTTTGGGATATTTTCTTGTGAATGTTAATCAGCCAGCCTTGCCCACATCAAGGAGGATATGCCAGCATGCTCTCAAGCCCCTGTAAGGCAAGCATGCCTCGAATAGGAAAGGATGGGGGGAAATGGCAGAGACTTTTTCAAGAGAGAATTTAAGTGTTATGGTACAGGATTGCATTAGGTCAAAATAGGCATTAAAATTCTCACAACAAACCTGTGATTAAGGGAGTTTTAATTTAACAAGGGCTAATACATACAAATATTTGACTATTTGAATATCCCTCTCCAGTAACTGAAACTCCAAGTATCCATCAGTCATGGGGCCTTGGCTAACACAGAAAGACATCAGGATGAAGCAAACTTTTCAGGGAAGCAAAGACAGAGAAAATTTACTCATAGGCATAAAACTAAGTAGTTCCATTACTCATAATTGGGGTTTGAACATTATTTTTCAGTTGAGATGCTGTGGTGTTTCTGAAGACACAGCTAGTAGTGTGGTATAACCTTCTTTTTCTGGAAAGCTAGTTATTTTATTATTATTTATTCAGTCTCTTGATGATTACTGCAAAGCATTCCAAGAGATTTGCCATGATAATTCCCTATGGCAAAAACCTAGAGCAGCAAGACATCCTATGATCACAATAAGCCTTGTGCAGCCAGATGTGGTGCCAGGTTTGACACAACCTAACTGTAACAAAGTGCTTCAGGAAAAGTCCGGCTCCATCTTGAATGCCCATCTGAAGATAATTCTCTTCATTTAGGCCAATGGGCTCTGTGGATTTATGCAATTTTATCTAATGCATTTATATATTAAAAAAAAAAAAAAAAAGGCAACCAGAGGATTTTGAGGGGTAACTTCCCTCTCTCCTGGTGGGCATGGTGGGCTCCCATCATTCAGGGGCCAGGATGGCAGGCACCTGGGTCAGATCTCAGTGTCTGCTCCAACGTCCCAGCATATAGATAAGTAGGAGGAATCTAAGGGCACAGACAAATAAGAAGCTCAACAGAATGACTAATCCATCATCATCCAAGGTCCTGCTGGTTTCTCAGCACGGTGCCAGCACACACTGACCATTTCTGCTTGGACTTAGACCCACAGTCAGTAGTCAATTAATTTTTATGCAATACTACATCTTTTTAGTACAACTCTTAGAAAATCCTGTAAATAAGAATAAAAAATCTCTACAACTTTTCCAAATGCAAGGACAGAGTTTGGCATTAAATCCACAGAACTCACAGTTTGCAAGCAGACACCCCATTGTGCTCTTGTAGTCACTGGCTGGGTTTTGTGTCTCTGAAAAGAGCAAGTTCCTTTGTACAAATAACTGGAAGAATCGGGAATAAAACAAAAATAGCCAAAAGATCCTCTGCCTAGGAGGGAAGTCCATCCTTCCCTGGGTGCAGACCACCAGCCATTGCCCCATGGCTGTCAAGTGGGTATGTGTGCCAGGCCAAAGAGGGGAGCTCACCCTCCCCTCGGCTCTGGGAACACCAATGCAATGGGGACACCCTGGCAGGCACCTCCTTCTGCAGGGCATTGGGCCAGGGGAGTCTGGCTGTGGGCACAGAGCAGCTACTGCACCCACTTCCCCAAGGCAAGCCTTCCAGATCCGTGTTTCTAGTATTTCCTAAGCCTCATGAGTCCACGAAATCCCAATCACTAACCAATCTCTCATTATCTTAAAACCAAAAATCCCGTTAATGGCTTTACCTCATACTCTGCAGCTCTGGAAACCTGCCCAACTCCTTCTTGAGTTACTTACTTCAGCTGATGATTTTGGCAGGTTTTTCTCCCAGATCTTGGCTACTGTTCCTTGAAGAAACTGTGTCTACTCCTCTTGTTTTGTGGTTGTCTGTCCTCAAGCCTGACTCCACAGGGCATTTATTCCTGCACTCATTCATAGGCTAAAAACTGAGTAGGCAATTCATCAGTGCAATGCACAGAGGCTCACAGGCACCTACAATCAATTAACGACTTCACCATGTGTTCATTAGGTAAGAAAATGTTTCCATGCATACCCATATAATAAAATCACTGACAGTGTTTAAACCTGCTTTCCATAGGGCTTTATTGCAGCAGTTCTCCCATGACAAGTCTGAAAGCTGCAGCCCTCGCTCCTCTGACTCCTTTAATAAAGTTTAATAAAGTTCCCATTTACAAGCATCTCTTGTGCCATTATCTGGCATGAGACAAAAGCCTTCAGGGTCAGTACCTTGTTCTTTATTAGTAATATTGTTAGGGCTTCATTTAGGGATCTTTGAAGGTCAGAGGGTTTTATTGTCCATCCTCATTTCCAACAGCAAAAGCTGAGCAGAGGCTGCACAAAGCTGAGGCACAGCCACAGAGAACCGGTGGAAGAAAGTAGCCCCGAGTTTCAAGGTGAGACATCGTCCATCCAGAAAGCAGACAGGGATGTAGGATGGGATCTTAATTCCCCAAAGACATGCATTTGCACCAGATAAAACATAATAGGCTTCTACAATTTTCTCATTTCTCATTTTCAACTTCAGGGAATGGCATCCCACTGAAGTTCCCCATGATTTGCCGTTGAGGTATATCCATGGAGAGGTTTCAGCCAGGTTCAGGACTAACCCCATCAGTACCTGTTGCTTCCTCAGCTGAATTTTAAGGTAAGAAGCTCTAACAGGGCACTGAAATTCTGTTTTCAGGAGGCATGAGCAACCTACAGGTGTGTGCTGACATTCAGCCATCACCATCCCCAGTGCGAAACCCACTCACAGTGGTGACAAAAACATTGGAGACTGAGCTGAAACTCCTCAGAGAAAGAACTGGGATTTCTTTATCCCTCCTGAGGCAAAACAGAAACATTTCTCTCAAATAATTGGAGCAAAGTTTACTTGCAGACATGTTCTTTACCATACCTTAGAAGACCATCGCCCCTTTGAGCCAGGTGGGTTGAAGGACTTAGAACTCTCTTGGCCACCACTCCCAGGCAGTCACAGTTTCCTCTTTGTGCTGAGTTAACAGCACAAGCAAATCTGGGAGTTGTGCTCAATGTACACCAGCTGCTGCATAATGACATACAAACAAAGGAAACCCGTGTTCCCAGGCCTGGCATCTCCCAGCAGAACAGTCTCCTCTTTGTGGCTTCAAAGAGCCCAGCGCTATTTATGGCACTTGAGTTTCTGTTCTTCAGCAATTTCATGTTCATTGAAAAACAACTTTCTAATTTTGGAATGCCATACAGAGAGCACAGACGGAATGGATTTGTCAGCTGCTCCTCCCAATAAAAAATAGAAAAAATTATAATAATTATACCACCCCATCTTCCATCAGCAGACTCTTCCCCCCTTCCCCACCAAGGAGCTTTCTCAGGCTCTGCGTTTGCAGGTGGACAAGTACCTCACCTCTGGCAAAGCACTTCCTCAATGGTAACACTGTGAAGGAATGTACAGGGCAGGACTCACACAAGGTCATTCTACATTCACCACCATGGATTAAGCTGTGAAGTCTCATTGACACATAAATATATCTGGGGGCTTGTGTGTGAGACAGTGCAGCTCCCGACCTTCTGGGAAGCTTGCGAGGGACATTGCTTTGTATTTGTGGTGAATGCAACAATGGGCTGCATGTGATTTAAAGCATAGAACCATAGAACAGTTGGGGTCGGGAGGACCCTTAAAGATCATCTCATTCCAACCTCCTTACCATGGGCAGGGACACCTTCCACTCAAACAGGGTGCTCAAAGCCCCACACAGCCTGGCCTTGAACACTTACAGGAATGAGGCATCTATAACTTCTCTGAGCAACCTGTTCCAGTGACTCACTACCCTCACAGTGAAAAATTTCTTCCTAACATCTGATCAAAATCCTGTGAGTCCAAAAGCAGTGTCTCACTGTTGGAGAAGGTGAGAATTGCTTCATAATGCTGTGAAAGAGCTACAAAAGGGGAAACAAAAATAGCTGGAAATATCTGTATGACTGACATTGTTTACCATGGACCTACATACCTGTCACAACATCTGCTTGAGAAGTCTAAGGTGAAATTAAAAAGCTTATTTTAAGACCAGAGTGACTTACTGTCCAGTTCTTTAAACCTCAAGGTAAATGAGAGCAAACTGAGAAGTTCTTACCTGGTTTAACAGCACTTCAGAAAGAAACCTGTCTGGGAAGTGAATGACAACTCAGACAGAGCACAGAACACCTGCCAAAGTCATGGCCATCATGCTTAACCTGGTTACAACTGAAGAAACATTTCTTTTGTTCCACTTCTAAGCTCCAGCTTACTGATTTTGGAGCTCTCAGTTTTTATTCAGAGGTCTGTTTGGAGATTGCATTAGGTGAAATTTCCCCCTTCTTTTTGAATGAAGCTTTCAGCCCTTCTGGTTTAAGAAAAAGTTTTTAAAATGTGGCACAAGTCAAGCAAAGTATTAAAAAGTCATGATAATTTCTTCTGTCTGCCCTGAAATCAGGTGCGAGACAGTTTGGAGTCTCTTTGAAGTGTTTTGAATACTTGTCATAGCTTTAACTTAGTTTCTTTAAATGTTCAAGTCTAATTAAAGCAGACAAAAACATAGATGACTGTTTGACCTGAGCAAATCAGATGCACCGTCCTGAAAGATAACATGATTTTTGGCTAAATGTGTGTGTCCTCAGCAGTTTGCTATTTGATCTTTCTTTCTAAACATCCCTTCAGCAGTAGCATAGGGAGCTACTCCCCATGCATTTTTTGGAGACACTTTGTCCTTATTAAGTATTCAAACATCCTTTTAAAATTCTCTCCAGATTTCAAATTACCCACCATAAAAGGTTTGCTCCTTCTTAACTGTGGATATCCTCAAAGATTCCTACTTGCATATGTCTCCTTACCACTGAAGTGCAAGCCTTGGATGGCCAGTTTCTAAGTCTTTCTAAAGTCTTGCTAAATCAGTAAAAACTGGTTCTGGCTGGGATATTTTATAGCTGGGCTGCTGGGAGGTCTGGAGAGCTTTTCCACCTACTTTGTGATGCCTCAAAGTCCAAGGCAACTAATGAAGGGGCTGGAGAAGGTGGTGGAGTATTTCTGGTGTTCTAGTCAAAAATGGGGGAGGAGAAGCCTGGGGCCAAATCTGCAGGCAGCCTCATGTTTCCAAGTCCAGAAAATCATTTCCATTGGACTCAGAGGATTTAAGACAATATCAGCTTTCATCGGAGGTAACTTGGGATCTCGGGGTAAAAGACAAAGTGTCTGGTTTCCAAGGTTAGCGTGTTATTCAGGAAGAAGTAGAGGTCCTTGGAGATGAGTGTCAGAAGATAAAAATGAGGGGAGATAGCACAAAAAGCTCGGCAAAGGCAGTAAGATATGCCATAAAATATGTGTTAGATCAACTATCCAGACAGACAAAATTGGATGAAATGTAATTCCTTAAAGTCAAAGAAGTGTGCAGAAACAAAGCTAGCAAAATAAGCTACTTCTTTAGATCTCCTGTGTGCAGTACATTGGAGATGACCAGGTTCTCAATTAGTTGGAGTCTCCTTTATGCACTCTCAGAACTACAGTTAATTGTATTTTCCTCCTTCGGTAGGATTTTCCATGTCTCCAGAAATCATTCCAGAGTAGGTTACATAATTCAGTCTTGTCCCACCAGCGCTGCCCCATCACATCAACACAGAAGCCACAGGTCCCAGTCTGGGGCTCTCTGAGCCCAGCTCAGATCAGGGGCAGCTCTGGACCGAGGGCTCTCTGGAAACAGGACATGCCAAGCCATGTCAGTCCTCATCAGGCTCCAGACTCTCAGGCAGGGATGAGAAGCAGCACCACTGTACTGCAGCTTGGCCAGTGAGAAAGGATTGATCATCACCCTCAACCCACGTGCGAAGGCTACCAGGGATCCCCCTCCCCACCACTCCAGGTATTTCCCAATGTCCATGTCACAACACATTTTTTTAAGCAGTAGGCAAGTACAAGAATTCAGGTAGCTGCAGGAACTGTACCATAGAATTTTTTTTTTTCTGCCTGCAGGTACTAATTTGTGTATTCACATTGAGGCACAAATGCAAATGATGGAGCAACGAGCTGAACTGATCACTTCCCATTTGCTTGGCTCTTAGTGCTTCAACAGCAAAATAGCTCAGCCACACCTGCCCTCCTCTCCTTCCACAGACAGAGAGATGAAATTTAGCTTTTATTTTCTCTCATGCTTCAGTTAGTTTCACAGCTGTGGACAAATCTTCATGTGAAGTTGCATCACTGCCTTAGAGGAAGGGGACATTTCTTCTGTGCCCAAGCTCACTAGGGTTTCGAATTGTACAGTCACAGCCAGTGACTACTACTGCTTTTCCTATTTGATTTTATTTTCATTTCAAACTGGCTTTATATGTTTAAACATTTGTCATTTAAATGGTTTGTAGTAGGATTAACTCTTACCTCACTCTATGGGCACCATTAATGTTGGTAAAGTGGACTGGGAAGATGCCCCAGCGAAGCCACTGTGCATGTGTCCAGAGGGAGAAGATACCAGTTCCTTTGCTGCAGTTTACTGCCAAGTCTCCACACTTTTGCAAGGAGAAGAAATGACTGTGAGTACTGACTTCTCTGTCACCATTAGTGATGCTTTATGGGAGTGAAACAAAATCTTTTAAGTACTGATTTCCTTTTTATTTTCCTTCATAAAAACTTCTGCATCACAATACTTACCTTTTAAAAGCCCAGTGGTCATGGGGCATGTTTGGGCCCCAAGAAGACCTTTGGCTTTGCACAACAACAGACAGTGGTAAGAAAGGTTCTTCACTAGGGAGCAGAGGGATGTTAATAAACAGGGGTAGGCGTAGGTGCTGACCCTGCACCAGCATTTCTCTTCAGCAAGGTTCTGGGTCCTGGGGCCTAAAACCAGCTCATTCCTCTGTTCGTAGACAGCTATGCTCCTTGTGTCAAGCGTCTTCTTCCCCTGCCCAGTTTTGGCATCTCCATCTTTCAGAAACAGAAGCCTTTGTCAGCAAGAGACACAAGACAGTCAGTAATGTAAGAGCCTCGGAAGCCTTTCCACACACTGAAAAGCTTTTATGATCAGCTGCTGCCAATATTCAGTCACAGAGGCAGGTCTCCACCTCAGATCTTGGATATACATGTGTCCTCAACCAACCACAGACTACAGGCTTGCAGTAGTAATACTGCAGGAAACATTAAGCACAGAAAATTGGAGTTAGTGCTCATGACAGCGCCTTTTAACCCCCATCTGAACTTAGTACAAAATGGGAAATTTGTCTGTGGCATGCATGGAGCCAAGCAATTTGGCCCACACGTGCTACATGGGAGCAGAATTTGGCCTGCAATGTAGAAGTCTGCTTTTCAAAGTCAGCATGTGTTTTGTCATGAAAGAAACCCAAAAATGGCTCCAAAGGGAATCACAGCTGGAGACTGCACCCAAAAACAGAGGAGGCACAACTCCAGTGAGTCATCTCCTTCTGGAAGAGGGATGTATTCTTGCAAGGCATCTTTATTTCAGGCAAAGTCAGTCACTCCTGAGTCATGCCAAAGCAACACCATTGATATGACCAGGCAAAGAAAAATAACCATGCCACCTTTCCCAAGCAGAACAGCTGGTAACTGCCAGGCTGGGACATAACAGACCCTGGTCCCCTTTGGAGAGCCCTTCCTGCTCTCTGAATCCTAAAACCCAAAAGAGGATGGGAAAGAGGTGGGAAGAGGCCTGGAGGTCAAACTGGAGCAGTTGAGGTCCCCAGGAGGGATGTGGTTGCCCACTGTGTCCCTCTGCAGTGAGTCAGGTGCCTGGAGGACTCCCAAATTGCACCACCCTGGTTCTTGTGCAGCTGCCAAATCCAGTCCTTCCAGATGCAGAGGAGTCTGCCAGCCCCTGTGATGCCTGTGAAGCAGAGTAATACATCAGGGGCAAGGGGGGCACTGGGAGGACAAGTGGGATGCACAGGAGGCAGGAGAGAGGAGAAAATGGATCGGAGGGAGAGTAGAAAGAGGACATCTCCCAAGAAAGCCATACTATGCAAATAAATACTATTTTCTGGTCCCTAAGTTTGACACACATGAAAACAGACCCTTTTTCTGTGCCTGCTGATGGATCTGGGGGTGGATCTCAGCACCTGCAAGGGGTGTCTCCTTGGGGAGCACACACTCCTCTGTGACATCCTTCACATCAGGATGGAGACAAGGAAAGAACCGCATCCACCCACTGCTCCTTCTCACAGCTCCTGCATACCCAACAGTCAAACCCCCCCCAGAAAACAGCCAACTCCAGCACCCCCAAGGAAAAGAAATTATTCCTACACACACACACCTCAGAACTTTCTGTTTCCTTTCACTAAAGCAGCTTGTAGCCCTCAAGGTTGTAAAAAGACACAAATGGGATCTACTATTTCTTCATGGTTTACAAACAGAGAGCACCTGTGTGCGTGTAGGAGGAAAAATCATCCACTCAAGCTTACGTGCCCATGTCAAGACCCATGTCAAGCTCAACATTTCAAACTACCTTCATTTTCCTAGAACTGGTAGGGACTTGAGTTAATTTGACTCGCAGATGGAGTGAGACTCTCACATGGGGTCAGGCACAGGAGCTCAGTGTCTTTTGAACATGACTACACACCAGCCAGTAAGTCTGAGCATGACTCTGGCAGTAACATCAGCTTCTCGCCGGGGTGGCTGAGGTTCCACAGTACAGAGTCAGCAGTTTCCTCAGCTCTGGTTAAAGCATGTTAAAGCTAAATACAAAAAAAGAGTCTGAAGCCAAGCCTTTGTAAGCTGAAAATACATAATCTGCTGCTAAAGTAGGTCTTGATTTTTATTGACCTGGCTCTCTGGTCCGCATTCCTGCTTCAGCTCCTTCAAATTGCATCAGGCGGAAGCACCACACTACAGCTTGTTCACAGCTTGGACTGTGGCTTGGTTTCTGAAGAAGTGAGCCAGCAAGTCAGGTTGATTCAAGCTTGCCACGCAGCAACAGACTTACATCAGTATTTGGGTGTTGTTTGGGCAAGCTCCCATTAAAAGTAGTTTATTTTCCCCAAAGTTTTGGCAAGGAAGTAAATATTCTAGAAGGGGTTAAACACATATGGCCTACCCATCGGTTTCTTTCCTCTGGATGAGTGACATTATTATTAACACTATAATCCATCTCTCTGGCATATCTGAATATGATTAAGGACCCATTTCTGTCAGCTCTCCTTTGATGGTTCCAAATGAGGGTACCCAAGCCAGAGGACAAAGCTTTTAGTGGGCTTTCATTATACCAGTCCTACCAGTTCCTGAACTTCCCTTCACTTATTACTAGATGGAGGAGGAATGGTTCACTCCAGAATTTGGGGGTTAAGTTAACCCCCAAAATGACTGGACACTGTATCAAACACCTTCAGCAAAACTCAGAAATATTTACAGATACTTAGTGTATCTTCAGGGAGCTTGACACAACAGAGGGTAGCAGTAGGGCCCTGAAACAACAGTGCTCCCTTTTTGGAAAATCCAGGATTCTGGTGTCTTTTCTTCACACAGCCCACATGACAGATGCAAAGTCCCATGAGGGCTGCAAACAGAAGCAACAGAGGACCACTGACCTGATGAACATGTATACATGCACATACCACATAAATATATACTTTTTCCTAAGTCTCCTTTGGATTCATGAAATTAGATGAAGGCATCACACTAGGCTCTGCATATAGGCTAGCAAATAACTCACCACATGAACTGGGGCTGTCTGGAGATTTTACATCTTTTTTTCCCATTAGGAACAAGAGACTGTTGTAATTCTGGAACTGAGATGAATTGAAGGCATCCAATTCCGTGCAAATCCCTATGATAGCAGTCTGGTTATGGGAGGGAAATAAAAGTTCAACAACACAGGAGCTGGAAAAAAGCCAAAGAATGGGCAAAATGAGAGGCTGAGCCCTTCTCTGAGCAAAGCTAAGAGAAGTTGGGTTTCCTGCCTTCTCCCTTTAGTGTGGTCAGCTTGCAACCACGCATTTCTTCCACATAGTAGTGTTCCTTCTTGAGAAAAAGTCTGTCATCGTGCTATTTGGCTCTCACGAAAGTCAGGAAAAATTATTTATCTTGAAGATATTTGTTACTTTCAAAAGATAAAATGGAACTGAATTTGCTTTAAGAAATGGTCTGTAAATTGTAGAGGAAACATTTGAAATCATATCAGTGATTTAACAGACACATACTGCAAATGTATTTTTACACTACAGGAATTACACATTTGGGATCCCAGTTTCCAGTCTGTTAGCACAGGCCTGCATGCAGATGCACCAGCTCCTGTAACTCTGCCTCTGAAAGCTCTCCAGAGAACTCTGTTGCATGGCAGAAGCTGAGAAAGCAAACCATCACAGACTGCCACCCTTTAAAGTCCTACCTTGCCCTTTCCCTGCTTCTGCAACTTCACCTCTGCTACCGGGTTCTCCTTTATCAGGCCAAACTTTTATATACACGCATATCTATGCATGCAAACCCCAAAGGAAGGAGGAACTGGCTCAGTTCAGAGGCTGTTTCCCATTTTGAATATCGTCACCACCATACAATGTGCTCACCCCTGGGTGGAAAGGGAGAAGAAGCCTGAGTAATAAGATCCACCTGAAAATTTTTCCATCAGAAGTCTAGACTCGTCATTACAGGGCAACACTTTGAAACAGAGGCACTCTGAAAGTGAAAATTCCTGCATAAAAAACCTAGTTCAAGAAAGGTTTCCAGAAGTGATTGAGTGGTTTTATTTTCCCCCCTCTTCGTTTCATGAGGTGCTAACCATAGCGTGTCACAAGATAACACAGACACTCAGCTGTCCTATCGTATTTTGAGTATCAGCCAATACTCAGAACCAATTTAAAACACCTTTTTTATTATTTTTTATTTTTCTTTAATTTCAGGGGTTTGTTACGTGAGAGCCAAGGGACATTTCAAAACAAAGATGTTATTCAAAATGCATAGTGGAAGTCTGCTTCTTTGGCTTGGTAATGTGAAATTTATTTTTAGTCAAAAAGAAGTCAGTTTTTTGAAAGGTCACCGGGAAAGCACAATTGCAGATGCTGAGGTTAGCTGAATGGCTCCTTCTTATTCAACCCCTCAGTCATGAGGACTAGGGAAGAGTGGCAGATGGTCCTGCCATCACTGTGAGAAAAACTTGTTTTAGTCTTAAATAGGAGTCCATATACTGTGGAAATTAATGTGAGCTGTTGTGGATGTGTCATATTAAAGAAACACTAAAACTGATCTGACATTTAAAATATTTAAATATTTTCCAGTCAAGGCTGCTCACTCTTTGAGTGCTTGTTCTCTTCCCCTTCATCCCCATCCCTGGTAGGGGTAAATAAGGTAACATATACATCCAGGGCCCATCCTCTGAAGTTGAACTATTTAATCACAAAGTAAAGATAAAAGCCAACAACAGATATAAAATTCCAATAACTTTGTGTCAGTGCTTTCAATTGTAGAAATCTGTGTGGGAGAAAATCCTCCCAAAGATGAAGACTGAGCTGCTGATACTGGTGGAGAATTTTTTTCCTAAGGCTTAAGGGAAACAAAAAGCCCAATAAAAGTAAAATTTGGCTGGTTTTAGGTGCATGTTTAAGGTGACTATGTCTCACAATAGAAGAATTGAATTATCTGGGAAGAAAAGTAGGGTTTTTCCCTGCCACATAGTTCTTAGGGAGTTTTTTGGGTGTTTTTTGTGAATGTCTTTGTGTACAATGAGTGTTTACAAAATATGTTTCTACACCCCCACATGTTCACACTCTGCTCAGGACCATCACAGTCCTATGCCCACTCTGAACCACAGGCAATGCTTTGATTCTCATCTTCAGGCTTGAGGGATGGCAACATTTCACAAAGGTAGCTGCTCCAAGGTCCGTGGGGAAGTGTGACTTTAAGGCACTCTAGTAAGGCTTTTCACTCAGGGTTGAGGCTGAACTGAAATGTGCTACGAAATGCAGATGTTGAACAAAGATGATTCAACACTCCACCCAAGGGGAGAGAGAAGAAAAAAAAAAAAGAAGCATTATTCCTGTCACGAATTAGTTTTTCCAGAATTGGCTCTTTTCTTAAAAGTAACCTATTCTAGTGAGGCCAACTGCACCCCTGTAGAAGTGAAATAATCTGAGGATGCTGTGAATTTAAAGAGAATTGTCTGGTCTCATTCTCTTCTAGCAATGCTGGCAACCAGCTGAAGATAAAGATGGTCTTAGCTGGAGCTGAAGGAATGTCTCCTCAGCAGCCAGTTTGCAGGTCATCTTTGGGACACAACTGAAACCAACATGGGTCAGCATTTCTCAAAGACTCACAGTTTTCAAAAGCTGGAAAGATCCTCAAGTCAAAGAAGCCACTCAGATATCTGTCTGTCTGGGACTGGAGGGACTCAGGCCTTATGGACACAGCAGTGGTGAAAAACCTTCATGGCAGGATAGCCCAAAGACCTCAGAGCTCCCGAGGCAGCACAGCACGTACACGTCTGCTACCCACAGCAAGCATTGTGCTGCTAAGAAGGATGCAAGCCCATCCTTGGGAGAGTGTGCCAGCACCAGCAGAGCCCTCAGGCTGCAGTGACTGGCAGATACTGAAAAGCTATAGCAAGAGGTGAGTTTGAAAGCTCCTGTGGTTGAGGCTGAAACTGACCTGCATCAGGCCAAAACAGTACCAAAAGTTTAATGAACACGGAAAGCAATAAAATGTAACTGGATACAATTCAGGATATATATGGATCAGCTTATACCTGTCAGTACGTTCAAAGTAAACACATGGGAGGATATTCAGCCAGCACATGAGAGAATCCCGTGAGTATTAAACAAAATGGAGGTGGTACTTTGACCTCTGAAATCAACAGAAATACCTCCAAACAGCTCTGTGAAAAGCCAGAAACACTAGGCTGACACAAGGCAAAAATGTTACTTCTCTCAGTGCAACAAACACATTTTTTATGTGAAGTTGAACTCATTGAGCACCACAAGAAGGCAGCTCAGAGGATGGGACAGTGCCACCACAGTCCTTACTGACTTTCTGCCATCGATTTTGCTTTTGTTCATTCTGATGCAGGTGCTTGGGAAATTGGAAAAGCTCTCAAGAAGCTGTGCGTACTTCCCATGTGGATGTGCTGCTTTAGAAAGCTAGTGAACTTCCAGGAGAAACAGTGGAAAACAGAGACGACTTGTCAGCTCAGCTGCTGGCCAATTCCAGACAACCATGCCATGGACCAGGCTTTGGATGAAGTGTTGTCACTTCGTAGAGGAGTCATAGAAGAGTAACAGAGTCATAGAATCATAAAGGAGTCATAGGGCCTTGGAAACATTGAAAATGTAATGGTTTGGGTTAGAAGGGGCTATTAAAGTTCCTCCAGTCCAACCCTCCTGCCACAGGCAGGGACATCTTTCACTAACTCACGTTGCTCAAAGCCCCATCCAACTTGGCCTTGAACGCTTCCAAAGATGGGGCATTAACAACTCTCTGGGCAACCTGTGACAGTATCTGACCACCCTTGCAGTAAACAATTTCTTCCTAAAATATAATCTAAACCTACTCTCAGTTTAAAGCCAATCCCCCTTGTCCTATCACTACATGTCCTGCTAAAATGTTCATCCCCATCTCTCTTGTAGACCCCTTTAGGTACTGGGGGGATGCTCTAAGGTGTCCCTAGAGCCTTCTCTTCTCCAGGATTAACAGCCTGAACTATCTCAGCGTACCTTCACAGGCTGGTGCTTCAGCCATCTGAGCACTGTTGTGGCCCTGCTCTGTACTCACTGCATCAGGTGTATGTTCTTCTTATAGTAAGAGCTTCAGGTGCAGATTCACAAGAGCAGAGTAGAGGGAATCACTTCCCTGAACCTGCTGTCCATGCTGGTTTTGATGCAGTCCAGGATGTGACTGGATATCTGGGCTGGGAGTGCACACTGCTGGCTTTTGCTGAGCTTCTTGCCCACCACCACCTCCAAATTCTTCTCCTCAGGGTTGCTCTCAATCCATTCTCTGTTCAGTCTATAATTTTTCTTGGGATTGCCCTAACCCAGGCCCAGCTATTGAGCCTGTCAAGATACCTCTGGGTGGCATACCCTCCCTCCAGTGTGTCATATGGAGTCATAGAGGAGACAGCATAACTACACTCACATTATGATACCAGGGTTATGCCTTACCAAAATAATATTTTTCAGGCCAGCTATCAAATTCTGCTACCCAGAAACATAAAAATTGTGTTTAGTGAAGCTGAGGGGATTCTCATATCAAACACGGGCAAGCCAGATAAATGCATTGTTTAATTTGCACATAAACTCAAAAATATTAACTGGTTAGAGTGGCCTGCAGATATATCTTTCTGCAGCTCAAGTTCTCTGATGGCAAAACCCTACATTTTTATCCAGCGCACTGAACAAACCATGCACAAGTGGACCTGCCAAGATTTCCTCCCTCTAACACAAGAGCCAAGTGTAAACCTAACCCTTTTCTCATCAGCATGAAAGAACATTAATTAAAAATCCTGGAGGTAAAACGCCTCTCTAAACAGACAAGGGAAACAGAAAACTATGTGAGCCAGGAGAGGAAGTGTGAAATTGGATCTCAGAAAACCCTTACACATAAAGACCCTTTCTTATTTTATTGCCTTTCACTGCTTGCTGCTGCTCTAGCATAGCCAAGGCTTGTGCAAGGCTGCAGTTGAGCCAGACATGACAGCAGGGGACAGGAGCAGCGTAACCTCACAGCCCCATTTGGCCATCAAGAAATGATTTGATGAAGAAGCTGCTGTGCCTTGTTTCACAAGGCACTGAAGATACTGGGGAAGGCCACAGTCCAGGAAACAAGAGTCAAAATGCTTGTTATCTATCACACTACAGTCTTCCTATGGCTCCACGACTGAGGGCATAGGCCAGCTAGGATAGAGATTTAGAATCCTGGAGATGAGCAGAGTCTCATTTAGCTCAGCTCTGGCTCTGCCTGCTGTCTGCCTCTGAGGCTACAGGCAAGGGGTTCATGTGTCTTGCAGCTCTTTCCCACAGAAGACCATCTGAATGTTGAGCCACAAATGTGGGTGAAGGAGGAAAAGAAATTTGCAACCTCTGTCTGAGTCTCCCTCCTCTCGCCTTTTTGCAGATGGATCAGCTGTCAGACAGGTTGTGATGCTCATCTTTTGGCCCCATTTGAGAAGGGGGCACTGTAAGGACAACTTTTACTAGATATGAAAGAAAGTAGAGGGAAGAGAATAGTTCATGGAATGGCATTTTGTGTTGGTTGGTGAAGATACATTTCAGTAGTGCGTTTCATCAGGGACCACTTGTTTCTTTATACCGTCTTAGTTGTGTAGGTGAAGGTGCAAAGAAATACATGGTCCTTGATGAAATGTATTACTGAAAACACAAAACAAGGATACTAATGAGTTTTGGACAAGTTTCTGGAAATTTTGTAACTTCCCTCTGGAACTCCAACCAGGTTGGAGCTATCCAGTACCAAGCTGAGAAAAAACCCCTCCGAGTTGGCTCCCTTAATGAGGGTACGGGAATATCAGAGACTCTTGTTATAGCAAGACATTTCCTACGACATTAAAGATGAACTGCTCTGAGCAAGAGGACCTAATCCTAAACTCAGCATTAATATAAGCTTTGAACCACTGATGGACACGACCAGCCTTCTCAGGCCAAGTACCAAACTCACCTGGCTCTAAGTTAGGGCTGCTTCATGCTGGAGAGATCTGCCCTGTGCTTTTAAGTGGTATTTATTAGAGCATGCCAAAGTGCTTTGAGACAGCCAATGCAGAGCTGTTAATATGTAGTAACTACTGTTGTATTAGCAGTTCATTGTACCATCTTTCAACAAAATGGGGGTGCTATTTGGAGGCTGAGCTAAGCTGTCCTGCTTGGCCTCTAAGAAAAACATTTTTTTTGTCTCACATCATAAACATAAAGCTGCAGCTCAAAAACCAGTTTTCCAAGAGCATAAATCTACTAAACTATACACAGTCTTGAGAACCAGTCTATGGAGATATTGTCACGCAAATTGCTTAACTGCATGAGACTCCAAAGCTTGAAAGTGCAAAATATTTGTGGGCATAAGCTCTTAGCACAACTTTGCTGCCAAGTCCCATCCACCTTCATGAACCACTCTGCTTCTCAGAGAGATGGAGAAAAAGCAGGAGATAGCACAATTATCCACTCAGTTCTGGCCTAGGTATTAAGCTAAAGGTCTCCTGCGGTGTTTTAAATAGTGCTCAGAATCTCCTATTTGTTTTGCACAAGAAAGATGACACACACCACATTTGTAAGACTTTCTGGAGCACTGATGGAGGCCTCAGCCCAGCTACGTACTGACACAGAGTTCAATCCCAGCCAACCTGCAAATTTTGCTATGGACTTCCATGGCAACCATTCAATCCTCAACCATTAAGCCACACATTATGGATAATTAACCTAGAAATCAACTGCAGCTGAGATAGCCAGTGACATAGCCCTAGAAGACTTAAAAAAAAAAAAATAGGCTCCAGACATCCTTCTACACAAGCATGGCTGACCTGACTTTGAGCACAGAGTGGGGAGGTAAGGCACTGCAAACACAGAGCACTGGCAGAGAGCGATGAAAGATGAGAGTGTGTTCTGAGGGTGGATAAAGGGCAAATATCTGGAGGGCAGCACTGAAACCCAAGAACCAACTTGAGACTCCTCATTATTTCCTTGGTTCTGCCCAGTGAGGCGACTGGAGCTTCCCACCCTGCTTGACACAGTGGGACTCAGCAGTCAGTGCACTGGTGAGAATGAGGAGTACACTTCTCCTCCAGCTTGTTCTGGCAACTGTGCTTCATACCACATAGGTCCCGTGGGTTTATCCTGAGGCATCTTGTGTGGGCTTAGTGCCCAGGCTGTGGTCCCAGCACTTACCCACATGGCCCAGCAGTACCATGCCCCAAATCCCAGGGCAGAAGCAAAGTCCTATGCTT
This sequence comes from Formicarius rufipectus, assembly GCA_013399695.1. Taxonomy (NCBI): domain Eukaryota; kingdom Metazoa; phylum Chordata; class Aves; order Passeriformes; family Formicariidae; genus Formicarius; species Formicarius rufipectus. The sequence continues at coordinate 903,921 of VXAU01003430.1, read as the reverse complement.
AAACAATGTGATGCAAAGTCCCAAACACAGGTAACACTGGTCAGCTGGGTAGTTTTGCCTCTGCTCTTCAGGCCCCATAAGCTGTTACACCCTAAGGCCAGTTGCAGGCAGGTTTAATTTGACCGATACATTTTTCTTTGGTCAGTGGATTACAAAGCCCAAGTGAAAAATCTTAACTGTAGCCTTTTACAGTGTTCTCTGTAGCAAAGGCCCATCATTAGGGGACAATTCAGCCTCCCTCTCCTTCCTGTAATGGCTATTGAAGGAGCCAAGGGCAACACCATAACTTCACTCTTTTATGTAAGTGCTCAGGTCAGGTGAAATCAATCATGACCTGATTTGATACACTAGCAGGGTTTTCTTTATTGGAACTGTGAAGACCCAATATGTATCAAAATACTGCATTTGGTTATTTTGAGACAAGAGCAGTATTTTTAATGAAATACAGATATCTGAAATACATGATATCAGTAGAACCGAAGGATGGCAGTCTGTGTTACAGCCATGGGCTATGGAGAACTCACTTCCAGTTTAAAGCCCATTTAAACATCCTCAGGCCTCTCAGCAACACCAGTGAGCTCTGATGCCTTGGGAGAATGAAGGCACAGGCCTCCAGTCTGTAGTTCTAAAAAGATTAACTGGTAATTCAAAATATCATCATGAAAAAGCAAACACGACCAAAGCATTTGGGTCCCTCTGTATTGAGAGGCCTGTTCCAGTCTCACAGGTCAATCTGAAGCATTTAACTGATAGTTTTGACTCTGTAAGAAAGGGACCTTGAAAAGATCTGGTTTACAACTCTAAGCTGATGAAATAGAGAAGCCAGGATCCTCTTACATTTTTTGTGAAGTTATTTAAACAACCTGTTAGCCAGGCTGCAATGAGGTCAGTAATGTAGAAAGTAACATAGAAAACAGGATTTTTCTCCATTGAGAATACGGAGTTCGTGCTGTTAGCATGCAGAGCTGGATTAAATTCAATAGCTGCTGCAGTCATACTGGCTTCGCTTCCAAACATCACAACAGTGGAAGTTTCCTTCCAACAGTCTAGCAGATGTCATGTCTAGCACATTCAGGCACCTCCAGATAAATGAAATCTCATGTAAAGTGGGCTCTGGTGTGGTGCAAATACCACTTGCATGGTTAACTGGATCTGAGTCATCTGAAAGGAGCTCTAGAGTTCCTCCTCAGAGACCCATGACGGGTGTACTGAAAAGCATGTTACAGTAACGAAGAAGGAGAGGAGGCACCAAGACAAACAGGCTGTGCGAGCCAGTAGGGGTTGAGCCCTTCCCTATAAGCGAGTTCCGTCACTCCCAACACAACAGTTTTCCTCCCTTCCAAAAACTCACCTAGCTGTCAGTGCATCAACAGTGGCTACAGATGCATGTGCAGCCAGGGGAAAAACATACGTCTCTCATTTATCTTATCTCTCCCTTATTAAGGTTACCAGGCATAATGTGTTACTACATATCAGCTGAACCTGGGAGGTGGCACCAAGGACACACACAGTCAATAGCAAACCCAGGATAAGATACATTAACTCAAGCCTCAGTGATGGAGGTTTAAACTAATCCGTTTAACCTTGAATTTGCAGTAGGTAGGGACCATACGTGGAAATAATTGTCACACCTCACCTCACACACGTTAAGCTGTGGTAATACATCTACTTACTCTAAGCTCCTTGTTTCCATTTCTGGATGCGTGGTGTTGGCACGACAGTGCTGAGATTCTCTTCTGAATTCAAACTCAGCATCACAGCATGAGACAGAGGTCAAAACAAGGATTAATAAAATCATCCAGGCTCATTAGGACAGTGCAGTCTCCAATAAGGTTCATTGGGGATAGAGTACCACAGAAACTTTTTCCAGCAAGGCATTTTTCTGTGCCATATGTAATCAGATGATGAACTTAAGTCATAAGCATACGCCAGTGAAATGACATCTGAATTAGTGCCTTCATTCTGATACAGCAAGATGTTCAAAACTGAATTTAAGCTGGGGAGAATTTAGATAAATAGTTTCACAGAAGACACTCCCAGATTCTGTAGCTGATGATCTTCAGATCTGCTGTATAAGAAGTCTCCACCTGTTCATGCTCGTAAGGTTAAAAAACCCAAGCAGATGGTGACTTAATCCCCAATTCTATCACCAACTGACAAGAGACAAAATGAGGAACACGCCTTGCTTTAAACCTCTGCTTGTACTGGAAAAATCTTCAACATTGGGTGTCTGCAAGGACAAAATACTGTCATTCCAAAGTACTGCACTAATTTGGTGATTTCACTCAGAAAAAAACAGACATCCAACTTTAAATACTGATTTCAGGCACAGAGTATTCAACATGACCAAGCAACAACTGAACATATAAAGTGGAAAATTCATGCGCAATGCCTCAAAAACAATCTGACCTGAGGAATAGAGGTGCAAACAGCTGTTCATCTCCCCCCAACTCATGATCACTTCAAGCAGCTTCCTCTGAAACCTCATGACTTACTTAACCCACACAAAGTTGGAGTAGTCTGCCTTCAGGATGGGATCATCCACTACTCATCACTGTTCACACTATCAACAAGCATTAAAACGTGGAAAACCAGCCAAAACTACTGTTGCTATTCAAACGGCTTTAAAAACCTGCCTTATGCAAATGATGTTTCTTAAAAGAAAAGCTCAAGCTTGTGTGTGCTGTCCTGGATCCCCTTCCCTCAGCTCCTGCTTTTGAAAGGCACAGCATGTCTACACTGAACAGCAAGTCCTACTCCAGCCAGAGGAATCCCCCATGCTGGCTTTGCACAGCAACTTAACCCTTCACATCTGGGATGGGGGAGGAGGGTCAGTCCACAGAGGCAGGAAAAAGGAATATTTTCTCCTGTGTGGTTTACAGTGTGGTAGCAGCAAATTTCCACTGCTAATTAATGGGTTTTCTGAGGTGCAGGAGCCTCTGAGAATGTCCAAGAACAAGCAGAAGCACATCACTCTCTCAAACTTGAACCGCCCCACCTTGCTTCACAGATCTGACAGTTAACCTACAGCAAACAGGAAAATTTACCCTCCTAAATCAGTTTATTCCACTTCTATTCTGAGGGACAATTTACCCATGGAATCTGCAGTAGGAAATGCTGGAAGGAGTTTTTAGTCTTTAGAAACATATTCCACTGTACACCCCCCTTCACTTGACATTGCCCTTCTGCCTGAAAGAAGAAGAAAACCCCACACAACCCCATCAAGGTTGTTTCAGACTGATTAAAATGTAGCCAGATCAGAATTTCTTTTTTCTTACCAATTAATAAAATAGGAAACAAACAAAAAAAAAGAATCATATGGTGTTTAATAAGACCCAAACATTTTGCTTAAATATTAGGAAATCTAAAAACCAGGGAGATGGATCTGCACCATTCTTCCAGTGTTCCCATTAGGAAAGACAGAGTAGGTTTTCCCCAACTTGCAGAAGGCAGGTCCAAATCCATCCTTTTAAGTCTCCTAAACAACTGACTGGTAGCTGTGCCACGGGTACAGACACACCAGACACAGACCAAGGGGGCACGATAACTGAACCACTCATGCAACTGGTCATGAGAACTGCTTTGGTCAAAGTAAGAGCTGGAGTCCAAACTAGCCCAGCTCACTTGGTCTGAACAGACTGGAGAGCAATTGTACATACAACTCAGACAGCAGAGCCAGGTGAAATGCCTGCAGCAGCTGGAGGGGAGCTCACATAATGACATCTCCAGTGCCTAATACATATGGCAAGAATTAGGATTCTTGTGAAAATATGAGTTAACCATTCCTCTTGCAGCATAACACTGTCTCTTCAGAGTGGTTGACTGTTCTGGACTCAAGGGTCTGGTATCAGAAACATCCAGACACTTCAGTACTTTCTTGGTGCTCCAGGACCTCCTGAACATCTGGCCACTCAACCAGTCCTTCATATCAAATGGTGATTTGATTTAAAATCTGTGATTTTAAAGCTAGCTTTTACATGAGGAGTAAAATAGGTGTTATTGTTCAAATCTCTAATAACTCACTGACATTGCTTTGTATTAAAGCAAATATAAAATAAGTTTGACCAATTTTAATAGTTTTCTGATTGTATCAATTTTACATAGTACAAAATTCTCTTATTTAAACAATCACATAAAACCAGCATAACAAATTTTGCCTAACAGGAAATACACCTGTATCGAGATATTTTAAAGCGTGTTGTTTTCAATAAGAGCTTAATTCATACTTATGTTTCAGAGTTCTCATGTACATAAGAAGCTTCCAGACATTTGGATTCCAGTTCAGAATTTATTTGCATACAAAAATATATTATAATGGAAAAGAGCATTAGAGTTCTCAACTATATAAAATTACAAATATATTTGCATAAAAGCAACTTTAAATTACAATTTAAACTATATTTTAAAGCAAAATACACCTGTAACATTTAAGTTATCTTATTCCATCTGCTACAATGTAAAAACACTGATATTGCCACAGTTAAATACTTGCAGGAGTCTACAAAGGTTATGTTCAGAAGGTATGTTGAGGAGCAAAGTTATCAGACAAGGGCAGCAGTTCTCAGTGACTGATGTCACTTATCTTTCAGAGGACATTGACAGGCAAGCACAATGCCAAAGACTGATTTCACATACCTGAAAACAACAAAGAAAGATCACTACATTTTATATTAAATAAGACCACATGTTGTTGACATACCAGACACCCACCTACACCCAGGTTGCTCAACTGCCTGACAGGCCAAATTACGCCTTTTTTTAATTAACACGAAAGATGAAGTGCTAGTGTGCAAAAACGTAAGGTAAGCACTGGTGTAACAAGTTCCCTAGGCTTGAAAAGGTACCTGTGCAAAGTTCTGTGTAACCTCAAGCTTATAAATACAACTCCTCAAAATGTGATGATATCAAATATCAGATGAAGGTTGGACCTCCTATTCACTGTAGAATGACACTGTACAAATGAGACTCTGCTGAGATCACTGGAGATTCTTAGTTGATACAAAATAAATTTTAAAAAACCCCAACAAAACCAAACAAAAGAACCTCAAACAAACAAAACTACCAAAACCACTAGAGCAGGTGGTAGTTCCTGCCCTCATCTTTGATGTGCCTTGCAAGAAAAAAATGAAACCTATATCCTATAGGCAGCCCCTTAAGAGTGAGCTGCAACATGACTGTGCAAGATAAAGCAGTGTAAATATTTACTGATTTGGGGTTTCATTGTCCTACACAAACCTCCAAGAACTAGAATTTTTTCTGAGGAGTGGTCAATTAAGTCTCAGTGGTAAAGATGGAGTTAGCTCAAGCATACACCCATGACAGAAGACAGGAGACTGGAAATAAATCTTCAGTAAGAGAAGTGAAACCAGGATTAAGCTACAAGTAAGACAGTAGGGAAGTGGGACGCTCATAAGGGCAGGTGCCTTGAATTAAGTCTGGGTTTTCAAGAAATACAGGGAAGGGAAAATACCGAATGAATACATGAAACTCTCAGTTCATAGCTTGAGAGGGCTTTGTTTATGCCGCTATTTAGGTCTAGTATTACAGTTTGTTTGTTTGGGCTCTATAGCCTAGTCCCACCCATAAAAAACAAACAAAAAACCCACTACAAAACAAAAAAACCCAAAAGTACTATGTCCACAACAGCAGAGGAAGAAGCAAAAACAATAAGCAGAGTACATGGTTGGCAACAGGAGGCCAGTGTTTCGGTGATGTTGTTTTTCTATAAAAATTGTAATGAGGAATCCTTTACTGTAACTGGAAAATACAATTTCTAAATAGTGAAAGAAAAAGTGATTTAAATTCTAATCCTGGTAAAGACAAGCACAGACAGGATTTTTACATTTAGTTTAAGTCAATAGATACAGATACTTGCTCCTTAATTCTTTCCTAAATCAAAATCTACAATAAGTAGTTTTTCCTCACCTATGGTTACTCCTCCTGTTACTTAGCTTTATAAGGAAGGAACAAATCCCCACGTTTTTGTTGAGTTTTGAGTATTTACGAAAGTGAGGTTTCCTTGATCTATCTACTGTCAAGAAAAGGTGAATTTCAGCTGCCTCAGAGGTGAGGACAGGAGTTCATTCTGTTCAGCCTTTGTCACGCAAGCTCAACTGCATGCCTTGAACATTCAGGCAGAGACCAGAATTTAGTCTATTTTACCTTTTTATCCACATAAAGATCCATAGGAGTAGCAAACTAAAATGAAATTACACTATATTAACGATTTATTTTTTCCTTTCCCTCTCCCCCTATACATTGGCTTTAGTCACTCTTTGTCACTACCAAGTGAGTTGCAGCCTATTAGGAAAAATCTACTTACTTGCTAGTGTTCTGTCAAGATCAGCAATGAAGTCCTCCAGCTCTTTTGTGTCTCCAAGTTTTGCTGTAAAATAAGAGTCAATACTACTTAGACATTACATATTTCTCTGGCTAGAACACTGGAACCACACAATCCTCCTCATCATTTTCACTGGTATCTAATACACTGTGAATTATTGTCAGCAAAGTTCAATAGGGTTACTGGAATGTCCAAATGAGCTTAGAAAACAGAAGAAATTGAATTGAAATTCTAACTTTTATAGTTTTCCATTTGACAGGAACAACAGAAAGCAATTCTTTCTTCAGTTTCCTTAAAAAGCAGAGGTTGAAATGAAGAAAAACAGCTATATGTCAACTAATCCACATCCCTGTTACTGTGTGCATCTTCCTCATTTCATCTGTTCAGATACTGCATGCATGGCCCTAATCAAACCCCGGCCAATTAGCTCCCAGTCCTACTCAAATCACAACCTTCTTAAAATCATATCAGTATCACTGGTTTGCTGTGTTGACAGATCCTTTGATCTTGGTCCATACACCATGAATTTGGAACCAAACATCCACCTATGTTCTCACTCCTGAGTACACCACTGGTTCCATTCAATATAGTTTTACTGCAAGTGGCTTCCTTATCTCATTTCTGTGGTCTATTCCAAGCCAGTTCCAAACTGATTTCTGTCTTTCTGTCTTATCAGGAAGAACATCTTGACATTTTGTGTAATTCCTTGCCAGATATTACCTTTCAGTTTAACTGAACTCTTTTTTTGCTACTTCATACTATTTCTCATTATTTCTCCCTAGTATCCTGATAATTGAAAAAAAAGCACTTAACTTTTGTTTTGGTTTTTTGTTTATTTGTTTTGGGGTTTTTTGTTTGGTTTTTTTGTTGTTTTTGTTTGGTTGGGGGTTTTGGGTTTTGTTTGGGTTTTTTGTTGTTTTTTGTGACTGGTCACTGTGGAAAAGACATGAAAGCATGAAGGGCTATTGAACATTAATCTGAAAAGACCAGCCGTAATGAAAGCACCATGTGGTACGTATGTATGAGTGTTCATTTATTGATATGTCTGCTCTAGAGTTATTATTATTATTAGTTACTCTAATCCAAGCTATCCTGAAATAAACACTGTCCTGGGAGGTTAGATCAGATGCAAGACAGAAGCCACTTCAAAAGGGCATAGCTTCAAAGGAGGAAGGAATTACTAATATATGACTTTATCAGCATTGCAAAGGTCTGTATGGATCTGAGCAATTGTGGCACATGGCTGCAGAGAAGTCCCTCTACCCCTGAATTCAGGCTAAGTGTTTTTATAGCAAGGTGGGATACTTAAGCTACTTAGTTGCTTCAGTAAAGAACTAACATAGGTTAATTATTAAGCGTTCTGTAAGTATGAAAATTAATCCTTCTAAGCCAGAAAACTGAAATTTTCTGTAGCCCATCAATCAAAAAAATCTCCAGGTCACCTGCAAAGAAGTGCAGATCCAACGTGCTACTGCCATTACAATGCAGACAATAATACTTGGCTCTGTAGTGTGCTCAACAGTAATCCTTAGTTTTACTGTCATAAAAAAAGGTCCATGCAAGCATGCAAATCCTGTGTCACAAAAAGTAGTCCATACAGTTGAGGATTAGGAAGAAATGCCAATTGTTAAAAATAAGCATACCTTTACATGGAGTTACTGATGGAGATGGCAAGCTTGGAGTAGATGCAGTTGGAGAGTTGAGCTTTTCATCACTGAGGCTGAAACTACTTCTGTAGAGTGAATCTGCACCTGTAAAAAAGTAACATTATAAAGTACATTTAACACCTTCTTCAATTTTGCAATATATTTGAAACCAGAAATGGGGCCTTTCCTCTATGGACTTCAAAGTCTGTAGAACTCAAATTTACAGACTTCAAAAAGAAGAAATAAATAAATCCTCTGTTGTGTGAAGGCTTTTGTTCCCACCCTACTGTTAAAAAGCAAGCAGTTCTAAGGCCCTGTTCTCATCCCCAGTACGGAAAGTGTTAGCTTTCCCTGAAGTCAGCATCATTTGAACAATATTACAGGAATGACAATTATCCCACACAAGCCAAATGAGACCTGGTAGGACCTGCCTAGCTCACAATATTCTCAGAAATTCTGTTACCTAAATTTTGCAAAAGCTATATAAAAAAAGCTGAATAGAGAGCTCCAGGACAAGGACAGTCTCCCACAATGGAGAATATATTTAGTGTTGTCCTTCATCCCCAAAGGAAATGCACCCATTTCTCCATATATTGTACTACTGCTTTAGGCCTTATATTCTAAAATGGCATCTTTTAATTTTCGTTTATTCTGTGACTCTCTGAACTTCAAGTAGCAGTACTTCAGTAAATAAGATACTCTGCAATCTTATTTTAAGTGATCTTTCAAAGAAAGCTTTATATGCCCTGAAAAGGAACAGGAAAGGTTCCAATATCATTTTGATGTTCTTGTATTTTAGACAAGGCCCTAAGCTTCAAAAGTACCAAAAAGTATCTTTTTTTTTTTCATACAATGAATTCCAGGATGCACAGTGCACACAAATCATGGCTCCACTGCAAGGAGGAATTGCCATTGTTCTAGAGACACTAAAACAGAGTTCTGCAGTTTTAAGCCACTAACCTGAAAGCTGTAGTTCTACCAAACAAACAAACAAAACCCCAAACAAACAAAAACCCCAAAACAAAAACAAACAAACAAAAAAACCACAATAAACCAAAACCAACCAACCAAAACAACCCCCATGGTAATACAAACGTCATGGTCTCCAATTATTTGGTCTGTTTCCTAGCATATAAATGTATGCATCATTTCTATGGGGCGGTGATCACCACAGCTTCCCACTAAGACCTGCAATTCTGTGCCCCTGCAGCACACACACACAGCTTGCCCTCAGAGCTCCAGCCTACGAGATGGTTACACTGCACCATTCAGCCCATCCAAGTGAGAACTGTCACACTTCCTTGAACACCTGACCCACTTGCTATGCCAGAAGGTGACTGCCTCAGTTAAACTAAGGGTGCCTTGCTGAAGTACCAAAAAGGGGCAAGGCAAGCTGTGGCCCTGCTAAGATCTGCACATCTACACCTCCACTGAACATCTCCACGATGTTTCCAGACACCAAACATCAAGACCATCCTCTTGCAAATTACTCCTTCACTGCAAGTTCTGGCATGTTTGAAAATCAGAGTGTGTATCCACACCTGACCTCCTCCAGCCTGCTGTCCATACCAGCACAAAACCACCTTCCCCAGGAGCACACAGGTGCAATGAAAAGCCAGACCAGACAATTGTACATACAAAGCCTGTTAGATTTTTCCTCAGCCATAAGCTGATTTTTTTCTTCTGTGCCAGCTTCCAAGCCTACCTCTGTTACCAAGCACACTGAAGAGGCTTGTGTGAAAAGCTTCAACCTGAAACACTTCCCTCTTTCCCATGCCTTTTGGCCCCTCACTGTACTGTGTATGTTTCAGTTTGCGCTGCAATCAGCTCAGGCTCTGTTCTGCCAACACACACACTACCCACAGCACCACTGACACATCTGTGATGGTGTGACTGACACCTGTTACCCGGCACTACTGCCACCAAAGCAGCCACCATTTGGTACTTCTTGTTTATAAAGATGAGTATGCTTCTTCATGGGATCTTTTAATTGCAATTTCTTCATCCCCACTCTTAAAAAGCGTGAAGCGCCTGTTCTCTCTAAACTTCAGCAGATCAAAACCTGTCTGTTTGAAACTTCAAATAAAAGAAAGATTCGATGAATACAATACAGAATTCAGATAACTTTAGATAGAAAAAAATGGAGGAAAAAAGCCATTTTAAAAGTAGCTCCGAAAAACATAAAAAATTAAGGGGTAAAAAAACAACCAACCCAAAAAAAAGCATGACACTGCTTGGCAATGATGTGTCACCAGTCCCACAGTGTGAACGCTGTGCAGTTACTTACCCTCCCTTAAAAGTAAGACAAATTTCCCCCTGAAATCAGCTTACAGATTTCCTACTAAAACCACACTTCCTTTCAGCCAAGATGCAAACCCCAGTGACAAGAAACATAGAATGGAAAATTCTAGCTGTTCACGACCAAACCCCCACAGCACTAGAAAGCCAACTAACTTGCAATAGCTCCTCACAGAAACAGTGCCATAGCCAAGACTGTAACTCACTGAAACACTGGCAGAACAGACTGAAGATAAAACACCCTCCAGGCTATGTATTTGAAAAAAAACAAAACAAAACAAGAAAACCCCAAAAAAACCCCAACAAAACAAACAACAAAAAAACAAACAACAACAACAACAAAAACACAAAAACCACAAACAAACAAAGAAAACAACAACAAAACAAAAAACAAACAAACAAAAAAAAAAAGATGCAAAAAACCACCAAAACAAAACAAAAAAAACCCCAACAACAACACCCACAAACATCAAAAAAAAACCAGACCAAAAGCTTCCAAACGGTCCAGAGAACAAAGACTAGAAAACTGAATATACTTTTAGTGTGGAGTCTGCACACCAAATGTAGTGATGCTGGAAATCTATATTGCAAACCAATCCTTCTCATATACAAAATCCAAAGCTCCAGGTGCTCCTATCTGCAGCTGGTATAAAAAGTTCTTTCTGTGAATGTTTGTGAGGGCAACTCGTATTGCAAAAGCTTCAGTAAGCCATTAAAATTGGCCACAAACTATTCACATATACTTTCTTTATATCCATGTATACACCTAAACTAGCAGTCACCTTTGATTCTTTTTGTGGTTTTCTCTCCATATTCCTTCTGTAAGTAGCTGAAATAGTAACTGTTCACTTTGCAGTGTATGGATACCAGACATTTCATACTGGCTTCCACACATCTTATGGTGAGAAGTGTTTACAACTGAGCAAAGATAAATCAAAACAGAACTGTTGTTTAAAATATCTGAATGTTTTTCTTCCAGTTTCAAAAGGTGAAATATTTTTACAGACCAGTGGTATCTTCTGGATTATTGCTATTTTCCTGAAACTTTCTCAAAGCAAACATACTCGAGCTGCTGGCTGTTACTTTACACATAGCATTTGAAATTCTGGTGGTGTAAAAAGGAATGCATTGACTCCACCATCAAGGTCACCATAACTGCTGAAAACAACATACAAGTTTGTTTTTTTTTTTAACAGTGACATCCATTGCAGAAAAATATCTGATTTGGCAAAGTGCAGCTGCAGGGCTGAAAGCTCTGGGAAAAGGATACTTCAGTCCTTGCTCTTTACCAGCTGCCACAGCCAAGACTTGCTCATTCACCTCCAATAATGGCCCTTGGAGGAGTTCCACTGCTACAAAAATACAACATCCTCTGCAACCCAATAAATAGAGACTGATGCCAAGGATCTTATTGCTGCTGTCCTCCCTCATCCAGCCCCTTCACTCCTACTGCAAGTTTATAATTCACTACCTATTTTTCAGGTTTATAATTCACTACTTATTTTTCACTTTGTACTTTGATTCTAGTGCCTGTGCACATATAGAAACTATGACCCTTCAGCTGTTTAAACACATTTTCTCTTTAAAAGAAGGCCTTAAAATCTGAGAGTTAAGCTACTGAGTTGATTTACACCAGTCAAACTAAGCTAATAGCTACAAAGTTAGGGGGTAGGAATAAATCTAAGTGTATTTTACTTTGGCAAACCAATCTGTAGTTAGTATTGACCTTTGCTGTTTCAGTATATGGTTAAACCGCAAAAAAAAACAGTCCAGGGCAACATCATGTAAATATAGAATGTCCCCATGAAATGAGCAATTGAATGGTTCAGGGCAGTAATTAACTGAAGGAGGAAAACCTCAAACTTTTCATTTTAAAACTGAGAACAGAAAAGTTCAGCTGTCTAACTTCTTTAATATTACACTCTTTCTAGTACCATAGTTCAAGATGATTTTAAAAAGCACTGGAGTTAGTAAAGCTTTTACTTCAGTTTTCAGTGCTGAAAGTTTTGGAGGAAAAAAATAAAGTACATCCTAAAGCTTTCAGAGAGGGGCTTTAAAATGCCACTCCAGTGTGTACAAACTACAAATTTATTACAAAACAGTAGTTCAGCATTTAACAAACAGACTGCACAACTGATTCCTAGTCAGAACACAGCTAATAAAGAACAGAAAAATCAGGACATTGTAATGCCACCATTAGAAGTGAGAAATATTCACAATATGAAGAACTTGTTCCACAACACATATGTTGCAGCCCTCAAGGATAGTGTTTGTTTTCATCTAATCACAGTTACAGTTGGCTGCACTGTTTATTTTTTGTGGGAGCTTTGCCTAGCTAATGAACATATGGTGCCAGACTCACAAAAAATTTACATCTTTTCACTATTATTACATCTGAGCTTCGTTACTTAGAAGATTCCAAATCACAAACTTACAAGAAAGTGATCTAGAAGACTGAAATGCAGATGTACAAGAATCCTTCCTTATTATAGACAAAGGATGTTTTTCCATCATATACAAAGCTTACCTTTCCACTCCCTCACCATGCTTACACTCTACAGGGTGGCTTTTCCAACTCCAACCTTCCCCTCCTCCCCGCTAATCTTCCTTTCTAATGAATAAAAACAACAGGTATGGAGTGGTAAGAACAGAGAATCTCAGCAAAAAAAGCACATTTCTCAGCACACCAAAATAGCTGGAGAGAAGGCTATGCACCTGAAACTTCTGATTTTTCTTCCCCTGAAACATATCAGTAATTATTTCATAATTTCTCAGATCATTTAATAAAATGTTATTTCTCCATGAGAGTCTCACTTCATTTTTTTTTAATGATAAATATTGCCTTCTTGTGTGAGACAGGCCATTAGAAGTTCAGACAGATACCTCCTCACTTCTTCCCTCTTTGTAAGACTGGGATTTGCTGCAAAGACCAAAGCCTCATCTCCTCCACATCCTGTGTTTCACAGCAACTCATAGCAGATGCCAACAGAAAAGCTTAAGAGTGGTGCAGCCACACGCTGGCAGTTTCAAGGCAAGATTTACCAAGTTCTTGCAAGGTACATATCAGTATCTTCTCTGAGACAGCAGTAGCATCAACCTAGGCAGGCCACAATGGCTCCATCCCTACTGCTGTGATTTTATCTAGTTATTTTTGAGTATGTGAACTTCTAATAATAACCACAATACCTTAAGGCAATATAATTACAGGTGAACTGTTCACCATGAAACAAATAACATCTCTTATTTTTTTGAATCATGCTATTTCGTTTGTTTTCCTCATACTGGTGAGGCAGCAGTCATGTTCCTAATGTCACTTAGGATTTTCTGGAAGACTAGCTTGTCCCCACCCAAGACATCTCTTCTTTAGCCTGGCCATCCCAGTCTATTGAATCATTTGGAAACTATTTTATGTCTTCAATCTGCTGCCTTTTTCTTTACTTTCTCTACAGTCATGAATTATAAGATTGCCAACATAAACAGGCTTTTCAGGGTGAGTGCTTCAGTGCTAACAGTGGCTGATGCTTCACCTCTAGATAGCAAAGACATTGTGCACATGGAGACATCCATAACATGTAACCACAAATGCTTGCACTACTCAGGCACTGGGTGTTAACAGATCCTGATAACCCCTCAGTAAGCCTGCACCTACTTGATTTTGAAATTATAAAATTAAGACCTCTAGATGCACTCAGGACTTTTCTGTTGTGTTTAAAAGTCAGAAAGTCTTGCTTAGAAAACATTTACATAGTTCTAAAAGTAACTACGAAGAAACACTGCAGGCTGTACGAGTGCAAAAACTAAATGGATGCATTTATTTTGCAGTGTTTCTCAGCAAGAGTCTGGAAGACGAACCTGTCTCAAGAAAACACGGAGTTACAAGCATGAAACATTTCTGAGAGCACAACAACTGATTATGATTTAGCTTTTCAGTGTTACTGCAACTTTGGAACAACAAATACTGAAGTGCTTCCCTTCTCAACCCCTCATAAAGTCCAACTTTCCATTCATTATCCTAAGCCTAAATTTGGAATACTGTTCTGACATTGCCATATATTGTGCTAGCACAGTGCACTGACTGACATGCTGTTTCCACAGGCAAGCCTGCACTTTTCTTTGCAAGCTTACTCCAACAGAAGAAAATTATATTTGTAAGAGCTCATCAATGCAGCAGCACCCACACTAGTGGTTTTTGCCAGCACAGCACTCTCCAGCACAAATCCTATTTTGTCATAGTCAACATATGCTGTAAATAGCAAAGAATTATAAAGTATTCCTCTGCTTAGAAGTTCCAGCATGATCAATAACCTAGGTACAAAGCTGCTGTACTTCAATTAGTTTCAATACATCAAGTTGAAATATAGCTGGTACTTAGTCACAGCCCAGCAACTCAAGAACGTTGCAATAACTCACCAGTTGCATCATGATTTCCAACACTGACCCAATCAGCTGTTGTGGTTAATGGAATATTTGTGGGACAAGATCATCACAGACATCTGCACACATAAGCTTTTTTTGTTACTGTAAGGTCTAGAGTCCATTCTGCTACATACAATACTTAACCACAGCCAAGCCAGACCTCATCCAAAGATCATTTAGTCATATAACAGGACAAGTTGTGGGAGAACAAAGTGCTATCACACCCATTTTCCACAGTAGTGTCTTCAAAAACCATACTTTTTCTTAAGAGCTTGAAATACATAATGTAAGAATTTAAATTAGTATTTTGGAGCTAGCTCCTCAAGAGATGTTAAGGTTGAAAGAAATATTTGCAGGATTAACTGTATTGATAGAGATGTTTTGTACATTTTTTCTGTTAAACTAAAGGGGCTCATCCTCAGGACAGAAACCCCAGCAGTGGAAAGGTTTTCCTTACCCCACTGGGCAGTATTGCTCAAGCACAAGCGCTTGACATCTATTACTAAGGTCTCAAAGTTGACCTTCAGGCTGATTCAGGGGCACTGAAACAAACAGCTGCAACAGTTTAAAATGTTTCCTTCCCCTTAGAGTTCCATCCTGGACTGGAAAGCTATCACTGCAGGAGTGGCCAAAAGATACATATGCTTAACCTTCAGCCACACCACATCAGTTAGGAAGATTAGATTAAACAACAAACAGATAGTACAATAGTCTGAACTGTTCTACATACTCATGTGACGACATGTACTTGCAATAGTCTTGGCACTGGGTAAGATTTTGCAAAGACGTAAAGAGTCTTCATGAACAAGAAGATGATTCAAACTATCTGCAGATAATATGGTTAGAATTTCTTTTGCATTGCTACAGATTTTTATTATCAGAACTTGCTCTTTTGGCCCAGTTTCCTCTTGATCCTGCAGTAGCATTTAACCTAAGCATTACCATGGGGAAAGCAAGGTCATGAATTCAGCACTACACTCACTAACACTCAATGACAGAAACCAAAGGGAAGGTGAACCTGGCGGAGGCGGGGGGGGGGGAAATAAATCTCTGAGTTTGAACAGAAACAGCCTAGGTAAGTAGGAAACTCCCTCCATGTATACTTAAAATAGGTGTAGCTAGATTACATCAGACACTGAAGCTTATTTTATAAAAGGTGCGCCTCATAAATCTGCAATTCCTCTCCAATCCTACTCTAACTCCAGAATAAAAAGTTGTTGGCACTGAATGATGCCTTTAGGAGGAAGTGTTTTACTGCACCTTTCCTGAGACATGAGGCAAGCTGGCTACTTTTTTGTTTCCCTTCCCTTAAACATACACTCATACACTCCTGGTACACCTTCCCATACATGCTAGAGTCCAGGAGACAGTCATTTTGATTTCACCAGAGCCACCCTTTACATGATGTAGGAGCAAGGGAAGAACTCAAGCACAGGATAGGATTTGAAAACTTGATAAGCTTCTCATACAAGATCTTTGAGGACTTTGTACAGAGCCATTAAACTATCCTGCTAACCCATTCATGTCTTCAACCTAAATCAGTGCAGATTTGTGACACAGGCTTTTATTTTTCAGATCTTCCTGAAGATCTAATCTGCCCATTTACATGAGCACACTTTTCCCATAAGGCCTTCTGCCCTGCCAGAGAACACAGTCATCTCCCTCCAAAGATCCTTCCTGTCAATACTAAAAGAGCAGTTTTAAGCAGTTTTCAAAATTTAAGTTTTCTGAACCACAGCATATTTGCTAAGTAACTACAGGTGGCTTTATCCATGCTGGAAGAATAAGTTTTTGATACTGTTTGTTTGTTTTGGTTTTGTTTGGTTGGTTTTTTGTCTTTTTTTGTGTGTTTTGTGGTTTTTTTTGTTTTGTTTTTTTTTTCCTTTTTTTTTTGTGATTCTCAAGAGCAGATTATCTCTTGCAGATTATCTCTCAGAGCACTCTATCATTATGAGCATCTCAATTGTGAGACACAGTAAGTGTATGTGAGAGGTTAATATACCACAACACTGCACAAGAAACAGTAACACTGAGGCTGTACTGCTGTAGTTATTTCACACACTTAGAACACAGCTCATACAAAGTCATCAGTCTGAGTCAGTAGAGGCAAATCTCACCTTACACACTCACAGTCATCCAAGACACAAGTGTCCAGCCTAAATCTGTCACACATTTCCAAATCTTCCCTGAAGAGAGAGAGATACTCACAAGGAATCATTTGCCCACAACATGAAACAGCAGATGCATGTACTACAGAAAAAACTGACTACAGCAAAAAAAACTCCTCGAAGGCTCCTAGGCAAGGCATCCATGTTCAGGGCAGGTAAAACATTACCCTTCAATGAAATGAATCATATCCATGACAAAGGGCTCCGATACTCTGGAGAAGATATGCTCTCACAGCTGAAGTACTAGGGGAACAGCATTTTAGTGCTACGTCAACAGAACTGTAGTGTAAGTCCCTGAACTGATAAAGAGGCAGAACAAAAATGAGAGGAGCAGTCTTACTATAAATAGCTACAAAATAGATAAGTTTCATAAAGCTTTCTAGACACTTTGGAACTACAAAATCCTGGCTATCATTTGTTGTTTGCAGAACTTACTTCTGACCAAGTAACCTACAGTTCCCCGAGGGAACAGCAGCTTCCAGCTTCACCGTCTGGAAGAGAAAAGATGTGTTGTCTCCTCAATTAGTAAAAACAGTAAGAGTGGTTGAACATTTTTTCAAGTTAAACAGAAAAAAAATTGGTTCTAATTTTACATTTTCTTGCTCAAAGCAGCTCAACACCCTTTCCTGTTCCATGTTCTGCACCCACCATTCATATACACTTCTAGTATACTTGGGCACAAGGCAGCTTAGAAGTAGTACCTCTGAAATGGTGATAACACTTTCCACCCAATCGGAAGGATGGCTATCCATCCAGACAACGATAAATCCAGACGGATTTCCACCTGCTGTGAAAAGTACACTTTAGTTTGCTCTCTCTCAACAGGTAATTTTGGCTACCGAGACACAATGGTCCCTGCGAACTTAAAAGACATCTTTGACTCCAGACACTGGGACAACCCGGTGCCCCGCAGCCGGCTGGCAGCCCGACCTTTTCCTGCAGAGACCTTTTCTGGGCTGATCCGCCTCGACGTGGCTCCCCTCTACTCAACACCAGAAAGTAAAACCAGCAGGGTCAGACTTCGCATCCCTGCGACCTCTAAACCCAAAATGTCAACGAAAGGCATCGTTTTAAAAGAAAGAGACGGGTTCCTCACTGCCGGCTCCCTGCCTCTCTCAAGGAGATAGAGAGGCTGGTTTGACACCGGCTTTGGAGTGTCGCTTCCCGCCCAGCCCCCAGCCCCGGGACAGGCGTAGCCGGCACGGACAGACCGACGGACACTCACTCTCGGAGTCGCTGAGGCCGCTGCCGTCGCTGACGCTGGCGCTGCTCCGCCGCTTCATGCGCTCCAGGTGCTCGCCGAAGTAGAAGCGGCGCCGGTCGGCGGGGCAGGAGAACTCCGCCAGCACCGCGTCGAACTCGCCCAGAGCTTCGGCCAGGCCCCCTCCGCCGTCCTCTCCTGGCTCTGCCGGGCACAGCAGCGCCGTCAGACCCCCGCGGGTGATGCCCGCCCGCGCCCCCCGCCCGCACCCCGGCGGAGGGACAGGGAAGCGAAGGGAAGGATGGGNGTGCAGGTGCGCCGTGAGGGGCCGCGGGTGCGGGCGGCCGGAGCCCCGCGAACTGCGCTGCCACCCGCGGGAGCTGCCGCTGCCGCCCGTGCTCCGCCCGTCCGCCCGCCCCCCCAGCGCGATCGGGGCTCCTTCGGGATGCGCTGACCTCGGCACCGGCTGCTGGCGGAGCGGGGATGGATGCAGCGGGTGCCGGAGACAGCTGCGAGGAGGGAGTCTCACGGGAGCACAGCACTGGGGCGTCCCTACTCAACCCCGCGGCTGCCAAAGCCCGAGGGCACGCAGCAGGACGAGGTGGCAGCAGCGCACCTGGAGTGAGCCTGCGGTGCTTTGCGCGCAACAGCACTGCTGCTCCGCCACCCCCGGGAGCTCCTTCCACCCCCACTGCATTGGGCTGGCATCTGTCCGTGGTTATTGCCCTGCTCCATACTGTCCATACTTTGGTGAGCAGGGACACGGCCATGGGGGCAGCTGAGCCACTTTGTTCCAGAGGATGACCCGAGGAGAGGAGCAGGTGGCGGTGAAAACGCAAGGAATGCGCAGGTACAGGGAGCCACGGGGCCCCCGGTGCACCAGCCAGGGCGTTCCGCACTGGAGTGCTTTCCTTGTTCTTAGGAGAAAGGCATTAGCACTTGTCCTGAAATCACGTTAACCTGATGTTTATACATGCCATAGCTACCAGGTATTGCTCTTGTGCTGTCTCTTGCTCATTTAAATGAAAGCTGTCTGAACAGCTAAAATACCAGTTCTGTTAAATACCCATTGGGGAAGACTGTCATGTTTAGTGACATCCAGAAATACTGAAAACAGACATCAGATGCTATTCCACGAGAATGCATCAGGAGCTATCATTATGTTTGTGTGTTGATGAGAATATTTAGAATAGAAGAGTCTGGGGCGGGGAGAAGGAAGGAAAAACATCTCTCTGAAACTTTTTTACATTTTCAGACATGCTGTCATTGCTCCTGCAAGACACAAAATGAGAAAAACAATGTTCTAGACAATAAACCAGATTTGTTCACCTCTCCTTACCGGCTGATACAGAGGTATTTATTTATTTTTACAGTGAATCAAAAGATGTTCTCATGGTGAAGTTCAATTGTTATTTATTCTGTGGCTTCCTCCTCTCTTGTGGTCTTCCTCTGTTTTTCTTTCTGCTCATAAAAGTGTCTACAAACAATCCTTTTTCAAGACTATAGTGACACAGACGGAAAGCAAGGTTAAAAAGTGGGGAACAAGATGATACAAGGGCATGACGTCAATAGGACCAGGAGCGTAGAAGACAATAGACACAAGGCAGAAAGGAGAACTGTTGAGTTACGTGACTACATAGAAGTCATAGCCCAGAAAGACAAGGACCTGGCCCTGCAGCTGATGTCTGTTCTCTTTTGCTTGAGCATCTACACGTGTGATACCTGATCCCCACACAGATCCCCACCGAGCACTGGTCCCATGCTTGACCTATAAACATGATTTAAGGGCAAAAAATGTTTGAGGTTTGGCTGGAATCTACCCATTTTCTGAGGAGTACAGGCAAAAAAACCAAAGGCTAGGAGTCGTCCTGTGCCCTTCCTGCTATTTCTCATAAAGATGCTCAAACTCACAGCTTTTTGGGATGGGGTCTGAGGTCACATCACAAAGAAAGATCACAAAGGGGGATGAAACTGTACAACAGGACTTTAGTTGCTTGGGGCCTTGCTGCCACAAAAAGGGGAATGGCCTGCCCTACTTCTCACTTCTTTTACTCCTGGCCTAGACCTTCTGCATGTCTTTTGAGCAGGTTTTCTGATCTTCTGCAGAGCTAATTCAACACATTAGAACAGCAGAAAACTAATCCCGTGAGAAAATGAGTAATTTTCAGTTGGACTGAGTTGAATGGGCTCAGCTCAGGGAGCTAACAAAAGGGAGAACAGGGATGGGTAGGGGAAAAGAATAACTGCTTGCCTGTAGTGGGATAAGAATTTATCCATGGCATTTTCTTTAAATTATGATTTTACACTCAAATTTATGATTTTCAGAATAAGTTTCAGGCATGATGTAGAAATTTCTCCATAAACTGTCATTCTTTACAGTCACATGTTTGGGAAATCTTTCCTTAAGACAACCTGGGCTTAAAAGTCCTTGGTCTTGTTTACTGCTCCATAGACAAGTCTCTTAACATTTCTTTCAGTAAATACTTGTGTTTTCTCCTGAGAAGCCTTAATTCTGCAGAATACAACAGAGACTCAGCTGGTGAACTCTGATTTTCCACATAAACCATTAGCTTTTACAAGAGGAAGCAAAGACTGACTTTTATGCTCACTAGTTCTATGTCATAGACCATGAAACCATGCACATGCCTAATTATTCTTGAAAGGCTCCAGCATGCTCCCCAACAAGCTGGATTTTTGTCACTGATGCCAACAGAAGCAGCTCACATCTGGCAAAACGAAGAAGTCACTTTTGAGTGCAGTGCCCTGAAACATTGCAGACTGACGCCCCTGGCTGCTCATGTTTACTGGGAGAAACATCCAACACAACTTGTCGTGTAAACCTCAGCTACTGAATCCCTCCCATTTTCTAGGCAGCAGTCCAAGCTGTATTTAAAGTGAATTTCTTCATGACCATTCGACACAGTGTCTCCAGATGCTCCCCAGCTGGTGATGCAATGTTTACAGTGGTTTCCTACTTCATTTTTAACCTCACAAACTTGTAAGCCACACAGCTATTTAAACCAACAAATCCTGCCTGTAAATATGGTTCAGGAAAAGACTTTTAAAACAGGTACTCTGATATAACCAAGTTGCAAGGTTCACAAGATATTAGTTTTCTAAATGAAATGGAGTAATTTGGGATACCAAAGAGGATCCTGGAAGGGGTTTACAGAGGCATTGGTGTTTCAGGTTGACTAATCCAGAGGTTTTCAAACCATGACCCAGAGATGCCTACAGATCAACTTCTGAGACATTCATGTAAGACAGGGGAGGGAAAAAAAAAAACAAACACAAAAAAACAACAAAACAAAACAGGAAGAAAAATTTACTGGAAGCAGGTTAAAATTCACGGTACATATGCAGCACCATGTGCACATACATAGAAAAACTGGAACTGCAGAAGGTGGGAATCCGCATGTCCAAAATGGCTGGAAAGTGTTTGTCTAATGGGTAGTTTCTTTTCACCACTTCAAAGACCAAGAATACCCCAAAATATCATTCCTGTTAAGTAAGCACTTTAAAAGTTAAAAGCAGATGTTCTGTGAAACCTAAACCTGTCTTCTCTCTGATACTGATACTAGACAAAAGTCAGTGTTAGATCCCTGCCCATGGAAGCATCCTGGAGNAACAAACAAAAAAATCCCACCAAACAAACCATGTAAGTAGAAACTTTAGATGTCTTTCATTTTGGATTCTTTCATATATTCTAGTTATTTCTTCTGCTATCCCTCAAAGTTTCTGCTGCTGTCCCTTAAAATTTGCAGTTCCTTAATGTTTCTTGTCCCTTAAATTTAGTCCCTTAAAGTTTTATACATTTATATAATTAATAAAATAATAAAATATTATTATTATTGTCTGTGAAAACAGTAATTCTTTTCAAAAGTATCAGTACCATGTCATAAAAGTAGATACTTAATTTAAAACCCAGGAATGACAAACAACAGCCCATCATCGCCAAACTTTAGCTGAAAGAAAGCAGGGAACCGAAAATTTAGACAGCTGTGAAAGAGAAAAACGAAAACTGCCAGAGGATGAAAAGGCACAGGTGTCAGGCAGACTGACACACAGGGAAACACAACTCCTTGGGCTGCAGAGCAGGAATAGACCAAACATCATCAGTATGACTTGTCTCTCTGTTCAGTGCATCACAACCCTGCCCTCGGGATGCTCATTTGAAGGGAGACAGTGATTAACACTTCAGCCTATTTTATCCTTCATGCTGCAAGTGGGATTGCTAAACTTGTTCTGTAATGAATAGAGCTGCCTAATTAAAACTTGGCTGAGATGAGCCATGCATTTTACACATAGCCCATACATAGGCTAACTACCATTCAAGGTGTTCTGTTGCATTTGCTGACTGCTGGGCTAAATACAAGCCTGTGACCTGTGGCTCAATCTACAACACCAGTGGGAAGAGTGAGTGACTCACAGCAATATAAACAATCTTAGAAAAATGCCAAAAAAAAAATATAAATCTTTATCCAGGGAACTTTCACAGGACCTTCCTTCCTCTTCTCCCAGCTTGTTCTGTAGACTTTGAACTGAAACCTGAAGTTACTACCAACTGATGCAATTCCTTTTGGTTTTCTCTCTTCCTCTGCTCGACATGAAGTGGATGCAAACTCATGGACCAGCTCACTGCCACTCACAGCTGTAGCTTTGCGAGCAAAATGTACATCTTCCTGACAAATTCTGCCAAGACCTGAGTACACTACCCTTCCAAATTTTCTGCTTGTCAACTGAACCTCCTAAGTGTGAACACAATATAGCTCATGCAGATTTCTCTTCCTCTGTCTTTATCTAGAAGCAGAAGTTCTCGGAGTTTTGAATGGATGTGTTTAAATAAGTTATTGACTTATAAACATAAACTTGTTTATGGCAGTTTAGTTTCAATCACTGTTGTTACAGCTGAATTAAAACTCACTGAAACTGATGAAATGTAACTGTAACCCATATTGATATTGCAGGAATGGAGAGTTGAGTGTGAGCTTCTGTCCACAGCAAGAAGATATGCAAAATCACTCAAGACTCTGAAAATTCTGAGTCAAGTGACTGTGGCTGAGCGTTATGTGGGAAAGGGAGAGGAGTTCAGACAAGGAGAGGAATGTTAGTGAGAAAATAAAATATAAAGAAGTTTCAAAATAACTGTTTGGTGCCTTTTTCAGAGAAGATGAAAGGAACAGTGTTACTTAAGAAAAAACACAGTCATATTACCAATCTGATTTCAGTCCATAGCAATTTTGATGCAGGTCTGGTATTGCCTCCAGCTGATTCCTGTTGTTTTTCATTCTAAGCATTTTTCTTTTGCATGAGCTGACTTCTCTTTCAGTGGAAACTGAGCTGAAAGACCAACCCAAATGTACTCCCAACTCTGATAGGTAGGTCCCAACCGAAGGCTTGGAACTAAAAACATTATTTCTTTTTCTTCTGTATTCAGGAAAGTACTGCCTGAACCTTCTTGGTACTACCTTCATTTTGTTTTCACATTAGTTTAAATTTAAACTAAATTTTAGCTCTTTGGGTTGAAAGAGAAAACTGCTGACAACCTAAATCCTGGTCACATTTGCAGAAACACTTTTGATATCAAGGCCTTTTCGTCTTTTCCTCATTTCTCATCAGGTCGTTCCAATTATGCCTATTTTGTTCAGCTACTGCAAAACATGAGCTACATCATGCAAAGTGAATGTCTAGAAGCAAAGGAAACTGAGTGGAGTGCATTATAAAATTAACACAAGGGTTATTGGGCTATACTATTTCATACAGCCAGGTTTGGGGGAACCTTCAATCTTGAGTTCACTGAAAGCCACAGCATAAGTTCACGTCCATCAGAAAATCTTCAAAATCCAACTGCACAATGTATGCACTTATTCAAAGTATCTAGGCAGTAGATAATACAACAGTGGCAATAGAAAGAGGTAAAAAGCTCCTTTTCAGACTGAAATTGCTTCAGATGTAGCAGAAACCAACCCAAAGCTCTACTAGCGTTTCTAGATCTTGACGCAAGGAGATGGATGTTGTCTGGCAGTTTTCCCCCTGCAGTGCAAAGGAGCAACCAGAGAACAAGCAGACTGAAGTGCTCAGAAAGATAGAAAAGCAGCACAAGAAATGTAAGCAAAGGGACCATGGCAGTAAGCTAGAAGGGGGAGAGAGCCTGGCATTTGGAGTGCTGTGTGGCAACTGAAGGTGAAGAAATGTTATCTGTTCCAACTCTGTTTTCAGGAAAACAAGGCTGTGCACATATCCTTCGCATGGGTACATGGGACTCTGCACAAGACTGAGTGAAGGAAAGAGCTCTTCTTTTATTAAGTCCTCCCTCAGCAGACATCATCCTAAAGAATCCAGTAGCAGTAAATATCAGTTTTAAAGGGTAACGTGAAACAAAGCAAAACAAAAAGAAAAGAAAAAGTGTTCATATGAACCTTATTTTCTGTGTTAGGTTGTGAGCTCTAACTCAGGGCAAACCACTGTTTCTACTCCTACCTGATGCTGCTGTCACCATAGCAGGGGTGATGTGTATTAATGTGCTGGATCATGAGAAGCTGAGTTCTCTACTTTTCCTCCAGTTTTGCTTCAAAACCTTTCATGACTACAACTGCATCAAGAAATTTGTACTATTACAAATGGAAATGAAAAACAGTTCTTGTTTTCCACCTACTCTGCCTCTGAATTGTTGATAAATTGAGTAGTTAAGATAGCTGGTAGTGTGCTACTTAAAAAAAAAAACCAACAAAACAAAAACAAACAAAAAAACCCCCCAAACAAACAAACAAACAAAAACAACACCCCCCAAAAAAACCCCAACCAACCAACCAAAAACACAAACAAAAAACAAACAAACAAAAAATAAACAACGGGGTGGGGGGGAGCAATTTTATCCAGAGAAGGAATGTTGACTCAATGGTAGGTGATTACATACAAGAAAAAATTGGGAATTAAAGGCTTGAGAGGCTCGTTTTTCCTGAAAAATATCTGACACACAAACCACATTGGAAACAAAATTAAAGTCTTGTGAAGTGAAACATACAAGGGAGCTCTTATGTAGTAAAGTTATAAGTCATGTCTCCTAATTCATCTCTTCCATAAGTAAAATAATAGGCAGTGAAATTTTCTGGCAGATGTATTTCACATCAGTGCTATTTACTGTGGTTAAAAATTACACATTTTGTACCGTTTCTTTTACCATATTTCACACATTCACATACCTGGAGTCTGTCTGTCTGACTCATCTTGTGCTTCATACCCAGCACTGTTGGGGGACTGTGTGTTTCCAAAGCCTTAAATCTGGCCAGGAAATGTAGATTCTAAACAAATGTAATTAATAATTACAATTATATCAAACATACTCATGACCAAAATACCTGGCTAAAAAGACTAACCACATGTAAAGAAAGAAAAATGTTCCTTGGGCAAGAAGAATTCTCATTTGATTTTTCCTGGGAAAGCTGAATATCCTCTGGGTTTTGTGGTGGGTTTTTTTTTGTTTGTTTTAAAAAATGTACATGGGTTTCCATTTTGTCTGTTTTACTTGCCCTTGCTTGATTAAACCAGTGTTTTGGTTTTTCCATGGTCCAGAAGCATCTTTTTCTTGTTTTGCACCAATCTCAAGAAACTCAGACCAGTATAGCCACAGGAATAGGGGAAGTCAGGAATAGCTGAGGGTGTAGGATGTTGTTCCCATCCATCCCACTGAAGCAAGCTACCAAAGCAGGCTGGATACATCAAGCCTTACTCTCCCTCCCATGTTCTGCTTGCTTTAAGGCAGTAGGAGGCAAAGGGAGAAGCCAAGATTACTTGTTTACTGAAGGCATGTGGTTGCATATGTTAGGACAGAAGTGGAGCTCTCCAGTTATTTGTGTTGAAGTAATGCCAATTATGGACTGGGTCCCCATTGAGTCAGCCACCATACAGACGTGGGACAAAAGGAGTAATCCTTGAGCTTTGGTTAGCCAGTAAATCACCCTCCTTTAAGGGAAGGGGATTTGCATATTTATGGTTGGAAAATAATCATGCTTTATTTCACTGGAGCCTCTCCTGTTACGAGTGCACAGGGGGTTGTGTAGATGAGAAGAAAAGAATCAGTGTTACAGCCAGTGACCACATGCTGCATTCAGCTCTTTCCTCTGACTGAAGAAACTGCATTTTAATTTAAGAATGATTTTTAAAGCCCTGTATTTTTTCCCATTTTTCTCAGCCTCAAATAATTTTTGTGACAAGCCATAGCAGCATCCTGTCTTCGTCACAAATGAAAGTTAAGTAAACCATGATCTAATTCTCCCAGCCAGAGGGAGGATCTGTGACAGCAACTTCTTCCATATGCTCATTTTCTATTTCCAACTCATATTTCATAAATAACAGGCTTTCAGAATTGCCCACTTCATACTGCCCAGCACTGGTTTATTGCTCTGCACTTCCAGGTTTGTCCTGCCATGGCATTGAAAAACAAGTGTATTAGGCCAATGTATCCAGGATTCCTTAGGCCATAAATCTTGAAAACACAGTTCAAGGGGCACACACTTACACAGGACAGTGCCAGGCTTGGCCCTTGACACAGATGTGAGTTTCATGTTATTAGAACAAGGCTAAATGCCCTCAGCAAGTAGGAGGAGACAACAGAGGAAAAGAGGTGACCACAAGAGATAGAAACAGCTTATGTTTTCTGAAGAATCTCTGCAGCCAATTTATGACATGGGAGGTCATCTACCTGGGCCACTTGCCTCTGTGGTCCTCGCTCCTCAGGAAAGTCAGAGCTTCTGTCAAGATAGTCAAAGCTTGTGAGAGGTTATCTATTAATAGAAGGAAATGCAGACGTAACTTTCTTTTGATCAGTTATTTGCTGCTGCCAGTTCCCACCCACACCACAACTCATCTCATCGGAGACTGTCAGTATTGTGAGATTGTGAAACACGTTAGGAAGAGCCAGGCATGGTCATAGCAAACCCTAAAGGATCACAGTTTCTTCTAGAAAAAGCATACTTCCTATGCTGGCAGGTAATTGAGAGAAATTTGTACCTCCCTTGAATGAAACACCTCTATGTGTGCTGTTCCTCAAATATTTGATTAGACATTGCTGTCTTTTCATGGTCTATCTACCTCTACAGGGTAGACAACCAACCTACATTTGTTAGGTTAGGTTCATGCTAAGCTGTTGACTTGAATCTGTTCACACAAGGAAACATCAAGTGCCAGAGGCCGAAACAGGGAGAGAGACTGGAGAAGTAGAGTGGGGAGAAGACAGAAAGGTTTTAGCAACACACTGTCAGATAGCTCAGGAAATCACACGGATATACATCTTTCAGCACAAAATGTTACAGTCTAGGTGGCACATCAGAAGAAAAAAGAAAATCAGCCTTGCAGGTCTCAGTACTGCAATAATTATCTTCAGGTGTCTGGCACCCTGAGGCAGCCATAGCTTTGCATTGTATATAGGGGTTCCCTGACAGCAAAGCTGTCCAGCCTTCTGATTTTTAAAGAATTTCTTGCTTACTAAAATAGAAAGTTTTCAGTGAAGGTGGAGGCTCCCAATGAGAAGATTGACACCTATTGATATCACTAAAGGGCTGTTTGTTTTCCATTGTCCACATCCCCTGGAGAATCAACCATACGGATTCTTCAGTGTTCACAAACGACACAGCTGAGTGCCATGGTCCCACACACTGCAGGCACAGCAAGGTACCTGCTGATATTTCCCTACTGCTTCACAGATGGATGCTCTGCAGTGCCCAAGAAAACCAACAGTACATGGCTCACCACCTGGATTAGTGCCCTATCCCCTGAACAAATGAAGCATGGTCTCGCTTATGGATCCCAACTAAATTTATACATGGCAAATCTAACTGCTTCAGCCCACTGGCTTAAATCTCCCTAGACAGACATTTAGACATGCAGGGAATGTATTATTAATAGAAATAAAAGTTCCTCCAACTTCAGGAACTCTCAGAGCTCATTTTAAATACAACCAAATGCCTGGATTAGCTAAAATTTGATTAAACATCTCCAGTGACAGTTAACAGACTCCTTCAGTGCCTGATGCCTTTTGTGGATTCTTGGATAACTTTTGCACTACTATTTATAGAGCCAGGCCCCAAACAGTATAGTTTGCTTACATTTACAGATAGGCTTTCTGACAGATTTATTACTTGTGGAATAAACCCTTGCCTTGAACTAGGAGTAGTCTGTGCTAGGCACTGTATGGAGAACACGAAGATAGTTCCTGCTCTGCTCCCTGCTTCTTGGTTTGCTTTAAATTTGACTATTTATCATATGAAATCGGTCCTAGAAATGCCATGTATTTCCTTTCCCCACCTTACTTCATATCTAAAATACATTTAGGAACCTCTCAAAACCTGAACCTCCTCTTAAGTGTTACTGGCACATTCTCAAATACTTTGTCTAGACCTAAAATATGTTTAAGCAGCAAAGTCCAAGTGGGGAACATACTACATATTGAGTTCATGATAAATTCACAGGAGCAAAGGCTAATCTTCAAGGCTGATACATTTGGCCTTTCTTTAGCAGCCTGAAGGCAGGAACTGGGTTGAATGACACTTTCCACATAGGACATGGGATCTCCCCAAAGCCAATCTGATCATCTGTGGGCTCAGATATCTTTTCCCAGGGTCTCTGCTCTCAGATGGTATGAAAAAAGCCCAAACAACTGTGCTTTCAGCTTCAGATGCCCACAGCAATTCTTCTAGACAACTGGGTTATACAAGACTAATTCTGACACTTAAGCACATGCAAAACACCCATCACCTCTCTCCACTGCCTAGAAGGAAAAACTAAGATAAGCATTTTCCTATGCTCTTACTCCAAGACCAGAAAACACCTGAAAATATTCAAGACTTCAGCCTTCTGTTACTATGAAAATATTCTGGATGCAAGGCTTCCCTCTAGTGGAAAATCGACGAACTTTTCATTAAGAGCTGCAGTTCAGCTGTGGAAAAAACAAAAACCAAAAGCACGTATGATGTTGCTGTTGAAACAGTAAGTGGCAACTGCGTTCACACATGACAACACAATTATGCTTGAATCGTTTGTGTCACACAACGCTTGACCTCTTCCTACCTCTTCCTTCAGCTGCAGCTGAAAAAATGTGAGAAACTGCCTCTTTCACCTTAATTTCTAATTCTAGACTAAACTGTAGTTATCCATACTTGTATCAAGTCAGGATGTTCCATTAAGGACTAGGTTTTGCAACAAGCTTATTCCCTGTGATAAGAAGTTTGTCAGATACGGGGTACACCTGCCTGCCTGCCTGAAGGAAAGAGAAGGCAGCTTGGTGTGACATAGCAGTAGCACTGCAGGACCCTATGGGAGACGGGATGCTGGGTCAATGAGTTCATGCTGTTAACACAATTATTTGGTTCGTGTAGGGATCAGTGATAAGGGTTTTATAGAAGCCATAACAAACCAGCTCAAAACAACAGGTTTTCAAATTTCTATAAAACAAGGCAGGGACATAAATAAATCTGCTGTAATCAGTAACAGTCAATACTAAGACATCTAGTTTCACATCCAGACTATGTAAGGCATTTTGAAAGTGTTGTTAGGACTGGTAATGAGCATGTGAAGCCTAATTAATGCATACAGAGACAGAGCAAAGCGGAATACTTAATGCAATCATATAGATTCTATGTAAGTGTAAAGGGTGCAGAACATCTATTGTGGGTATCAGCAAATCCAAGATGAAGTCAAAATTGTGCCTGTGCCTTGCTGTTCTACACATTTCCCAGTGGAATTAGTTATACACCTAGGAAGCCCTGCTGCTACTACTGTCTTTTTCAGGTTCTTCTAACATGGCTCCATACACCTTGATGAACAGCAAAGCCACCAACAACCCTGTCTGAAATGCCAAGCCACAGAGGCAGCTTCTTGCACTAGAGGTGTGGCATTTTTGATACCAGGCTAGTCACAGCATGGATAAATCACATGCACGGTCATGGTTCCATCTCCAGGCACAGCATCCCAAGCAGCAGCACATGCACTGCCCACCATGCTTGCACCACAGTGGAAGAGCTGTCCTGCCTCAGATCACTCCTACCTCTGCTTCCCCTGCACTTGTTCTGGCATTGTCTAAGGAATTCATTAACCACCAGCAATTAGACTAGTCAAAAAATACACATCTGTCAGTCCAGCAAGCTGAATTAGCTCTTCACTCTGAAGGATCTAATGCTGCCAAGCATGTTGAGATAAACAAGGTCCTGCATTCGCATATTGTCCTTCTGCCTGGACATCTCAAGGTGCTGACAGGTTGTTGGCACACACAGCACACCAAATCAATCTGCAGAGATGAACTTCGGAGGAGGTTGTGAGACTGCATCACAAAATTGTGAAGCATTTGAATAGGGTATTGATAAAAACAGATAAAAATCTACGTGATACATTGAATTAAAATGTTTATTATTGGTCTATTTAAAATTTCTCTATAGGCCTCTCAGCAAACTAGTAGAATCTGATTACCTAAAATTTTCTTTTCAAAACCAGAAAAAAAACCAAAACCAAAAACCCAAAACCACCCCAGACAAAGCCCCCAAACTAACAAGAGTAAAAATACTTACAGTTTTAAGAAACTCCTTTCCATGCCATCTCTTCCTTTATTTTCCTATTCTTCTCCTACTTGCTCTGTGCAATGGCCTATGGGATTGCCAAGCATCTATTATCTCAAGTTCGCACCTGCAATGATAGCCCTGAGGAAAACTCAGCTGCTTATGCCTCCAGTAGTTCTACCAGAAAACCAAACCACACACTGGGTGACAGGACACTCAATTTTCTGAATTTTCAAAAAGGTTCCTACAATTCTTAGTCTAGAAATCAAAACTATTCAACTACATTCTCAAGGAATCAAGAGCTGAAAAGATATCCCAGATGTTTTTGCTCAAGTCTGACTTAACAAGTCAAGATAAACAAGTAACAGAGGGCTGGATGAGCAGTCCTAGGCAAAGTAGTGCAGCCTTCTTTTGAAGGCCTGAATTAGATCTCTAGCAATGTGTTATCACTTTAAAATAAGAACACACTGTACCACTTTCATGTCTTCAATGGATGTGGCTGATAAAGCCCTTCCAGGGTGCTGCTGAGCAAAAACAATCTCATTATGGCCAGGTACCTCTCCCTGCTTGTGCTATATGCTGTGGAACACTTATGACAAAGATGCATCACCATTTCTCAGGATGTTACCATCACAGAATGGTTTGGGTAGGAAGTGACCCTAGAGGTCATTCAGTTTCAACTCCTTCAACTGGCCAGGGACACCCTCCAGCAGACCAGGCTGCTCAAAGCTCCATCCAACCTGGCCTTGGACACCTCAAGGGATGGGGTTCTTTGGGCAACCTGCTCTAGGTGCCTCACCATCCTCATAGTACAGAATTTCTTCTATCTGATCTAAACCTACCCCACTCTTTCAGTTTGAAGGCACTATTTTTCAAGTCTCAATTGCTAAACAGTGCTAAACATTTTTTGATTACCTACAGGATTAACGTTAAACCAGTGAATGTTGCAACTCAACAGAAAAAAACCCCAAACAACTAATGAATGTGATGGGCTGAAGTTTGATGTCTATACATACACAAAAATTCCAGACCAAAGGCAAGTGTGTACAAAATAATTTATTACAGCATAACATATGTTGGCAATATTTTACAGTGAATTTTCCATTTAACAGTTTTTTAACCTAAACAGATGACACACAAAGGAGAATTTTAATTAGAACAGTTTATTTGTCTTAATAAAATCCCCTCTTCATGAACTGGTATTTGCCTTTGAGGGGCTAGTTAATATTACTGAAATTATTTACATTGGAGTGAAATAAAAACAAACCAAGACTGAATGATTCCATTAGTTTCCAGAAAACAAATTTTCTGTACAAGCCACAGTATAGTTATGCTTTGATAGCAGTTCTTATAGAATGTAAAGCTGTCATGTGATATGTAGCCATTTTGTCTAGCAATGCTATGCTTTAAATAGGTATATTAGATTTAAACTTCCATTTTGATGTGTTGTATAATTAATAGTTAATGCACCAAAATACAAAGTAAGAAAAAAGTTCGTTATGGTTTGTAGTCAGCCTCTTTGTGCTCCCTTACACAGTTTTAAAATGTAAAACATACTTCTCACATACTATTTTTGCCTTGCAGCACCTAAAGCAATAGTATTTAGGCATGAGAAGTACTGGAGTATTGGCCTGAAGTAGACAACTAAGACTTTTAATGGAGGTAATACAGCACACATCTACCAGTGAATTCTCATGACGTAGAGAAGAACTGTATTCCCCACTACTGTACCTTCTCCATTTGCCCACAATTGGAGCAGCTTTTTCAAACTAAGTGGCAACAGATGGGGAGAAACCAGAAGGAAGAGGAGAGGGGAGATGGAACAAAGGACAAACAACAGTATAAAATTCATTACATTTACTCAGGGAATTGCTTCAGGATATTAAACCTTTAAACTGTTAAATGGACCATAAACTTAAGGAAACAATAGCTAAGGAACACAAGGTAGATGGAATAGTTTTCAAAAAGCCTTAGTTATTAGTTGTTTTGTTTGCCACAAACCTAATCTTCATATCTGTCAACACTGGTTCCATATAAGACACACACCTGACAAAAACATGCAACCCCCCAATGCTTTCATTCTTGCTGTGCTTCAAAAGAAAGCAAACTGACCAAAAATTAAAAAAGAAATCCAACCAAAACAACCCAGAAAAAAAAAGCCTACAGAACAGTAAAGACAAAGAGGGCAATTCAAGCAGCACTTCGTCTTAATATACTAAAATTGCTCAAATGATAATTTATTAACAAGATATGATCACATTTATCTGTATATGTAATAACACTTAAGTGAAAGCATTCTTCAACATCCATATTTTTGTGAGGGAGGGCTGATGAGTTATTAAAAGACTTAAACCTGTACAAGTATAAACATGAAA
Source organism: Formicarius rufipectus (assembly GCA_013399695.1). Taxonomy (NCBI): domain Eukaryota; kingdom Metazoa; phylum Chordata; class Aves; order Passeriformes; family Formicariidae; genus Formicarius; species Formicarius rufipectus. The sequence goes on along the minus strand of VXAU01003430.1, from coordinate 870,932 downwards.
AATGCTGATTAAAGATAATGTTTACATAAATATTGGCAGTTTTCATTGGGAGAAAAACCTAACAGCACACTCCATTTAACTATCCAAATATTTTGTTTTATACCTGCTAAAGATATTAAAATACAACCTGGAAAAGTAACCCTGATCTGTATCCAGCCAGCATGTAATGAGAGTCAGAGTTTCGTATGTATGCGTGCATGTAGGTATACACACACACACAGGCTTGCACATACTACTTCAGATTTCATTAACCAGCAAGTCATGGTTAATGGCTGTGTGATTCACAGGTGCAATGCTGCTGTTGTCCTCATTTGTGGCAGGCATGAAGGCAGATGTAAAAGGAAACAGTTTATGACATGCTGCTTGATATTCTTCACATTGAGTGTGGCAGCTTCCAAAACTGCCATCAAGCAGTGCTTCAAAAACCTTCGTTAATGTCTAAAGAAACAGAAGTAACAGTTAATAAATGTGATTTACAATTGTTTTATTAATAAAAGAATGTACTGTTAAACAGTACTAATCTCAGCAAACAGTTTTCTCTGTTAGTATTCACGTACCTTACAGTTACTTACAGAAAAAATCTGAAACCTTCTGTCAGATATTAATTTATCATGATATACGAAGCAAGTAAACAATCCTGCATTACAGTATACACTATTTAAGATACCACACTTTGGGGGGCTTATATACTTTTATCTTTTTACCTTCACATTTTTGTCTCTCATGTTTTTATCCAATCTAGTAGCAACAGCAATTGCCTTTTCTTGTCTTGATTTGTCCAGGAAATACATCATCTTTGCACCTTATCACAAGAAAAAAACCACTACATTTAGCTTTCCTAAATGCCACACACAGACACATAGAACATGAAAACTTAGAAATAAATGTGAATTAGACATCAAGTTTTAATAAACCATATCCTCCTCCCCTTGTTTGTAACTGAAAACTAAAGAAACTAAAGCCATTTTGAAATTTATTAGATGCATAAGGATTAAGTAACACAGGTTATCTGATCCTGCAAAGGTGAAATGCCTCACTTGGTTGACAAAGAAATTTGTTAGTAAATAAATATATCACAGAGTACACTGATGATAAAACCCTTCAAGTCAGCCTACAAATAGAGAAGCAAGTAAAAGATGTTTTCTTAGAGACACTGAATTCTTTGCCCAGTACTGAAGGTAACTGAACAATACAGTTAATAAACAATTGTGGAACATGGTCCAGAAAAAAATTCAGACCAGTAAATGTCCATATGGCAGAAAGTAAGGCCAAGGGAGGTCTCTAACTTGGAGCTAAGTGGAATAGCCTCGGTACAAGAAAAGTGTAATGGAAGTTTGGTGCTTTGCCCAGACTGGACTACATTGGTGAAAAGTAAAACACTGCATTATGTAAATATGCAGCTTCTTGGACCATAAACAGTTTATCAAAATAGTCTAAGCAACTTCGCAAAATGCTGCTCCTCATATCATCACTACCTTAATCTAAAGTCTCATCTTAATGAGTGTGTAGGCATTTCATATATTTTCCTTTGCCCAGATGCAAAGTCCAGATTCACCCCACTACATAATCTACTGCAAAAAACCAAAGTTTAAGAAATCATTTTACTGGAAAAGTTAAAACTCTACATTCTATGTCTTTTGTCTCTTCTTGCTCAACTTGCCCAATTATTAGTTTTCCTAGTTAAAGAATGTTTCCTAGTTCTTACTGTTTTTTGTAGGTTTCAGAAAACTGCTAGACTGACTATAAAGCCATCATTGGTCAAAACACTTATCTGACCCCAGTAACATTTGCTTAAAGTCAGAGGCGCTACGGTACAGAAAATGAAAAGAGGTTAGAATTCCGCTTATAATTTTTCCTCTAGTAATTTTAAGCTAAGGAAACACTCACTTGTGCTCTTATGGTTTAGGTCTTCCAGACCTTCACCTTTTCAAACTTTAATTAAAGGCAACTATTTATGAAACTTAAAAATTGTACAGTAGCTATGTCAAATGCCTCAATCTTGTTTCAGCATAAACAGAAGACTGATACACAGGTGAAGACCTAAAGCTACCAAGGACCTATCTAGCGACTGTACTGTCGTCCATAATAATTGAGGACCAGGAAACAGGACCTGGAAAGCATCCAGTTAGATGCTCAACATAGACAAGAGTGGAAGGATACATTTGTAAGAATTGAGAGCAATTGACTGCTGAGGTATCTGCACTTGACTTCCCAAATCCAGAGCCTGCTCATAGGAAATGGATGTAAGTATTTATCTCAGAATGCTGTCCTGAAACACAGACCTTATAAAGGCCAGTGAAAGTCTGTGGTAAATTACCCAACCTTCCTTTAAGAGAGATGAACAACACTAACTTTTTCTGGTGATTCTGGACAGACACTGGGTAACTTTTAAAAACCAGGTGAGGTCAGCACTGCTTTAGGTGCCTGATAAAACTACACTTACAGTTTAACTGCTGGAGATGCATTTTATTTTCTCTACCAGCTTATCATGTCACATCAATTCTTATGCTAAAACTTTCAATTCCAACTTCCTTTGACTTAACTCCAGCAGGTACTTGTGGCTCTTCTATACAAGTAGTGTATGTGTGTCATATTTCAACATTTTCACTGCTGACCATAAAGCAAAAAACCAAAATCTGCATAACAAGTTTGTCATGATATTTTTATTGATGCTGTTGCTACATGACAAAGCTATGAGTAGGAACAGAGACATTCTATCTGAAAAGAAAACAGGGAAGGGCACTTTCTAATAGAAAATAAAAACAAGGAAACATCTAATAGTTTAAAAACTAGAAGCTGCAGCAGGAGAGATGACAGTGATTCCATATTTGAAAATTTATGGTGGTTTGATTGCATTTTTTGAAGGCAAGGAGCACGTTCCTCATGCATCTAAAAAAGCGAAGTATTTTTTAAAAAATTGCAAAAGCAGAAAAAACCAACATACATACAAATTTCTGGCTCACTGGACTTCATGTATGAATTCACAAAATATTTTGGACTGGAAGGAACCTGAAAGATTAACTATTTCCATACACCCTACCATGGGCAGGGGTACCTTCCACTAGAACAGACTGCCCAAAGCCCCATCCAACCTGGCCTTATGGTCTGCAGATAAAGATTCTGGATTTACATCATTTAAATCATCTCCTTTTCAAGAGCATGATAAAGTTAAACAAACCTGACAGTTGGTGCTGAATGGAGGTAGCATTGTGTTTGAGAAACTCTTCATTAAAACTTTCCAAGTTTTTATTAACAAAGATTTTCTGCATTTCTTGAGTTAGGACCTTGCTCACAATTTCTGGGAGGTTACTCTGGTCAGATACTAGAAGGGGGAAGGTAAGAGGGAGAGAAGTAAAAAAAAGTCATTTAAGCAACTGTAGAAAAGTGTGAAACCACAAATATCACTGCTAAAATTCCTAGTTTTAAGATTTGTGCACAGACACACAAATATCAAAAATCTCAAAATATGTCAACATGAGCATTATTGTTGTATTTATAGATGAAACATTCATAAAGGGTGCTCTGTCATGCAAACTTTCTGTGACAAGTTCACCACACATTTGGTTTCTGTAAAAATCTCTCTCCTGTATCTGCCACTTATTTTCTTAAATAGCTTCTAGAATCTCAGGAACACTCCTCTGTGAAATCTAGGCAAAAAAAGTTGGGTCCACCCGGTGGATCAATGGAGGAAGTAGTATAATACATACACAGTACCTTGGGTAGCACAACCTGTATTTTCTTTGGTGTTATCACAAAAAACCTCCAATTTGTTATTTTACTTTGTATCAGTTTGTATTTCAGGAGTATACCTTACAAAAAATATCTAACTATGCCCTTGTGGAATGTAACTTCCTGTATCTTTATAATTACATGTGTACTTCCTACACACTTACCAGCTTTAGAGAATCTAATCAAGCACTCATGTAGCCAGGGGTTATTACTGTTGATAGCAAAAGCTCTTTTGACAGACTGTAACATTAAGAGAAATTTTCCTGTGGTAAGGAAAAAAACCAAAACATTAAGAAATCAAGAATACAGAGCTTTTTTTTTTCCTTTGTATCAACCATTTTCTTCAGTAAATCTACTAAAAATATTAGAAACAACAATGCAGAATTAGAAACAAAATTTATGTTTTTAATTTATTTAATTTATTTAAATAACTTAATAAAACAGAAGCACTTGCTGCTCAAACTCTGGCAACACTGCTACTATCCATTTGGCTTTATTTTCCTCAAGATAATTACAGATCACACTGCAAATATCTTTTTACAGTATTTATTACTACATACTACAACTTACTTTGCTATTAGTTTTTTTTGTTGTTGTTCAAGGTTGACTAAACAAAAGTTGTATTTCCCCTATTATTACTGGATATGATGCAAAGCTCAGCTTCAATATTTATTCCAGACCATTTTAGGCTACACTCTGGTTGCACTGAAGGATTAAAATATTTTAAAGCAAAAATAAAATTAAGCAGTACTTTACCTTTTCTGAAGTATATTTCAAATGCTAATAAATGTGTTTCTATATCATCTCCAATAAGATTCTTAAGTGGTGTAAGGAACTTAATGGCTTCTTCTAAAGGATTTTCTACCTGTTTTAATAAAAACAGTGAAATTTAAAGCTTAAAATAAATGTCAAATAAACCCCACCAATGATAGTTTCTATTATTCACAGCACTTAAATAATCAGAGGCCAAAGGTAAACTGAAGCTGGTTTTCTGAATTAAAGTGAAACACATTTTTACTTAAACAGCATGATTTAAAAGTCTTTACCCCATGATTTCATATTAGTAAAGACAGTATTATTGCTAACTCTGGCACTGCTTGTGTACTTTACTAAGTAAATTTACGTTTAAGAAACAATTAAATACAACCACTTTAGTCAACAAACTTGAAGTTACTGTGACAAAAGAGGTAGTTTTGTGCTTAGAGAAACACTGGTTCTTGTCTTCAAATTTTGTAAACTGCAATAATTTGTTATTTTTTCTTCTGTTCACTCTATGAAAACCAGATTTCTTCAGGCAAAAATCATTTTTGTTCAGTATGTTTTAACCAACGACGGCCTTTAAAAAAAACTCTGAAATTTAAGGAAAGTAACAATATTATTAACACGGAACTCAGATTTATTGAGGAAAAATACTACTTTTCTTTAGTGTCAATAGAGGTAGACTACAAAAAGGTACCTTTGCATGCAAAAATGATTTCATAAGAACACAGATTCTTTTAGGAGTGTCTGAGATTAAACTGGAATTAGAGGCTTTTTATGACAATCACATGAGTTTAACATGAAAGACCATGCTAACCCTTTCCAGTTTTTCAGGAACTAGCTCTTCCCTGGGTCCACTAGTTTCTTCCTCCTCTTCATCTCGCTTTTTCTTTTGATTTTTTTGCTGTCGTTCTCTTTCTGCGTGCTTTCTTTCTTCTTCAAGTTTTGCTTTCTTCTGTGCTCTTCTTTGCTTACTAAGCATTTTCTTCAATTCTTTGGCTGAGAGATTTTCTATAGATTAAGGTAACATAACTTACATTAACAGAGTATATAATTAAAAATCCTGTCTCACTCAACTCAGACATAACATTGTTCTTCTCCCCATCTCACAGTGGCAAACTTACACAGTGATTCCCATAAATACCACCACGTGTCAGAGTATCACCTCCACACAGACCAACTTTATTGCTGAATTATTATTACAGCCTAACACAACACTTCACCTTGCCAGTTTTCTCTTACATAGCTGCTACAGAAGCCTCAATGACTCAAAAGGTTGGCTGCATAAAGTTGGTACATCTGTGATAGGTTTTACCTTAGGAAATGGACAATAGTTTTCAAGGGTAATACTAAGCTTCAATATTGACTACAACTAAGCTTGCTTCTCGTGCCACCTAGAAACATCCAGATAAATTTACACTCCATCTTAAAACTAGACTGCTGTTTTTCATTAAAGTGTCTGAACAACATGCAGCCATGATAACTGCATTCATTTTCTGCAAATGCCATGGGCTAGCAAAACGGAAAGGATCCGTTTAGCCAGAATAATACTGTAGCTTCCACTCTGTTTACCCTGGTGTTTCACTGAGAATAGAATTTATGCTAAAAATGTAGGAAGGCACAGAAAAATGGGCTCCTGAGGGATTAAACACATCTTTTTGGGGGCTATGGCATCATGACTTCTCTGCTGGGCACTGTCACCATTCTGAGACAGGGAAGCAAGTCCTTTTCACCCCATCCACACAGTGCTGTCTTCCCCCACAGATAAGCCTTCTGAATCTCAATGCACAGCAGGCAAGCACACTAACATGACTTACTAGACACAATCCCACCTTTGTTTCTATAATTGCTATCAAAATCCTCTGTCACACACTGATCTTCCATTATGTACAGAAACTAATTAAAGTTTGAGAGAAGAAAGATGCGAGTTCAGCTTTTTAAAAGGTGCCTCTTTTTACATGTACTTCATCATACATAATCAGGTATAGAAAAACTTGTTATTCACCTCTGAATGAAAAGTAAGATTGTATTTGCAGTATTAAGAGGAATTTTTGGTTTAGCTTCACTTTTTCCTGTGTCAAATATTCTTCCCTTTACAGAGAACTAAATATTAATTTCACCGCTTTAGCCAACAGCCACTGCAGTGCTGACAGTAGCTGCAATTCCACTATAGGAAAAGAACTATTTATCCTGAAGTAAAAAAATATTCTACTAATTTGTCACTGAATCCTTATATTTCCAAACCATACCCTAACTGGCTTCCTAAGAAAGTCTGCTTTCCATTTAATGATAGTTTTAAATAATTTTCTAAATGCACTAATATTGCTAATTCACTTATCCACTTTGGTCGTAAAGTTATGTGAAAAATAAAAAACCTTCATGTAGTATACCTAGTATTACTGCGTAACAAATTAAATATACTAGCAGAATTAAATTCTTGCAATTCAGACTACTTTTCCTCAAAATTTATCCATTGTTTCATAACTTTTCATTTAGTAATGTTTATCTAATGGCTGAACAGAATCATGTTTTTCCTCTTAATATTCTAAAATGCCACTCCTCAAGTACTCCAACTACAGCTAGGTTCATCCATGCACTAATTTTACAAAGTGATGAGGAGAGAACATAGAGAAGCAAGCTGTAGCATATGATCTCTTTCCAATTACTGTGACAGAAAAGAGGAAAAACTGGTCTTCTATTTACTCCGTAACACAAGTTACTTGACTTAATAAGCTTTCACTTTCAACACATGTGAGCCTACGTTATAGTTTAGATACCTGAATTCACTTCTTGCTCTTTGCTTTCATTGGTAAGAGGATTATCATGGAGTTTCAAGTAGATTTCAATTGCTGATCGAGCAGCTTTGAAGTAGAAGGCATGTTTCCTGAGTACATCTTCTAATCTCAAGAGGTCTACATAGGCACGAAGAGTCATCTTTCTCATGCAGTATGTGTGGAAGTCAAATTGATCATCTGTTATCTCAAAAAAATGCTTCAAGGATAAAAAAAAACAAAAACAAAAAAACAAAACCAAACCATTCATACTCATCCCTTGCTTAATTTTTTTTTCTTCATTATACAGAGGTTAATAAAGTTACAACTGGTATTAATTAAAGGCAGTATTTAACAGACATAGAAATATCCTTATAATACTGACCATCCAAGAGAACCTATTGGTAGGGAAAAATCTGTTTGTTAACAAAAACTACGATGTCCTTGTTCAGAGACTTATGCACTCTAAGAGCCAATTGAAATGTGACTGTTTTGATTAAAAACAAAACTGTCAAAAGACAGCATAACGTTAATGTATGAACAGTTGCATAGTTAGGAGACATGGTATTTTATATTGAATCCTTTTCATTTCATATAATTGTCTTTCACATAACAGCTAGAGATGACACCTGCTACAATAAATCATCAAGGATTAACTTGTTTCTAGAAGTCATTATACTAGAAGCTTTATACATATGTATACTTTATGTGCTTCGAGCATATAAAATCATGCTGATTACATCAAGAAATATCATTAATAGTTTATGAGAAATACTGAGGAAGCAACTGATGTTGTTTGCACCTACTTACCCTTTCTACTTCATGACATTTTTTCAAGGCATCACCATACTTCCCTAGCCTTTGATAAGCTGCAGCACATTCAGTCTGGAACCACATACACTGCATCTCATTAAGGTTTTCCATAGCAGACGTTCCTTCCTGAAAGAAGTGTCATTATCAATTTTTGCTACTGTAATTTATCACCTGCTTCTTTCAACTTGTTGCAGGCCATTAGTAGTGAACAATCAATCCTTCAACTACAGAAAATGGACATAAACACCCAGTGACTAAGAATAATAATTTTGATTGTATTCTACCCTCCCCAAGATAGAAAGCAATACATTGAAATTATATTAACACCCTCCCTCCCATTTCCTGAAGATTAACATCTCTACAGATTTTTGAGATTAACTCATGCATGTATATACAGCCTTACTTTTACAAGTTCAGCAACTAATTTTAGCTGTTTTTTAGCCCTGTCAGGTAAGTGGCATCTACCAGTCTAAAAATCCATCTGTATATTTACTGCTTTGCTATGTAGTGTGAGTGATTGTAAGTTTCTTGGAATTTGTTAGTCTAAATAAACAAAGTTAGATTTACACTTGACATTTTGACAAGAAAAAAATCCTAGGATTGAGACTTCATAGTTTCAATGCTCTAGATTGAGAATAAGTAAACTGGAAAAACATTCCACATAGCCACCAAGCTTTCAGAACAGTTTTTATAGCAGAAAAAAGACCCAGTTCAACACACAACATTTAACTACTTAGGAAGATATTTATCCTATCTTTCCAGATATCTATGATAAAGTTCTGTGTTTCTTGCTCTAACACTTCTGACAAGCATACATGAGTTACCTTCATATTTAGTTACATAAATAATGTGAAAATCTGGTCTTTACAAATCCAAATCTTGTTTAATGTCAAAAATACAGAATTTAAAGTGTTTATCCCATCTTTTAAGGATAGACCTTGTTTTAGGAACATTTATGTCTGTAATACTATCTTCAAGGAATGAAATATTCAAGTCTAAATTCATTTATGTTAATGCTACATCATAATGAATAATACAGTGCACACTCTTAGCTCAGGTAAGACTGTACTAATGGTAAACAGCAGGTTTTGCAAACAAGGTATCCATGGGATGCAACTCCAGAGAGGTATTTAAAAGTATGGTAATAAAAAGTACTTCTGGTCAACCACCTTTGAACAACCATTTTGTCCAGTATTTACTGGGTCTATAGAGCTGGAGTACTGCATCCATCTCTGGGGTCCCAGCACAAGACAGACTGGGCCAGTTACAGCAGGTTCAGAGAAAGACCATGAAAAAAATCAGAATGCTGGAACACCTGTCCTGTGACAAAAGACTGAGAGAACTGGGGTTGTTCACCCTGGAGAAGAGGAGGCTCCAGGCAGACCTTACAGGAGACTGTCAATACATAATGGAGGTTCAGAAGACTGAGAAGGGACTTTTCACCAGGGTCAGTAGCAATGAGAAGAGGTGCAACAGTTTTAAACTGAAAGCGGGCAGGTTTGGACTGGATGTAAGGAGAAAATTCTTCACTGTGAGGATGGCAATACACTGGACTGTAGTCATCCAAGGAAGCCATGGATTCCCTGTCCCTGGAAGTGTTCAACTCAGTTAGATGCAGTTTAGAGCAACCTGATTTAGTCAAAGATGTCCATACCCATAGCAGTGGGGTTGGACTACTCAAACTTTAAAAGGCCTTTTCCAACACAAACCTTTCCATGACTCTATATAGTTACTAGTGTATTAAAAATAGACATTAATGAAAGGTAATTTTGTTTGGTTCAGAAAGTTATAAGTGAAAAAACAAACCAGCAGAGACAAGCAAAATCACTCAATTAAAGCAATATACTTGCCCTTGTGAATTTAGAGCACATCTCCTCTGCATCCTTCACCATATTTGCTCGCAGCATGTATTTAGCACATTTAGAATTAATAAATCTGTCTGCAGTATCCAAAGATTGTGCTTCATCCATCCATTTGGCAGCTTCCTTTATGTTACCTACATGCTATTAGGGAGAAATTAAATGGTTATCTTTCAGTATAAGCCTGCTATTGACCAGCCCTTGAAACCTACAGCTACCGGTATTTTTCTGTCAGAAGCAACAAAAGCCAGTATTATTGTTTGCTTCCCCCACTCACAGATTTTTTTTCAGAACGACAATTTGCTGTAAGTTGTGACTGGCTTTGCAAAAACCTGAACAAAAGGGTTTTCATTTTCTTCGTAACAGAACAGTGCCCAAAAAACAAACCCACATGAAAGCCAATGCCCATAACCACTGCTAACTGAAACACAATCCACACATTCACACCAGTTTGATGGGTTGATTTTTTTTTTTTTTATAAACTAGGTACTCCACATGTCCAAATTCACTTTTTACCTTGTAAATTTTTGCTTTTAAATAGAATAGTTCTATTAACGTTGGAGTGCTTGCAATTGCAGCATTAATGTAATCCAAGGCCAAAGAACACTGGCCAAGTTTGTCAAAGTGCTGTGCCAGGAAATACCGAACCCAAAGCAGTGTTGTTGGGGGCTCTTTCTCTCCATTTTCTGCAACAAAATCAAAAAGGTTACAATAACTGGTAAAGCTGAAGACTGCATTTGAAATACAAACACAAAAAAAGCTTGGCAAATTCAGCAAATATTTCCTGTAATGAATTCATTTACTAGAAAGTATTATATTTTTTTTCTTTCATTCCTTTTTTTTTTTTTATTTTAAAAAGCATTAGCACATCAACAGTTCCAGATAACTTCCATGAATAGTATTAGTAATTACAGGGTAATTAATATAAGACCATAGAAACTTACCACATGTACTAAAAAGGTCACAAGTTTTCAAAGAGGCTTCATAACCAGTAACAAGCTCCTGGATTGTAGAAACCTACATTAAAAAAAATACATGGTTGTTATGCTTTATTATCACTTTAATGGAAACTAACACATTGAAAGAATACTTGAGCAAATTAGTGAAACTATACAAAAATAACTATTTCAACTTGGAAAAAAATTGGATGTATCATCATATGTTTCACCTTTCACAAGCTATCTCTGATCAATCATTTTAACTGGCGATGTGGCAGGCAAACAGGCTAATCTTGGGCATCTTATGGCAGAAGGTAAGCAAGTTCATTTGGTTAGTATACTATTCAATAAAAATTCCACAATACAACTTAATTTATGCTATTAATTTTTAAGCATTGAAACTGAGCCAGTTGAGAAAGCTGCTTTGAAAAAGACTGCATGAACTTCCCATAACAATGAAAAAAACAACCACAGAAGTCTTTGCTTTCTAGAAGGTTGACATGTACTATTAATTTTTGGTTTGTTTGAAAGGTATGGTTGCCTAGAACGTGGGCTGCATCTTTTGATATAAAAATCTATATACACGGACTGGTTTAAAGCTAATACTTTCTGAAATCAGACCTTGCCAACAATATTGTTTTTCATTACAAGGTTTAAGATTCAAAATTCACCTATACAGTTTTTAACTCACACTATAAAAGTGACATTTACAGTAAATACAAACATTAGTACCTGGGCGTTTCATGACAATTAATTATTCCAATACCAGGTCCAAGGCTCATAAATGCCACTTAGTATTTCTAAACATTTTCTGAAATGCTCAACCTGTGTTGTAGCTACATTCTAAATATGCTTGCCATATTCAGCAAGCAACCAACCAAACTCTGTATGTAACAAGAGCTATACTAGAGATGTATGTTTATATGATCTAGGTATATATACTCAAAACACAGAAGAGGCTTAAAAAATTAGATGTGACAGCAAGCATATCAGGATAATGGCTATAATCACCAATTAGGTGAAATCTCCACATGGTAAAAAACCTACAGCTTCAATAGTTAAAAGTAAGATGATCCTACATTTAAAATGTTGGTTGCAAGAGTGAAGTAAGATTGTGCAGAGACAGCAAAATATTTAAAAAGCATATATTGACAATACATGCATCCACTTAAAGATACACTTTGGGACAGGATGGGAAGGTTTTTAAACCTTGTTCTAGAAGATCAAAGTATAGTTTGAAAGACACTACCTTTTTTAACCTAAGTTGGCACAATTGACACAATATGTTTGGCATTTTGAGCCTAAGAGAGCAGAAAAGGTAACACATCCAAGTCACACACAGCCAGTGTAAATGTCTCAGGAGTATAATAAAATGTACAAACATTCTGGAAGGTCCTGGGCAAATCTCATAAGAAATGGGGTTTGGTAGCAAAATCTCACAATATATAATAAAATGTTACTAGGCTTCAGATAACTACAAAGTAATAAAAGAATGTGAAAAAGTCATTGGTAAATGGAAGGCTAATAAATGCATTAAGTTGTTCTCTGGCCTACTTCAGACACCTGTTTGCTGAAAGAAATCTTTAACACCCTCAGTAAATATTTTAAGATTGCTCTCTCTAAAATGAGTTTAAAAGCAGAAGCATCTGCTTCAGGTAGCAGGTTTGCAGTATATATATGCAACAGTGTAAGTGTTATTTCCTTGCTGCTTTCCACTGCAAACTCCAAGTATCCCAAATGCTATTCTCATCTGGCTATTCGTAAACTCAAACTCCTTTGAGATCAGCCAGCTTTGACAGACTGCGACTGAACTGTGTGTAAAGGGAAAAAGATCCCTTCCTTAATAAGCACATCCCACCACCAAAGTCTACACATAAACATTTCAAATATTGCCCACTTGGGAGCACGGGAGCACAGCTGGACAAAGACCATGCTACCACCAAAAAGTACGGTGCCACCACCTCTGAGCCACATGTGTTTGGTGTCTGCTTTGGGTGAATTTGAGTGGCTCTACCCAGGGCTACTAGTGATTTCCCCCATTCCACCTCAGCATACCAATGCCCAATTACTAGTTCCATCATCAGAGGGAACTGGCAGTGGACAGACCTGGGGCATCCTACTATGAGGGTCTTCAATCAGCTTACATTATCAGTGAGAGCAAATACTCTGAATCTTGAGGAGATGGAGCATACCAAACTGCACTATGTTTAAAAAGATGACAAGTTCTTCCAAATTCAGAACTCTGTAGTGATTTTGGCTTTTACAGCTCAAGAAAACACAGTCTAAGTGCCATTCTGAAAGGTACTATGAACAAAAAATTTGGAAACAAGTGTTCAGTGAAAGCAACACCTAAAAAAATTAATTCAAATTAGTTAGTTGGGTTATTGCAGACATCCTTGATGAAAATGACAGTATCTTTGTTTCTCGTAATGACTCAATCTTTTCCCCCTTCTTTTTATGGTTATGTTTCAGTCTTTTGCTAGTAATTTAGGAAAGTAATTCCAGGTTCATATCCTTCTTCAGGGACCAAAAGACCTGGAAATATGGACCCTAATCTCTGTATCCGTATTAGCTGCACATTGAGCAGCAAAATCTCTCTTTTGAATTTGCTACCATCTACCACCTGTATTCCAAAGTCACCACTGCCATCTCAGAGGCAATGTTTCACTGTTTCTAAAAGCTACAGCATTCTTCATAATTATGTAACTTCTAAAGAGCAAGCTGATGTATCCAGAAATACCATGACACTGTACACAAGCTAATTTCAAAGAGAATTATTCTAGGAAAACAATTCCAATTATTTTATTGCCATGGAGCTGAAAAAGCTTAAGGTATTACAAAAGTGTAGTTGCAGTCATCAACAAATCTCACATTTTGTTATGACAAGACTGGAGACAATTCCAGAACTGGGGCCACCAGCTTCAGAAGCCTCTTAAATGATCAAAATTCAAATCTCAAACCTTTTCATAGGTCACTACTTAAAATTTTCATTTCATTACAGAACAATGAGCTAAGCAGCAGAAATCCAAGGAGAGGAAAATGGACTATTTGAAGGAAAGACTCCACAAAAGTCATAATGCTCTTTTTTTTTCCATTCCTGTGCAATTTGTTTCCACCAGAAAGGACAGTTTTGTAAAGGAACTTGTAAATGTTGTAAAGCGAATACTTGAGAAATACAAACAGGAACAAATATAATGCAAACACACCTTAATTTCTTCTTAAACTCTAAGTAACAGGAATGCAATTCACTTGAACCCCAATTCTGAATTACTTTTTCTGACTATACTGAGAAATATTTTGTGTCCTCTTTCGTAAGGGACAACCTAAGGTATAGTTGTTGTTTTCCAGGTAAATGGCAGATTACTAGAATTCTCATCCCAATGTGTAATTATCACAGTGGCATCTCCAGGCCACTCATTAAATGGAAATCTGTGCTACATGCTCTGCTATACATGAAGTGGCTTCTACCACAGAATTCTTCCTTTAGACAGAACAAAACAGGCCTATCAGAAATAAGAACAATAGTATGAGGCTCCAAAATGGAATATTAGGGCTACAGCTGCTTAATCCTTAATCTGACTTTCTTCTCTATGCCATGTAGGAGTTAGTTGAATGAAACAACAAAGGAATAGGAGAACAGCAATATAGAAAGGATTTTAAAAAACATACATAACAGTGAGGTGAAATACATCACAGAAGATGAACAGCCCACTAGCACAAAGGAAGGATGTAATTTCTTAAATAAAAAGCTTAAATCTCTGGTTCATTTATGTAAGCTAAATTACTACATTAATTCTACATCCTATTATTACAGCAGCTGGGCAGAAGTTGTTATAGTAGACTTCTGTTTCAATGACAACCTTCCAAACACCAATACTGTATGTCCTTCTTCAATGAAACAACTGCAGGAAAAGGAAATTAATTACTGTAATGTACTATAAAGTGTTTGGACTTGAACTGTGTCAGTAGTTTTTTTTCCAAGAATTCAGTTTGTTAATTTATCAGTTACAAACATGACATTTAAGTATTGTTTTTCAATTGCTGCGATCACAATTCAGGAAAACATTACCAGCACTTCAAGTGCACCAAATGGATCACTTCTGTGTATTACCACACAGCAGGAGACCAATGCTTTAGAGAACCATTTTGACTGTTTCCTCCTTACAGAATATCTAATAATAATTATACATGCCAGAAGTCAAATATTTGTATGTTGTGGGGTTGTTTGGTTTTTTTTTAAGAAAGCCAAAGCATTCCAAAAACTCACTACTCATAGTTCTGTACTGCATTCAGAATAGTTTCAACTGTTTAATTACTTTAAAGTAACTG
Source organism: Formicarius rufipectus (assembly GCA_013399695.1). Lineage (NCBI taxonomy): Eukaryota > Metazoa > Chordata > Aves > Passeriformes > Formicariidae > Formicarius > Formicarius rufipectus. The sequence continues at coordinate 855,734 of VXAU01003430.1, read as the reverse complement.
TCTTCCTTTTCAAGTAGCAGCACAGTCTACTGCAACCTATTCCTAAACAGTAAGCAGTGGGTTAAAGAGGATACTGCTGTCTCAGAAAATATTCATGCCTCAGTGTCAAATCTACAACTTCTGAAATATCAGTGTCTCATATTGTACCTTGTTCTTCATACAGAATTAAATGGATTTTTTTTCAAGTTTGAAACTCCCATGAGCTGAAGACTCCTCCATGTGGGAAAACTCTGGCTAATCCTTTTCATAACTATCCACAAAGGGCTAGAGGAGAAAAACTAGACAATAGTTCTTCACCTTGCAGTAAGTGACCTGATGAGGCTTCTCTTAAGAAATTTCTAGGTATTTACTTTGCAGCAATTCAGCAGATGGGTATTAGAAAAACAAATTCCACAAGAATCAAACCTACTCAGATTCATGTGTCTCAAAAAGCTCCTGGATAAACATGTAAGAGAAAGATTACACAGAAGAATCATTCTATATTCAAAAGCCATCTAGTATCAACACTCAGACTGCAAAAAAAAAAAAAAGGCCAAAAAAAAAAAAGCTGAAAGTCTGAGTGCTTCTTATTCCCTGTCTACACAACACAGACCTCCTTTGAGACATCTGATCCTGAAGAAGCACATAAAACTGCAGGAAAAACACTTGTAACATTCAGGAATCAAAACTGCCTTGGTATTACCAAGCAAGTATCTTCCAAACAGTTAGCAGCCTGAAAGTTCAAACATTAACTGTGTTATGGCACAAGTATCAGATATATTCTATAGGGGTATTCCCTTCATTTCAGAGACAATTGTTACATGAAGCATTACCTTTCTGAACTTCTGTTTGCAGATAATTTTAAAGACAATTGTAGCCCTTCATGAGGAGGGAGATGGGTTGCTGCCAAAGTTTTCTCCCTCCTTAAGAATAAGGGAGTAATTTCACAGGAACAACGTATACTCATAAAGCACTTCAACTGTTCTAGCAAAAAGACATCTAGTGCAGAAGAGCCTGAAAGAGAGAGGGAAAACAGCAGGTAGAGGGGGATACCCTTCATGAACTTGCTCATCTTCCATAAGATGAAGGTCCTCTGTGCCGAAAATTAAATAGGATGTTTCCTAAGACAGATATTCTTAAATCTGGAATCTGAACCTAGCTCAGCTATCAGACAGCTTCTTATGATTCAAAGGGTCAACACGGGTGGTCTTCACCAGTGGGAAGTTCGATTTCTCTTTGAAGCTCTAGAGAAGGAGAAAGACTGCAGAAACAAACCTGCAAAAGCAGCGTTTCTGCACACTGTATTTTCATCTTAAGGTGAAATGATGCATATAGGGAAAAAACCCAAGCACGTGTTCCTGCCCTTCAAAGAAAGGTTATGCTATCTGTCCTTGAAACTTAGGATTGAATAGCCTTTCTCCTTAGAGAATTCTCCAAAACAGTTTCTTTCCTGAAGAAAACTTGTTTCTTGTAGATAATGCACAGTGCTGACAACAGTGCCCCTGCTGGTCACAGAAACTTATCCCACATGTTTTGTCATCAGCAAATCAAACATCTCTGAATCAGATGACTACTTATTTGAAACATCAACTCCTAAAGATGCAAAGCTTCCACTTTAATACCAGACAAGTATGTCTCAAAGCTGAATAAATCAATCCCCTGGTTTTCATCTCAAAGTAAATTGAATTTTGATAGTATTTCCCTTCACCAGTTTGTAAGCAGTAGTGCTGAAAAAAGCTTTTTGGTTCCTCAAGTAAGAACTATATTGTTTATTCAGAAAAATGGGATTTAGTTGAGTTTGTGACACTACTTTTCCAACACAGCAGAAGCCTCTACTAGATTTGTCAAGCACCTTTATACCTATTTGAGAAACTGAAGAATAACTATACTTTTCAAAACACCTAGAAATAATTTTCAAATGGTTTTGCTGGAAAGTACCCAAAGGAAACAGCTGCTATGCAGTTTCAAAAGAGTCCTCATCATCTAGAAAAAATAGAATACCTAAAAACTGAACAACAAACTAAGCCTCTCAACTGCAGCAATGGTGAAGTTTTCCTTCTGCCAGAAAACTATGTTGACATTAACAGATAAAGTCCTTGTGACCAATCCAGGATTATCTTCCACAAGACAAAGAAATATTCAGTACATGCCCTGACGCAGTATTCTAAAAGCCTCATAGGAAATGAGAGAAGCAACAATAAAAACACTCCATGTGAGTACTACGTCATACTTGAAGACTTTGCTACAATGAGATGTTATCTAAGAGGGTGATAAGAAGGTGCACACAATGTGCAACAATGGTATCAATCGACTCTGAAAAGTATTTATGCACTTAGTATCAAATAAATTAAGACCATAACCACACAATGCAGTTGCTGGCCCAAAGTTCTGGAGAAGGCCTTTGGCGACAACTTTGAACAGGGTTTACAGCTGGTCTGTAAACACAGTGGTCTGGCACACAGTTAACAACACCAACCCAAGTCTTTCTTGAGTTGTCTCCATTACCAGTCCATTTCTGATACAGTGGTAATCAATTCACACATGCACAGGAAGTCAGCCAACAGAGTTGAAAGCTGAACCCACGAAACAATGTAGAGGCACACTATAAAAAGTTGGTTCCTTGTTTTTCGATTCCATGCTTTTCATGCTATCCTAAACAGAACTGTCCCCAGCAACAGTTTAGCACTAGAAAAAGCCCTGATACAGTGACAGAACAAGAATATCTCCCTTTGCTCAGAGACATGTTCAGAGACTCCCTGAAAAGGGTCATGTGATTACTTGTGATGGATGAGAAACATAAAACTTAACAAGGAACTCATACTCCCTTCCCTTTGAGAAGAGACCCTAGTATGTTGACATTAACAGATCCTGGGTTCAGATTCTGTGAAGCTCTGCCCATGGAGTAAACTGGCAACCTGAAGTCACCATCACTACAAATTGCAGGCACTTAAATGGGAACTTTCAGGCCTGCAAAACTATTGAGAACAGTAGCAGAAGCACATATATGTTAATCTACTGTATCCACTATGGTCCCATCACATGATTAATGTTACTTCAATCCAGGGCATATTGACCATACCTTTCTGGATGGAAATACAGATGGGAATGAAGTCTCAAAAATAGAAACTGCCAAGAGACTCAAAACCAAAAAAGCTCCTAAATTCAACTACCCACATTAGGAGAAAAAAGAGCAGGGGGAAAGGGCAGCTACACATCAGAAAAAGTGTTTTACTATAGCCTAATGAAGACAAGAAGCAGCTTCATCTATAGTCAAAAGGTGATTGGCATGAACTGAGCTGTGCTTTTTATCCAGGCAAAGAATAAATCATGCCACACACATGAGCCAGCTGCCACACTTGGCACTGCACAAAAGATCCAAGTTCAGGCTCTTCCAGTGTATCCACACTGAAAGGTGTATGTGGGCAGTCACCTAAAGAGTTGCATTTCCTACAGCTTGCTATAATGTCATGTAAAGTAATATCCAAGATTACAACATCTGCAAGTTTATATAGTTCAGAGAATAACCAAAAAGATTCTTCACTAAAACACACTGGTTGATTTTAATTTTTTAAAACACCACACTTCCATTAAGACATGTCCCATCTACCTACTCTAAAACATAAAAGATAGGGACATTCAGATTTACCAGTATAAAAAGGAAAAGGTGTAGGGTATGCAAGTGACTGAGTATTTCCATTTCTAGTCACAGCAGCTATGCAATAACTTACTTGAAACAACTTCCTTAGTCTCACTTGAAAAGTTTCTGCTCCACAATTTTTTAAATAGCTAATATAGATTTCTCTCCCCCAATGAGGTATGAGCCACAGACAAGCCTACAGAGAATATTCAAATAAATTACTCCACTTTGGAAAGACTATTCACCTTCATATAGGCTATTTCAAGTGCTTACACTTTAGTATATGGCTAACACCTGAACACAATAAAAATCACAATCAATTAGAATAATTTTACCACCTCGCACCATGAAAATAAAACCAGGAAAACATGACAACACAAATCACATTAAATTTCTTATCCATCTTTGACATATACAGATGTCAAGTAAGTAGCTATTTTGTGTAATACCCAATGAAAGTGTTCTTTTAAAACTTACAGCAATTCAAATGTAGATGCAGCTCTATTTTTAAATTTGTTGAATGGAGCCATCAATACTCACTCCTGCTTCCCCAAGAAAACTGTGGTTAAGTGTGTGCATATGCTCATACATACACAGGGAAACAAAAATCTGTAAGCTGAAGTAAAACACACCTTGAAAGGCAAGTTTAACAGTCATGTTAAATTGATCTAAACCATAATCAACTGCCAAAAAAAGATGAAACCAGTGCATTTTAATTCAGATCTGTAACTCAATCAAGTTTGTTAAAGCAGCTGCTCAGAACCTTGGGCCCCTTTTCAGTGAAAATCGAAGTGTTCTACAGACAGGTACAAAGTACCTGTGTGAAACACCTTTCCAGTCAGCTTGTAACTGGCCATCTTGACCCAGATAGCAGAAAAACTTCATTCTTCTATAAAGCTATCCTACAGTACCATGATTACTCACCAACTTCATTTCTCAGTCTGGTGTCTAGAGATAACATTTATTCTCAGGAATTCCACCAAAGAGTACCAGCTTATAAGGACTGCTCAGCCACAAAGCACTAACTCTGAAGTACCATCTTAAAAAATGTTGCTGTCTATTGCTGCTAGCTCTGACAACAGCTAATCCTGAAATAAAACAAGTAATACTTTTCATAGTGTCAATAGCAAAAATGAATGCATAAGTTATTTGAAATACTAAATTCCAGAAGAAAAAGCCTCCTCCACTTATCTAAGTCTAGTTTGCATTTGTCATTCAAAAAGTAACTTGCAACACAGTATTCTGTACACTTGCTCTGCTGAAGCAGCACTCCCTTAAAAATAATGCTATGTACAAGCATAATCAATTGAAAGTTTTACAGTAGCAGTAATATTTTATAATCATTGCTGTTCTTCTGTAATTTTGAGTAAACCATACAATATTTCTAGTCATACATGATTGCATTAGCCCATTTTTGTCTCAAACTTATGCACTAGAAACATATTTTTGTCTCACATGTACAAGGCTTTGCACTTCTGAGTTATTCTTTGGAAAGAGAACCCTCAGTTGATGGAAGGCTGCTCAAGCACACTGGCTTTGTAGAGAGCAGAGCACTCAACCAGAATGGTAAATGAGTCACAAGAAGAATATACTCCATTAAAGAATTTACTGCTGCTATGAAAAGTTCTTGTATGTGTATGTTTACACACTGAAAGGACAACTGCACAAGTGCTTTCAGAGCTGTGCAACAGTATTAGAAGTACAAGATCAGTCCAACGTTAATCATAACAAATTTAATAACCTAAATATTAATAACCTAATTTAGTAACTGATTTAATAACTGCCTCCCTAAGATTGTGCTCTACTGTGAACTCGCCACCGGCTACCACAAGAGAGGAGCCCCGAAGAGGAGATACAAGGACTGCCTGAAACAACACCTCAGCCTTGGCCAGATTGACCACCATCAGTGGTCCACTCTGGCCTCCAATCAGGAGTCGTGGAGACATACAATATATAATGCTGCTGTCTCCTTTGAAACTGCACGCAGAATCAGCCTGGAGGAGAAAAGACACCATAGAAAGAACCGTGCCTTGACAGTGCCATCTACGGAAACTTTCTGCTGTGCCTTTTGCAACCGGACTTGCCTATGTCGCATTGGCCTTATCAGCCATCAGCGCGCTTGCAGCAAGCATGGGTAAAACCCTCCCAAATCTTCGTTTGCGAAGTCTAGCCATGATGATGAATTACGATGACTATAAATACAAGATCCAGACATGAATTTTAAGTGTTTCAAATGCAACAATTTGAATATTAAAACAAATTCCTAACAGTTATTTTAAAATCAATACTCTCCAAATACATTCATCAAACTGTTACGGCAGCTACTTGGGATGGAAAAACAGGACTGATTAAGTCAGAGTTGAAAATGAGGTCCTCTCTTTGCTAGGAACTGTTAAAATGCTTCTAATCTTTTTCATGAAAGGTAGTGTATTTCCATTCAGGAAATAACAACAGTAGTTAAACAATTTTTCAAATTCAACTACACATCTAGCTGTTAATCAATAAAGTTTAACTTCCCTAAAAACTTAGGGAAACTTCAATGAAAATGGATATTGGGTATAGGTGCAGCAAATATGCTGCCTATAGTAAAGCTACAGAGCAAAGTAGGAACATGAGTGTACAGCTGTATTATATTAACTAATTTGACTGTGGGGATCATCTCTCATTTCTACACAGACTTTTTTTGCTAACACAGATTAACAGTTTACAAAACTGGCGAAGAGAAATTGCACAATTTAGAAAATGTGTGTGCAGGTTCCTAGAGTTCATTAGGGCAGCAACACCAAAGAACAGAGTCAGAAGTAAGTCACAGTAGATTTACTGTCCCAGGAAAACTTTCACAATAGTGGTCAAGCTATAAAATGTACAACACAAAGTTAAAACACAAGCCCAGGGACTGCATGAAAGATCATTAGAGGCTAGTTACTTAAATTTCTTTTCAGATTTTACACTTGCAAACCCTGATCTTTCGCTGCATTTCCAAACTAAGGTACAAAAATTTAACATGCCAGTCTACAATTGAAGCCTGTACGTAATTTAGAGAAGCCTACTCAATTATGTGCTATTTCCAATTACACAAAGAGCAAGCTCAAAGAAAAGCACATTGCTTAAATGTATTTGACATCTTTCATCAAGGAGCTAGCACAAAAGGATCAACAGACTAAGTGGGATATTGTTTTTCTGCAGACATACTGCTAGAGATATGACGGAGTCTTATGAAACAGACTGCCACCGTCAGTCATAAACTGCAAAGTCATGCTAGGAAAGCACTTCATATGGAGGACTGAGGATCTGAAGTTTACCCATTTTTTTTAATAATAAACTGCAAATATCTTTTAAGTTATAAAAGCTGACATTTCTTGATATGAGTGTACTACAAAATAAAACAACACAAAATTTCAGAGATGACTGGCTAGCTCACACCTACTGTTCCGACAGCAATCCTGTCTCTGAGTTACACTAAAGCCAAGAGGTCGTAAGGTACAAATCAAGGAGCTGCTCTAAAGCAACAGAACTACATATATCAAGTAACATTCTATAAAGTACTTTGATAAACATTTCTTCCCTAAAGAGTGCTTGTTTCATTTAGCGTACACCAGACAGTGAATAAAACGGGATACAAATGATATAGTGTTCTATTAAAGCACTGACACCCCTAGAAATTGTTTTCATTTTCATTTGCCTTAAAACATGCTGAACCAGATTTTCTAACATGCTGAGCACACTGTATCAACTGAGGTTGGTGAATACTTCTGTAGGTAAACATCCCTCAAACTATAACTCCTAGGCTTTATGATCAATACCTGAAGAATTCAGCCTTGACATCATACTGGCTGTTTTAAATGTGTCAAATATGGACAACACATCCCCTTTTTACTGTACTGTGTCAAGACCAGTAATGTGTGAAATGTGACATAAGCCACAGCATGAGAAATAATGCAAATGTTTTGTTTAGCAGTTACCACAATGTGTAAACATTCAGAAAAATAGTGTTGATTTTGGAGCATTTGACTTTCCAGTTTTGCTAATATTAGTGATCCAGTCATAAAAATGTTGATACAATGAATTAAATGAATCAGAGTAAAAAAGTTTGTACTGAAACTTTCAAGATTCGTAAGAATAAAAATTCAAAGCAAAACCAATACTCTTAAGATGTCTCTGTGGTATTCACATGACAAATTTCAGGTTTTCTGAGAGCTTTGAGAGAAGTTTGGGGGCTACACTAAAAAAGGCAAATCATTCCACATGAGCAGAGTATCAGCAGGAGCAACTAGGAGCAGATACTGAGAGCATTTCTTGTCGGTCTTGAAATGGATTTTTTGAAGCAGTTAATCCCAACATAGATTACACAAACTAAAAAGGCTCTCCTTGATAAAGTAGTTCATAAGTCAGTTGGCTGTATCTGCCAGCTCTTGTCTTAAAAGTTACCTCACAGAGCCAAACTGTCAGCCATCAACCTGTTTTACACCACCCATTCTCACCACAGAGTGGAAGCACTCTATCCTTGCAATAGCTACAACAGAAGTTCTCTCTGTCCCCTCCTCCCTCCTCCATTTATTTTAAAATTTCCTTACTCCTCCTTATGATTCAGATTTATGGTAGAAATGCTATCTTTTGCTATGAACATACCAAATTGTTAACCAGATCCTGAGTAAGTTCACTGACCAGATTTCCCCTCCTGGAATTTTAACTCAAAGACATAACTTTCTAGCCCTCGCACTGATGGAGTCAATATGAACAAAAGGCCATCCTTGGTTAGTCTCATAGAGCTATTTCTTAAAATGCATAAAGATTTCTAGCAGAACTGATGGTTTTACTTCCTTTATAATCCATTAGTAATTCACAGAGGACATCTAACTAAAAACAACAACAAAAAAGTGGCAATTTGCTTTACATTCCTCTAGCTTTCCACATCAAGGAAGAAATATGCTTTCTTTCAGGAAAGAGTTAAAGAAAGATCTTCACTAAAGACAGCCTACCTTCCTGTGTGGACAGTCTTATACCTTTTTTTTGAGACTGTTGTTTCTGATGTTTCTTCCAGCCAGATAGTCTCTCCTCCAGTACTTCCTCACAGTCTCCATAATTTTAGACACTCAGAAAAAAGTCACATGTGCACTAATGTCGAGCTTCAATGGAATCAACCAATGAACCTGCAACATAATCGACGTAAACCTTGATGTTGACTAACTGAAGATCTTCATTCCTTGGATTTTTATCTCATGAATAGAGAGAACAGCATGTAGTGGCAACCAAAAAGTATTTTTTTAACATTGCTCATGTACAGGAAGTTTTCTGGGGAGGAGGTGGGGATAGCATTCCAAGATCCTCCTCCTGCAAGGAACATGAACAAATAAGGCCATTCACAGTTATTTCTAATACATCTGAACAGTAACTTATACAATGTGAAAATTACTGTATCACATGTAATTGCTTATACTTTTGATTATTAGCTTCCAGCAGGAACATTCTGCCACAAGACACCGTAACAGTCACTCTGAACAGACTTTGGATAAACAACAAAACTCACAATTATGCAGTGCCATTCCTAAATGCTAGCTTTTGCTTCTCACAAAAAAGCCTACAGCTTCCTCCTGACTAAGTATTATACCAACTGCGTGAATTCTATTCAAGCAGAAAGGTACCAGGAGGGTAAATGCAGGTTAAAAAGCCAAGTACACTTGCTATATAGAAACTAAAAGAAACCTGATTAAAAGATTTAATAAGCCTCCACACTATACAGTCAGCTTTTTTTAATTAAAGGTGTAGCATAGCAGAAAACTCAAAGAGAATGGCTATACTTAGCTGATACCCACACCTTAATAACCAACTTCAGATACTAAACCACTAAGGAAAGTATGAAAATTATGAAACCACTTTTAGGATAAGAGCATATCAGCTCCACAGGAAATCCTTTTCCCTGTATAGACTAAGATGCCCCTATCACAGTACTTCATGTACACACAGAATATATTGTGTTGAGGCATTTCCCTTGTAAATGCTCCATCTTTCTTAGCATGTAAATAAAAGATATATGACGTAATATTTCAAAATCTTTCATTCACACAGTACTTTAAGTAGTTATTCCAAAAGTCCCCACAGATCATGAAAACAAGATTGTTCATACTATTTCAGAAGTATCAACCATAAGTAAAAACCTCCACAGTACTTATGTTTTTCAAAGTCATGTTTTGTTTAGGTAACAGTTCAAAGTTGTAGAGGAAAGCGGGTTATCTTGTTAATAAAACCCCCAAAACACAACCACAAGTTTCTCTATGTAAGATGAATTTTTTTTATTATAGCCTCCCCTGATATCCTCCCATATATCTCATTTGCTTAGAATTAATTAATTTTAGTTAGTCACCTACAATTCTTACTACTTAGTCCTTGGTTAAAAGTCACAAAGACAACAAATTCACTTTAAAATACAAGTTACCTCCAAGTACGCTTATGAATTGATGATCCAAAACAGTACTTTATGGCAAGATCAAGTATATCAAGTGAATAAATCTCCAAAGGCAATACAAGAATGTGTTTAACATCTTAAGTAAAAGAAACTACCTTTTTTTTTTTTTTTAGAAATCACTGTGGTTCTTCAAAACACATTATCATCATTGGCCTGGCTACACACAAGCATGTCTTTTATATGAATTTTTTTAATATCATGCCTGCGGATTTTCCAAATGAGAACAGCCAATATTTTCCCAAGTTTCATCCATCTTTTTGAGTCTGTCATTGCAGAGCAACTCCACTTTTAGCTAAATAGCACAACATGTTAAGAAAACAATTGAGTACATACTTATAGCTGTACAGATTTAGAAACTGGTGCTCAAACCCCTGCACTGTTCTTTCAACAAAAATGGAAACAGACGGACAGGTGGAATGTACAACTGGAAATGTGAAGCACTCTGCCCACAAGTCAGGGCTCTTAGATAATCTGTTCTCAATTATACCACAAACTGATAAATCAGTTCCCTGAGTGGCATCATCTGTTTGAGTCCTACAAATTCTGTGCCTGTTATTCTCACCTTCAACACATGTGGTACAGAAAGATCAGGAACTTTCCTGGCACGGAATTTCTATATATTAAAACTCCAAGATGAGGATGACAGATCACAGGACTTGTGTTATCAAGTCCCATGAAGTAGGCTATTTTCACGAAAAATTCATGTCCTCTTTAAACATATGCCGCTGTAGTTGTCGCTCTAGATTACAGTAAGAACACAGGTACTGGGAATAGTGAATATAAGTAACAGTCATAAAAACTGAAGAACTGATCTCCAAAACACAGCAGCTCATTTATAACCCAGCATATGGCATTTGTCAAGCATTAGAGCACTGCATCACTGAGCATCTCTCAACTGCTGTGGATTTACACATCACATTAAGGGTAGGAGCACAGCACACTGAATACACCACAGTACTATACCAACAGTCCCTGCTGTACGACATTACAAACACCACTAGGTTTGCCAGAACAAACTGTCTCCATCAGCAGGCAACTACTCCAGGGGAATATGAGCTGTCTGACCCAAGAAACAATCTGAATGCAATTATGACTTTACTAGAATTTTATCAGTATCTTGTTCTCCACTTTTCCTTCACCAACTAGAAGAGGGTGAACTCAACTTCAGTGTGCATCTACATCAACAGCCTGGCCAAATGAACACTGATCTCTAAGCTGGAAGTATTCTTTGAACAGCTCTTTCTCTTTAATTAAGACTACAAGCAGATGATCACTGACAAAACACCAGATGCACAACAGTGTCTACTAGACTTCGCATTATGAAAATTCACATAAATGAAGACAGATGCCGTATGTGACATTTTGAGAGCTCTAAAATCAAGACTGATGGATGAAGAACTGTACAGAAACAATTATTAGATCCCTTCATATGTGTGGATCACATCCTCAGCCTAAACCCATTCCACCCTCGAAAAAACAACCTGCTCTTTTGAAAAGTGCCTACCCCAAAGTAGCAGTTACACATTACTTCACTTAACATGTAGTGAACCATGCATGTACTCGCATTTAATCTAAAGTGAGTCTGCAGTTACTCAACCATATTTTGAAGTTAATCCATTTCTAAAAGGAAGATTCTGTGATGAGTTTTTCCCTTTGTGACTGGTTTGCAGCAGGAAATTCTAGGAAGTGATCAGGAGGGCTCTGATGGCAAATGGATATAAAAATCCCAAATAGATTCCAAATCATGGTATCAGGATCAGGGAAATTCAATACTTCTGTATATAGATACCCATGTATATCAGCACGTCAGTCTTTATTGTGCCTTTGTGCACTGTTTGATACAGATTTTTTAGTGCTGGCATAAAATGCACTTGTCCTGGTATTGAAGTACCAGCTCAGACTGGCTTGCTAGCTAACAATGGCTACAACCTGATCCCGGACTTGAAGGTGAAATCAAGTACAATTAAGAATCTTTAAGGTTAGAAGAGACCTCTACAGATTACCTAATCTAACTCCTCTTTACAGAACAGGGTCATCTGAAGTAGATTACTCCTGGCCATATCCAGTCACATTTTGATCACCTCTAAGGAAGACAATTCCACTACCTCTCTGAAGACTGTTCCCATGTTTGGCTACCTCCATGAAAAAAACATACTTTTTTTTTACTTAAGTATTCTCCTGTATTTTAATTTGTGCACATAATACCTTGTATGTTCACTGGGCAACAATGAAAACCATCTGGTTGGTCTGCTATTTTTTTTCCACTCCTGCCTTCAATTATTTATACACACAAGATCCCAACCAGCCTTCTTCAGGCTAAACAATCCTAGTTTGCAGTCTCTCCTCCTATGCCAGACACTTCAATCCCTTCATCAATTTCATGGCTTTTCTTCTGGATTCTTTTCAGCATGTTCAGCTCCTGTACAGGGGAGCCAAGAACTAGACCCAACACTCCAGGTGTCTATCACCAGGCTGGAGAAGTATCACCTCTCTTGACCTCATGGTGGTGCTTTTACTTAAGTAGTCCAAGATGCCATTGACCTTCTTCATCGTAAGGTACATTGATGGCTCTTGTTCAGTTTCCTGTCTACCAAAACACAGAGGTCATTTTTTGCAAAGCTGCTTTCCAGCTAGTCTGTCCCCAACCTATACTAGAGCATGAGTTTCATTCTCCTAAGGTGTAGGATGGGGTTGTCTTTGTTGAACTTTGTCATCTCATTTCTCTAGCGCATCCAGGCCTCTGAATGACAGCACAATCCTCTCATGCATCAGTCACTCCTCCCAGTTTTGTATCATCTGCAAGGTTCTTGAGGGATACGAGGCCCTGTCAACTAAGTTATTAACAAAAATATTCCCTGTTACAGGCCTCAGTGTCACCTGCCTGGGAACACTAGTTGGCCTTCATGCTGCTGATGACAACACAAGCCTGGCAGTTCAAACAGCTTTCAGTACAACTTACTGTTTATGGTTGTGTCATCACAGACAGCGCCAAAAACCTTGCTAAAGTCAAGAAACACAGTATCAACTGTTCTCCCTTTGTATGCTGAGATACTAATTTTGTCATACAAGGCTATAAAGTTAGGCATGAATTCCTCTTCATAAATTCCTCCTACCTACTCCCAGCCACACTTTGTGGGTTTCCAGGATTATTTGCTTCATCAGCTTCACAAGGACTGAGATGAAGTTGACTAGCCCATAGCTCCTCTGATACTCCTTTTTGTACCTAGTGAAAACAGGAGTGACATTTGTTTTCCTCCAGTCCTGAGCAAAAGCCATCCATCACAATGATCTTTCGAAGACTAAGTGCAGTGACATTGTCCAGCTCAATCAGCAGTTGGAGATGCATACCATTCAGGGCCAGTGAACATGTGCACATCCAGTCTGTTTAGAAGTTCTGTAACCTGAACCTTCCCTACAGATACATGTATTTAAGAAAACAGTAAAAGTGACACCCACATTCCCCCCCCCAACCCCCCCCCAAAAAAAAATTCACAGAAGTGGTGTATATTCTCTACTGCCCTGATATACCCAACATGCTATTTGATCAACCACTCTTAGAAGAGCTGAAGAAGAGTTACCACAAGTGTTAAGACTGAAATTAGAATCTTGTTAAGAAAGATGACAAAAAGCTTTATCACAAAAGGTGCCTTGAATTTCTCTGGATTCTGTCTCATGAACAGGGGTTTTTTAGTTGTGCTTTGGTTTAGGCTTCTTGTGGTTTGGGATTTGCTTGTTTTTTAGCAAAACAGCAAAAGTTATCAATGAAGTCACTAGTAATTGGTATCTTCTGCTCTTCCCTGACACTTCCAGGGATCCAGTCTTGGACATACATAAAAATAAACACAAGTCAGTGCTAAGGGTACTAACCAGGCATCAGTTGAACAATCCACTGCCGATTCACACAGTCAATTAGAGAATATATGCAGATGCCTTACTTGACTCTCCTTCTGAGCTAACAAGTGCCTTATCAGAGGAGCAAATGATACCCAGAAGATCAAAACAAAAATATCACCATATCCAATATTTGTCCTGGTGCTAGCAGATGTGAGAAGATTCATGTTGAGAAAGTATAGGAAACCTAAGTACCTGCCTGGGACATGTCTTCCTCTCAGGTATGTAAGGACTCAACAAGCACTGTTATCTGTCTCAAACATTGTCAAGGCCAGAGAAGGAACTTGCCACAAGACGAGACACCTCAGAGGGAACTCAAGATAAGCACAGAAGAGAAGAATTTGCAACAGGAAGGCACTAATTCCAGGCCTGATGGAGGTAAGATTTGGTTAGTACACCCTGGTTAATGCAACCGGACAAAAATTCCCACTGAGGCAAACTGCTGGAAAGGAAGCAACTGCCCACACATACCACCCCAAGTTATGGGAAAGGCATCTGTGACCACTCTGCATACCCAGAACTTGGACTGTATCAAGGTGGTACCCCTAGAAGAATGACTCCAGGATCCTCATCACTGATAAGCCCATGGTGAAGAAGAACCAATGGGATGCTGCTTGGATCCATGTGTGGTGACTATCATCTTTATATCTCTCTCCCTTTCTACCCCAGATTTATTGTTAAATAAAATCTGTATTGTTGATTCAGCTTATCACCTCATTTGTACCTTACTTTGGACATAGGCATCTCTCATTAATTGTGTCACAACATTTTTACATCAGAAAGTCTAGGAATTCGCTCTATCTGCCAATTAAAGGCATAGATGCAAGGCATGAAGAGTAAAGTTTAAACTGCAGATTTCATGTCAACATCACCATAATGGTATTTAGCAGAGAGTGCCTTTCCTTTACAGGTAACTCTTACCCCAGAATTCTTCCTTTTTATGATATAAATTGTCCAGATATAGTTAACATGGGGGAAAAGGCCCAAAAAAACAAACAAACATGGAATGAACTTAGATTTTTTTTTCAGAGCACTAAGACATTCACAGGGTTCCTTCAGGGTGTCTTGAACAACAGTCAAAACCAAGAATGTGCTTCAAGAGGAACTGTACAAACAGGCAAAGGCTGGTATTTGAGAAGGTGACTGAACTCATAACCAAGGATACTCATATTTGCTGTGAAATATCTGTAACAATCCCATATTCTAAAAGTTATTTTAAAATCAGATATTCTTGAAGAATAGGACCCCAGGTGGCTGGTGTTTGTTTTAATGCATGCAATAGCATTCAAACAATTACAGAAACACTGAGTCTACACTAATTTTTTTCCACCTTAGTTTCTTCCTTTGATTTAACAATGATACATTAACATAGATGACTAATTAAAATTTATCAGATTAAGAATGTGCTTCTGAAGACTGAATTTTGTTTTTTACAGAAAACAGCAATAACAGGTAGCAACTACCTAAAAAAAACACAACAAAAACACCCTCTCTCATCTGTAATTTGGTAAAACCATGCTTCATAATACACTAATAAGTTTTCAAGTCAATCCAACATGCACAACTACAGTAACAACTTATGCAGGAAAGTGTGTCAACTTGATTTTTAAGACATACCTGTTTTTTGCCTTTTGCTTGTGATTATTTTGCAAAAGCTATTTCACTGCACTTGTTCCATATGAGGACAGTTTCTGTAAGTGATATTTAAGAGTCTGCGAGATGTTCAAGCAATCCAGAAGTTAGCTAATTGACACACCAAGTCAAATACACTGTTCTTAAAAGACACTACAAGATCAGTTGAGAAAACTTAGTATCAAGCTCAGAATGCAAGTTCCTTGACACTAGTAACCTGTAGAGGAAGGTCTGAGCTCTTGTTCAGGTCAGCCACTTACTTTTCTTTCTCCAAACCCAACAGGTAAGTAGAAACTGGTACAATGCTTTTTACATTTGTGAGCTTTGCCTTTTATGTAACTTTATCCTACTTCATTATGACCAAGGGTTTTCACATTTAAAAAGCCTCAGGCTGCCATTTAAGGAATAGAAGGAAAGCACAGACCATATACAGTGGTTACTTCAAGTGACATGAAATAACCATACAATGATGAACATTATTCCTTGTGGTAAAGTGGTTTTTTTTTTTAAAATACAAAGCCAAGATAGTGTTTCAACAAATTATTTCTCTAATATTTCACAGATAAATGATCTATGGCTGAGGATCAGCAGTGATGTACAAGTGAACACAGTCTATACGATATTAGAAACTTGCTTTGAACGAAACACTGAAAAACACTGTCAGACTCAATCTTACAATGTCTAGCAACCCCCAATTAACCTTGTCTTCAGCTGGGAACCTGGCTATGTACCAATGTAGCAAGTTGTGAAGTTAGTAGTGCATGCCTTTGGTATCTGCAAACAGGGAGCACAGTAACAATTTATCACCTGAGAAATAATGTGAACTCTTTACATAACATATCCTTACTCAACCACATAACCTGTTGAAAATCAGTTACCGATATTATAAACAGACTGTGTGTCAGGTGGCCTTTGTCTAACATTTCATTCTGTAATTTGATTCCTCTCTCATTCCTTATTTCAGTATTAAGAGTAACTATGTTACAGTATGGTATAGAAGTCCACTCCAGCTATCGAATAGCTGGCATGATTTTTTTTTAACTACAGAGTATTATATAATCAAAAAAGTTCTATCCACAGCACAATATATCAATCAGGGTAAAATGACAGTACAGTTTCTGAGCAAAAGAGAACTGTTAGCTCCATTTCTTCAAGCTTCTCAACCTTCAGTCTAAGCTATTCATGTCTCCTCCAGTCTAGGTGGTTTGACAAAGAGTAAAAAACAGTTAAAAGACAAACCAGTTCACAAGATACTTATCATGCTAGTATAACAGTGCAAAGCCTGAAGAATCATAACCTCGTTTAAGGGCTTTGAAGGATTAAACCATGTATTAGATAACTCTGTTCTAAAACTAGAGAGAAAAGTATTAGCCAAATCATGGGTTTGCAAGAAGTAATGGACGAGAAAGTCTGAAATTGGATCTTGCTGCAGATGTACAGTAATGTACAAAAAACTAAGCTTAATACTTCCTCCCAGACAGCTTTCAGTTCTTTTAAAATCAGCTTTAACATAATCATCAGTGGATTAACAACTCCCTCCTAGAATGTAACAGCTGAGAATGATGAAACATCCAGCTAACCTGTTTATCCCAGGTTTCACTTTGTTACTTTCTCAAGAATCAGTTTCAGGCAGTTAGAAAATCTTGAACAGTTTCCTTTTCAACCCAGTTGTGCAGTCAGATATAAACCTCTGCACATCACACACTGAACACAAGGCCAACATATATATATATATATATTTTCAGCTCCAGAATTAGAGGAAAGACATAGACTGCATAACGCAGTATGAAGTGTATTTTAACTCATTAGAGTTATCATTAAGGAATGTTTTACCTCAAAACTAGTCTTCGAGAATGCCAAAAAGTAACAAAGATCTATGTAATCTTTACTGAACAGATTTCAGTTCCTCGTGCCTTTGGCTGCTCAATAAAAATTTTCTTCCAGCAATAACCTCATGATTACTTTTTTTAGTGAGACAGACAGCTTTACATTTCCCATTTATGGCAACCTTCTGTGACTTCATCCAAATAATTTTAAACAGTTCTACTTCAACTATGAAGGAAGATAAAAATACCTTTCCTCCTTAACCAAAGTAAGGCATATTCCTCAATGAAGTGATGAAAAACAAGTTGCACTCCACACCCTTTCCCACACCAATATTTGTACAAGCATGTAAGCAAACTCCAATTTGGCAGCTGAAAAACTACCATCCCATCCACCTAGTTAGCCTTGCAGGGATTTCAGTTTTATTTTCGGTGGGGCATTCACTATTTCCAGAAAGAACTAGGAAAATTTCCTCAATGTTAATTTCATAGACATGAAGTACTCATATAATAAATACTTCTGGAAGAACTATAAACAGCTCTGAACACATGCTAGTGAAATGGACCACTCAGTAGACACCCTCAGGTTCAGATATCTTGTGTTGTATAACTGTGATACTGCTCCTTGTGCTTCCTGTACAATCAAGTCACATCTATCAGTCCCATGGAGCACAGTCAAAAGAAGCCTTGGGAGCTGTTCAACTGATCCTGTGCAGGAAACCACATATGGTGGTAAGCCAAACAGTACTCTACCAGTCTCTGACCTAAATTCATGCCTGATTATGGAATTTCATATCACTCCTTAACTATTAAAAACACACTCCAGAGCAATCAGCAAGTAAGCCACCTACGTTTTTCAAACACACACCAGCCTAAAAGAGTTCACCTATCCCCAAAACACTGGAACAAATAAAACCGTTAAAAGTAACTACTTCAGCCATCTTTTTATTGGATAACAGTCATGCTGAATGTTTTATTTTGTCAAGACTTACACCAAGCACACGAGGATTGTACTTTTTTGGTTTAACCAAATACACTGAAAATTATTATCTGAGGGCAGGAATATACAGAAGGACAACACAGTCTAGATAAGCTATGCAAAGAGTTGTACAGGTTTTTTTCTATTTCTAGAAACATTCAAATAACAAAAAGACTACTTTCTCTGTCTTCAGGACCCTTTAGGCACAGCTTACTGATCATCAATGAAGTCTCAGATAAGATTTCAAACAACTAGACAAAAACTCTGGACAGACTTGTTTCCCTAAAAACAACTGTGAGTATAACTAACATGTAAAAATACTACCAGAGAAGGATTTTGCCTAATAGTTCTTGAAAGGAAAATTAGTCTAACAAAAAAAAAAAAAGTTAATGTCGGGCTAACCTGTAAATTAAAAATTACTCCAGCATATTCTTAGAGGATTAGCTTTTTGTTGGGCAATTTACCTTTTAAACTCCCTAATTGTTCAAGCTATCTTTTAGTAAAACACATACACTGATAGTTGATCATTATAAAATACAACCGAACTTTTAACTCCTTTAACAGAGGAAAAAAAAAATAAATTTGCCACCTTGTTTTCTGATGTTACTTCCACAACTTCAGCAAATCTGGTTTAGAAGTTTATCACAACCATGTCTGTATTGGAAGACAAAGCATAACTTACAATCTATGACCCTGATATTTGGAGTCTTTCTAAGCAGTGCGAAGTACCAAAGAGTTTCTAAAGCCTTCCTCAATAGACTTCACACTGACCTGGGCAAGTCCTAAAGCTTGGCAGCTCTGTGTATCTGAAACTAGCTTCCACTCAAAACTAAGGTTAGTAGACTACAATCTGCTCTTAAATCAAAGTATGCCAGTAATTTTTATTTAAAACATTTAGTATAAACTACAAACTTACAGCAATTAGGTAATAAACATTTTCCTGAACACATTTGACAAATATCTGCCTTCTATACAACCATCCTTTTCTCCCTGCCCTCCATGAAAGATCACAGACCCACCAGGAGCTCTAGAAAAAAGGAACTTTCTAGTCTTAAATACCAACTCTTTGATTAAGTCCTCATATCTATGCTGCTTTAAAGTGTAACTTCGGCTGACTATACTAAATTGCACCTGTTTCCACAGACATACGTAGGGAACTTTATTCCCAGATGGCAGAGAACTCAGAATTTGGTTGGTATTTTCCAGTAGGCATAACATAGTCCTGACTACAATACTCTATTTCCAGACAAAATATACCAGCAGTTTATGTGAGAAGCTAGTACTAAGCTCCAAATTAGACAAATTACCTACTCAAAAATATTATTTCAAAAGGTATAGCACATGTTACTTTGTCACAATTTTCTGCCTTCAACACCCAAATTTCAGCCATTAAAAAAAAAAATCAACTGTCAGGGACTAAAAGCAAAGTTTTTTAGTTTCAAAGGTTCTTCTGTTACACTATAGTTATATGCAAACCCAACCAAGTAAAATGTGAATGACAACCTGCCTTGGTAAGGGAAGGATGTAAAAGACAATAAAAATGCTTTTGCAGAAGTTAGCAGCACAAACAAATCCACACAGGTTTAGAAACAGTGAAGCTCTTGATATTAATTACTTTTAGGATTAACCAGGCAGTTTAGAGCAGCACTGATTTGAATCAACAAAGCAAAAAAGTACTCTTCTGCCTGAGTCTGCCCAAAAATATGGCAGCCCTCACTTTTTTTTTTATCCATCATATCAAAAATCAATTGTCAAAAATATTTTCAGATGCCAGATGAGTTTATATGCATTTCTCAATTTCTAGATTTTTTCGTACTTCAAATAACAGAAGCAAAACTTACACTATCTAGCTAGAAGTACAGTCAATGCTGTGCATCACAGTTTAGAAAGATGTCAACTCTATTTCAAATGTTTACATTGAAGTGTTTATTAGCAATAGGCACTTTAGAAAAGCTTCTACAATACAAGCAAACTGGTTTCAGCTGGGGATGGTGGTAATTTTCTCCTTAGCAGCCATTACAGTGCTCTGTTTTGGATTTAGTATGAAGATAAAGTTGATAGCACAATGATGTTTTAGTTGTTGCTACACTCTGCTTAGTCCAAGTCAAGGACTGTTCAGGTTCTCATGCTCTGTGAGCCAGCAAGAGCACAAAAAGCCAAGACAGATGATCTGAATTAGCCAGAAGGATATTCCATATCACAGAACATCACATCCACTAAATAAACTGGGGAAAGCCGACTGAGCTGCCAATTACTGCCCAGGGATGAGCTGGGCACGGGTCAGTGAATGGAGAGTAATTGCATTGTGCATCACTTGCTTCTCTTGAGTTTTATTCTTCCCCCTTCCCTTTTCACTACAATTATTATCATCATTGGTACTACTATAGTTTATTTTGAGTCAACATTAAACTGTCCTTGTTTCAACCCACAAGGATTACTTGTTTCTGATTCTACTCCCCACTCAGCAGAGGTGGAGTGAGCGGGCAGCTGCATGATATTTAAGTTGGGGCTAAACCACACCATGATACCAGAATTTAATAAAATTATGTCAACTGTGGCAAAAGCACGGATTAGAAATGTGGACTGAAAACTTCCTGTTAGGATAACTAGCAAAGTAACTGTTAGAATAGTTTCAGTCCACATAAAGGAATATGCACTGCTCATTGGAAAGCCACATCATGTATTTAAGGCTTTGTCCAGACACAAAATCCTCTTCTAGAATGGATTAAAATACGCAGCTTTATTGTTTGTAGCAAAAATAGCAACAAGGAAAAATAGCAAAAATTACAAGATCTATCTTTATTTTCTACACATTTTAGTAACACGATTCCGTTTGAAAATTTGTTTTCACTTCACCTTATTGTCACGTTTGGAAGGAAGAAGTACATTTGAAACAACTGTTCTAATCTGACAAAACTTTGCCAAAGCTGTGAGAGTTTAGCAGTACAAAACTTATACACTGAATTTTCAGCTAAAGATTGAAACAGGAAACGAGCCTTTCTGGTAAATACTAACATATTAATGCAATTCAGAAATGTATGCAGAACAACAGCCACCCGTGCAATATTTTAAAGTCATTACTTCTGGTGACATCATAAACCATAAGCTGAAAGAATCCTGTAACGTTTGCACTTGAAGTACATGAAGTTAGTCATCATCTCTGATTTTTCAAGAACCTCAGTGCATTCTGCACCAGTCCAACTTCAAGCATTTTGACATAAAGTGATCATTCACATATGACAAAATAGCACATTAATGAGAAAAACGTTCATCTATATTTGGTAAGTTACAGGAAAAGCTACACAAAAACTCTTAGTCTATTAGAAATTCAATATAGAATATTTCATTAAAACCAAATAAATACTAAATTTTACCTTTTCTGGATTGTAATATAAAGATTTCAAAGTGGTAAACAAGGGTGGGCAGCCTTTACTGAAGTTAACCCTCAGGAACTTATCCGTTAGTTCTCTAAATTTTTCACCTAGAAACAAAAGTGTGTTTGGTTATATGTCAGTGATTGCAAGTGTTATATAAATATACACACTACCTGCTGTGTAACTCTGAATAACAGAGTAACTAAGAAACTGCAATTAAAGATTTTAATGTTTCCTGTCCTTTAACAAGACAAATATGCTCCAGACTTCAAAGAAAAACAAACAAACAGTAAAATGCTTAAGTTGCTAGTGTTTAGGAGTCTGATGGCAGACATGTTAAGAGTCCTCAAGCCTGTAGTCTACTAAAAGGAAAAAAAATTAAGTGCTGGCTACAGAGGATGTAGCAAGGGTTATTTAAATGGATATTGGAAAAAACCATAATGTTAAGAAAACCAATGGAAATCTCGCAAAAGCTCCATTATCAGAAGTTTTTATGATTAAGTTAGACAAGTATCTGTTAGGAGTAGTGCAAATATAAGTTATCCTGAGCTGAGGAAGAAGGATGGATGAAAAGTACCCTCTGCCTCCCTTCTAGTCCTGTTTTTTATGACTAGGACATGACTTGCAATATGATTGTTTCTGGAATAAGAATGTAACATTTACCATTTCAGAACCATAAGCTCCATATCAGAAGCATCTCTATCAAAATATATCATAGAATGCTAAAAATCTAATCTAATTATATTGTCAGGTAAAAGTTACAATACTTGCACTATGTGCTAACTTTAGAAGAAATGCTGCTAAAAAATAAAAAAGAGCAGAACTTCAAAGAAGAGATAATCAGCCAGGAAAACAGCTGTCTTTGATGTTTTTATTGCTTTGATGAAAAGTGATTGTTTTTATTTCTTGCTGTTGTTGTTTGGGATTTTTTTAATTAGTGTTTTTTATTGATTTTGCTTTGCATAGAGATGAAGTTGCTACACTTCAGTGCCTATTTAGTTGTGGACTTCTCAAACTCTTCAAACAAGGAAGCAGTACACTTCACAATGCTAGTGTACACATAAAACTGACATATGAAACTGTTGAAATAAACTTCAATTCATTAAGAACACATTAATTTGATTAACAGATAGTTTCACAGTTATTCAGAAAATGAAGACACTACTGCTTTCTATTTAACATTCTTATGTGCTTCCACCAGCTCTTAATTGGTCTACACTTACTGTTATCAGCACTGCTGCTAAAAAAACCACTACGATTAATAAAAGTATCTCATGTTCTCACCTTACTGTACTAAAACAAACCGCTGTAGCAACTCCTACTACTTGTGGATGGGGGGTCCATAACTGGACTGTAAGCACATGCTGTATTACAGATGGACTAATTAAAACATGTTTGCATGCTACAGAAACTCCCCTATATAACAAAAAACTAAAAAAAAAAAACCTAAAAAAAAAAATCCATCTCAGTTTCTCCTGTTGAATACTCCTAATGTATTTTCCTGCTAGAAGAATTACAATTCAGAATGTAGGAAAGCAAGATTCAACCATCCATTAAGTACCTATTTATTTATAGAAAGCAGAAGAGCTTTAAAACAAAGTCTGAAAATAAAAAAATAAAGGACACATCTAGGCACCCACCTATGACAAGAAGCCATGCTCACAATTTAGTCTGAGGCAGCACAGAACTGACCACAGGAGCCATGAGTCCACAGCAGCATAAACTAATCTTAAAACTAGACGGCCACATAGACTTAGCAGTCTGAAAATTCACTCTAACAGCCTTCCTCCACAGAGGTGGTTTCCAGCTGGATCTAGAAGTTGATTTGTGTCAAATACAAGGTTAAGATGCAATGCATCTAAAGGTCTGGGCAAGGACTGTCCTTGCAATATAAGCCTGCACTTTACAGTATTTTAAATCTTTGAAGTAAATTAAACCTGAATCAAATAGGCATGGATGAAACTGGCCAGTGACCACATTGGAACAGCAACCACATTTAACCAGAAATTCTCCTCTCAAAATTTGCAAATATTTTTCTGCAAACATGTTTCCTTCTACCTACTCGCATTGTCACTATGAACTTTCAGCGACAGGAATTCTTGTCACCTGCACTTATAAATATAGGAGATCAATTAGCAAAAGACTGATTTCTACAGGATCAATAATATATTCATGCCTGATACAAGCTTAATAAGTTATACACAAGTTTTAATTTAGGAAAATTCTTATTTATTATGAAATGATACAGAGAGTAGCCAAGAGATTTTTTTTTTGACCAAGCTAATAATAGATTTTGCTTTCATTTAGTCTAAGGCTACAGTGTAAGTAACTGATCCTTGTTACTATATGCATTTCTACTTAAACATTGTCTGTGAAAATACACTGTCAGATAGAAGGTAACCCAGAGCAAAACACACAGTGAAATGAAGTCAAGAGCAAAGCACACTATTAATAAGGATAGAGGAAAGCATTTAACAGATTATTTCCTTGTTTGCTTTGTGTTACCACAACAATTCTATTACAGGAGAAAAACAATCACTTGCCATCTAGATTTTCAAATCTAGCCGAAATGCCTTAAGATTTGCCCTTGTATCTTCAAATAAACTCAAGTACATAGGATTACAAAAGGCACAAGTGACAACTTCTCATGAAGCAGTTAAAAATCCAGTGTGTTACACAGGAAATGTGTATGCATGTTCCAACTCATGAGCAACAACAGGGAAGTGTAGTGGCTATACTCTCTTAACATTTAAAGGTATCAACAAATGCAGTTACCAGTAAATGAGAGAAACTAAAGACTAACCTCAGACTTAAAAGCACTAGCACATATGCTGGGAATGTGCAGCTGAATCCAACCTTCTTGACACTTGGCCTTTAGCTTATGTACATTACATTTCTTTCCAAAACTCTTTTACTGGAGTTTCAGCAGTTAGACAGCTACATACTAAGCGTATATTTTTATGGTATTGACCATTTCATTTAGTCTCTTTCCTTTGAAAGATAATCACTTTCTATTTTAAAAAGTATATAAATATTCCTTCTAGAATAAAGGATATTTGTGCACCGTATTTCAAAGCAACTTTTGAAAGGACAATCACGGAAAGAACTACAAAAGTAAATAGTTATTGCTACATAATACTGTAGACTTGCTTTTTCCCCCTGTTCATATTCCACTATCAGCATAAAGATAGTTTTTGTTGTAGAATTGAGTTCCAATGCCTCTACAAAGTAGAACACAGTAGTACACCAGGAGGGGTTATGCATATGTACACACTCTTACACCTTTTTTAATTCAGGTGTACTACATCCTCTACCTTTTAACTTATGAGTCTTGTATGATACAGAAAAATTGTGTACATCAACTCCTACAATCTACATACCATTCTGTAGTGTAGTTTTACCAATATAAATACCACGTAACTCATATCAACATATTCAAGTACATGACATCTTTCTATCAACACCTAAAACATAAAAGATTTTGTTTATTCCAAGAGAAATGCATACATCTGACTTGTGTACATGTTCAAGTATTAAATGCCCAAGTAGGTGTGAAATGCACATTAAATAGCCTAAAGAAAACTTTTAAAAAAATAGCAAAAAAACTATTATAGAACAGATATGTAACTTGTTACCTGAAACAAAGTTTAAAGGTAATCTTCTAGGTGAAACTGCTCTGGGATGTCTTTTACTAACTTCTTCATAAATCTGAAGCCTCTCTTCTAAAGTGCCTATTATCAGCAAATATAATAGATATAAATAACAGACATAAAAACCTATTCTTTAAATGTTGCGAATTTAAGTGCTGAGAATTAATTTAGCTACAGTCCGTATCTGGTTTGGAACAATTTAAAACATGTAGTTGTTTTTGGTTTTTTTTTTTTTTTTCAGTTAATCACAAACACTGTATAAAACTGTACTGCGAACACACAGCATGTACAACACACAACTACCAGCACTAAATCACTTGACAGAAACTGCAAACAAGACCATTACCTTGCACATTCAATCACACAGTACTGAATTCGGTTTCTACCAGTTACATCGTGTGCAGACCCATTCACAGAGTCTATGACATTAATAGCTTCAATTAACATTTTTTCACTATGCATCCATTTCAGCCATACTTAAAGCATGCACATAAATATATTGCATTTCTAAGTCTTAGGTATACAAATAACATACTATACAAAGCATGCCGGTATTATAGGTCCTCTGGTGACAGCAAAACCAGGGTACAATACTGCCAGTCTAAGTTCTGAGCACCACAACTCTTTATACCTTAATGTTTAACAAAAATAAAGCTACTTAAAGATTTTCTTCCCACTCCTCCCCTTTCCCCCATAATATGCTTTGGAGCTCCAATGTGGTTAAAACTTAAATAAAACTAATCTGTTGCTTTAAAACGCCATTTTTATATAATTAACATCAATTTTGCTTAAATATTAAATTCATCAAGCAATTTAAAACTGAATGTACAGATTAAGACTATAATACATATATTAAAAGTCTGTTTTCCTTTCATAAGAAAAACATTTTATCTTGTCACTGAGCTCAGATGTTGGGGAAGGGGGGGGAATCTACTACCCAGTGTCTCCAAGAGATGTAGAGTTATAAAAGTTATACTAAAATAATGTTTGGATTGGAACTAAAGCATATAAAAACCCTAATTGAAGTCACAAGTTGGAGCTCCAGAACTTACCATGGGGGAGGAAATAGTCCTAAGACCACCTAAAAAATAAAGTTGCATTATTAGTTTTATAGAATTAGTTCAGTTTTAGTCTACATAGGATTTTAATGTCAAAAACTACCAGACTGGTTCTTTGTTAAAAACTACATTCTTTAGTCAACATATTTATTCTATGAGACAAAATAATCAAGTTCCTGGGTAATTTGTTTTCTGAGACAATAATCATGGGATTCAACTCTCTGAGTATACCAGAAAAACCATTCAAAGGGCAAGACTACACTCTGCATATGTGTAACAAATGCAATCATTTTCATACCAAATTACCAGCTGTATTCCCAGACCTCATGAGACCCAACTGTAAAACTTTCTAGAAGAAAGCTCTTTGACAAATATAACGCAGCAATACTATCTAGAATATAATTGTGGGCTTATGATTTATGATGTCATCAGAATAACTCCAATAGCTTTTCACCAATTGGTGAAAAATTAAATGCAAAGAAACCATTCCTGTGTAAAAGGCAACCGCTCAGGTAATTATCACTGCAAAATACTTAGCACAGTATAAATAGTTTTAACATTGCAATTTTTAAAAAACTTCCTGGAAAGACACAACAGTAATAATGCGAACTGGTATTGAAGTAACAAAAGTTGTAACACATTTATTGCATTTATACCCCCAAAAGATTTTTTTTTCAGATGGTCTATCTTTAAAAGGCCATTTGAAATAAATGCTTGCGTATTTTTCTCTACACGTCCCTAGAAAGAGGTAACACCTAACCAAGTCTCAGAAGAACAATTTTGGGTTGTGGTGTATGATAGTAGTCTGACAATCAACTACTAGACAGGAATTAATTGCCATTTGGTTTCCAAGCTCATGTGTGGCAAGGAATGGTTCTTCATGCAAGCACATTAGCAAATGCCACCCTTAACTCCAAGAAGATAAATACTTGCTGTCATATTTTCACACATACAAGTTTTTCAGTCAATGTTTTAAAAATGTACACGCTGTATCAAGATGAAAAGGTAAAGAATTTTCTCACAATCAGCATTTTCTAATCTAAAGCAGTAACATATCAAATAGGAGTTTTAAGTATGTCCTATATCATAAGTATTTTTATTGTACCTATCAGCTTAACTTACTAGGTTGGAGGGCCTTTTCCAAGCCTTCATAATAATACCAGTTTTCTGCATTACGCTCAATTAACTCTTTGTATACTTCACCAGCTTCTTTCAGTCTTCCCAACTTCAGTAGCATTTCTCCTAAAAGCAATGCAGTAAAGAGCTGTGAATTACATCAGAAAACACAAGAATACTAGATTCATAAGATTAGGCTTCATCATACACTGATACTTAAAAAGAGGCTTTAATTTTCCAAAGGCACTTCCAGAGTGTTACAAATGCTAGTTAAAGCTACCACCACACAGAGCTCAAAACTTGGAACACTCATCACCTGTAAAACAAAGATTACTTGAATGTCTGTATCAGAATACTTAAAATAGTACCGGCATTACCAAATGAACAACCAACTCTTCCTTCCAGGATTCCAACACATGACTATATCTGTTTTAACCAGGCTATTTATTTACTCTAAGCACATGTGCATTTTTCACATCAACTAACAACTTTTCAATCAGTTCAATTACACTGGTTTGCTACTAAGTAAATGGTTTTACCAGATCTAGCTTCCATGAAAATAATTTTCTTTACAGCAGAACATACTGCACCATGTTTTGGTACTTGTGACTAGATGTTGGTAACACCAATGTTTTCACTATTGCAAAGCAGTACTTGTAGACTATCAAGGCTTTGTCTTTTTACTCCTACTCTGCTGCCCAGCAAGTCAGTCAGGGTGGACAATAAGCTGTGAGTGGACACAACCTGGACAGCTCAACAAACTAGTCAAAGGGATATTTTATGTCATACAGTAATAAAAATTGACGGAAAGGAGTGTTTGGGCAGGTGGCCATTGCTTGGAGACGACCTGAGCAGTGTAAGTGATGACCTTTCATCAGCTGAGGGTCTGGGATTGATTTTTTTTTTCCCTTTTCCATCACTTAAGCCATCTTGATCTCACTGCAGCAGTTTTCTTGCTTTTGTCCTTCCTATTGTCTCTCCTGATTCAACAAGGGGGGCTGGGGAAAGTAAGTGAGCAGCTGTAAGGGACTTCCCCCCTGGCCAGGGCAAACTCACCACAATTATGCAAGCAAGGAGTAGCTGAAGAATATGTGCCACTACTTGTGCATATTCAGAACTCGTTATTAGTACTTCAAATCCACAAAACAACTTTGAGTAATTTTTAACTAAGTACATCAGCTTCAGTATTCACTTAGATAGGGCAATACAAGTGCATTAAAAAATCTTAAAAAGGAAACAGTAATTCAATACTTCAGTCAAAAAGGAAAAATAATCAATGTTTGTACTTCAAACAGTATTTTTACAAGATTCTTTTTCATAAGGTTAAAACTAGGTTATAGGAGTTCTGATTTATGGGAAGCTATTCTAGTACATACCAATATAACACCTCTGAGATCACCTCAACTCCCGTGTCAACACAAGTTAAGCTACCTGAATCCATTATCCACTTTTGTTGAAAAAATTACTTCTCCGCAAAATTGTAGATTTGGTGGAACTAGTTTCCTAACAGTAATTGTTCTAAATAAAGACTTCATATGGTTTTTTTCTTTCACAGCTTTATTGTATCTGAAAGCCACTAGCAAAAAATTTACTGAATGGGCTGAGGGAAGAGTAACAACTTACCTTTGATTTCTTCTACTATTAATTTATCACATATTTGCTTTTCATATGTCTCTATATGTTCTAAAGACTCCTGAAAAAGATCGGCCTCTCTCATCACTTGATTCTGATATAAAATCAGTTCACTATATTCATAATCTATTTTATTAGGAGGAACCTGAGGGGGGAAAAAAGAACATGTTAGTTAACATTTACCTGTACCTCAAACATATGCAATATTACAGAACACAGACTTTAGGTTACGGAATGTATCAGTTCTATTCATATACCTATCTAAACAGTAAAAATGTAGAACCCCCATTATTAACAATCAAATCAGTTTCATTCAGAATATCCTAGTTAAAGAACAGTTTAGAAGAAATCCTTTATTCTTTTTTCCTATCACTGTGGCAAGCTAATTAAAAACCAAATTCTTAGAAATATTCCTGAATTTTATGAGAAAGCAAAGATCTCCATAGTATTTTCTTTCTGAAGGACTCCACGACAACTTTAACTTAACTTCTACAGCACATGCCTGGGATAACAGTATTATTTTCAGCATACCAACATTCTGATCAAATTACTTCCAAAAGCAATGAACCATCCAAATAGCAGCCACAGCTTGACAACTGTAATTTTTCAGCTAGGGAATTTATACTATTTCTGTCTAATCAAGTGTTCTCTGTACTACACTTCAAGCCCCCAGAAAGTACAGTGCACAAGCACTCTGTCTTTTAAAGCAACACAATTATGTTGAGGTCTGCTTTCATTGGCACACTTAGGACTTTCTACAGGCTATAGTAAAGCTAGTGGTTGGCCCACCTTGCAGCGACGCAACAGCCAATGAAGCAATGACAATCCAGTTACTTTTCAGGGATACCTCTCTAAAGTGTATTTAGGCAATGAAAAGTCTTGAGAGGGTGACAATATTTTTTCATACTAAATGCTCTTCACTAATACACTTAAAAGCTACTCCAACAGTAAGCAAATGGCAAAAATTCGAGATCTAACACAGGTATCTCCAGGCAATGCCCAGAAGACTAATACAACAGTTTACTCTATGAAATGTACTGTCTCCAAACAGAAACTGCAGAAGGAGACAGTTATAATCCAACCTGATTTTTAAAAATAAAAAGCTGCTGAGTGACACACCTTAATTATATTTTTAACATAATACTACATACTTTGTTTCTTCCTGAGCAAGCAGTACTTTGAAAAAACATCAGTCATGAACAGTTAACTATTACTTTTCTGTTCCCTGAATATAGCCTTTCCTCTATTTTTAGAGTCAAGCAATTAAACAAACAAGACCAACAAAAATGAAAAAAGCCAAAACATTAAACTGGCTGAAAGGAACTCTCTTATTAAAAGTATTGTTCTAAACCACTACTTCCATCCCTTCTCCAAGCACACAAATTGATTTTATAAGATTCAATACTTTTGATGACATGCTCTTCAAATTTTGAGAAGCAACTTCTACAGTACTGGTCATTTTTAGAAAGATTTGCCTTGACATACAACTATTCAAAAAAATAGGACAGTTAAATAAAATACTGTAAAGATGCCTATATCTGAGAATGAACATGGGCTTGGGGGCTGAAAATAACACAATTCAAGGACTGTTTTTAGTAGCCAATCAACTATAGCAAGTGATGGTGAATGGAACAAGACTATACCTTGCACCTAGAAGTGAGCAGGTAGCACGAAATTCTACTCACTTCTTAAAGTCTTCTTCATCTATCTACAGCACCATTTCTGTTTCCACTTTTGCTCAATTTTTATCTATATTAACCACTGGAAATCACTAAAAACATTGTTACTGTGAAAGCATTTTTAACTGCTTCAGAGAATTGATACATGGAACTGAAGTCCTTCTGCTTACCCTTTATGCAATGCCACAGAACTGCAGAGCACCCATTTAGTTCTTTCTCCTTCACTTAACTTGTAAAAATATCCTTTCCTCCAACACAATACACTGATCTAAACTCTTAATTCTGCAAGCAGCATAGCTTTTTGGGGTATCACGAACTGCTTTCAGGCCTTCAAAACACAGATAATCCAAAAACCATAAATAAAGAAAAAACAAGTTGACCTCCTCAGAGCTGTTTTGGCTCAGCAGAATTAACAAAAAGATAACGAAATGTCAAAAAAATTTAAAATTAACTTCTTACACATAAAACACGTCCACCAGAAAGATACTACACTTACCATCCCTCCATTAAAAAAGCTACTTTTAAAAGTAATTTTAAGAAGAGTCTGTTTTTAAAGGAAGTTTTAAATTCCACTGTTAATGATAACTTAAATGTGTAATTCATCAGAAGGCAAGCAGCTAATAACCCCAGTACTTAATCTGAATAATAAGATTAAGACAATCTTTAGAAGACATTCTTTCACGAGTTTTGTCCACAACATGGTTATTGCTGCACAATACATCTCTACTCTTCCCTCCCTCCCCAGCAACAGTTATGATTCTTGCACAGAAGTCCAACTTTCTCTTCAACTCAAATCTGCTGTTTCAGAAAAAATTTCTTCCTCTCCTCCTGGACCAAAGAAGAATCAACTTGACAACTGCAGATGCCCTAACATAGCTGTCACTGAAAGAATGTGACAAGATGCAGCCAAAACATACCTAATAGCAGACCCCCAAAACTCCAGAGGCTTTCTGTCCATATCTGTATTTGTGGGCCTGATGCGGAAATTAGGAATAAAATAAAAATTAAGAATAAAAATTTTGTTCTGGAAAAGAAGAAAGGAAAAATGGGACATATAACAGTAAAACAAATTGCATAGTTGTTTTACACCTTGGTTCCCAAAGTTTAAATTCTGAGGTGACTCAAAGTCATTTATCTTTGGACAGCACAAGCTGTTACATTTCCTGCAGTGACATTTGCCTTCAAACTCATAACTCATTTTTGACCGAAATATGGTGCATCTGGCCAATTTACAGCTTTCAGACAACAGGAAACATTGATCTTAATATAATAAGATACAAAAAACTCACGATTTCCAGCGATAACACTAGAATAAAATTGTCCATGACAAAAAGCCATTTATCACTCCCATTTGTTAATCAACTTCCTGACACTACTCCTGTCTTTCTTCCCAAATCCAGCATCCAATCTGTACTAAAATCATCCAGTTTTTTTCCCCACTTACAGTAACAAAAGAGAACCTTGGCCCTTCACAGACAGCTTTTTTTTCTAGTCTTCTTATCATGCCATATTGTTCTTTTCATTTTCTAATCTTTTTGACAGCACCCTTATCAGTAAGTCTTGATATCTCAATAATCTGTGCTTTATGAAAAAAAGCCCTCACAAACAAGGGTGTATTTTGCTTTCCACCCATAAGCTTGCCCCGAGAGATAATTTTGCAATAAGCTAGGTCAATCTAACTGGAGCCTGGATCAACAAAGGCTTCCACTTCCCTCTATTATTCCCTTTCCTTTCTCCCGTCTCACCTCATAGTTCTTCAGTTCAGCCAATCAATTCTTAAAAAGAGTGACTATTTTTCTGTCACTTTGACTTCCTGAACCAGCCCTCCATAAGTCAACCAGTGCTGCACAAGGAAGCAGTGTGAGCACACAAGAAAAAGTCAGACTACTGGTTTTGGCAACAGCTTGTAGACAGATTAGCTCTATAATTTTGTAATACTGCACACTCAAGAAATTCACCTACAATCACTAAAATGACAGTTCCTTGAATTTTTTTTCTTAGTTTTACTGCTTGGTTTGGGCTATTTTAATTCGCATCTCAATGGACTGAGCTGTTGAATAATTACAGTAAATATGATCACCCTACATCACCATTATTTACCAGTTACTATGACAGCAGCATTTCATATAACTTGTTACATTTTCTTCTCTATTCATCGACATGAATAGTAAACAGTATCAGGCCTAATACAGATTGCTGTAAAACTCCACCAAAACATCCGTTTGGTGAAGACTTCCACTCAATGATTTGGATGCCCTTCAGTCTTTCAACCATCCTTTTAAACCTTGAACACCACCACCCTTTTATCACAATTACACGTTCCATGAAGTCAGTCACAAGTTCATCTATAGAGCTGAGCACATAAAAATTACAGGGCAAGAGGGCAAATTTGGGAAGTAAAGTAAACAAGAAGTATACCTCCTGAAAGATCAGTGAAGTATCTTGGACTTAATTATTTGAACTGCAGGACTGAAATATCAAGACACTGCAAAACAAGTACATTAGGGGATTATCGAGGAAAAGCCAGTGTGGCACAACTGAGCTGTGAGTTAGCTGGTGTAACTCCCAGCCTGGGCTCTCCCAACTGCTCTGACAACACATTGATTCTCTCTTCCAGTATTTGGGGTTCCACACAGGGCTGCACTCATCAGGGAGCTGGCACAGGAAAGCACAAGACTATTTTCAAGAGAACAGAAACTAAAGTGTTCACATGTATATTTTTAGCAGTTTTGACACTGAACTGCCTCTACCAATCCTCCCCCAAAAAAAAAAAAAAAAAAAAAAAAGGAGGAAAGGCTTGACAGGACTAATTTTCTATAGAACTTTGTTGTCCAACACGTATTTCTGTTCTTCAATGCTTAAGCAGCTTTTCCACCACTTGTCTCTGTCCGACATGATGCTAATCAAGTTAAACCACTTCATTGTTCATCTTCCTGTGTATGGGAATTCCCAAACATCTCCAGTTTCATCAGAGCTTGAGATCTCCATAGGATTTCTTTGGTGTAGGGTGAAATTTGAGATCGTGGCAACTTGAACATATTAAATCAGTTGAGTGTGCTGCGCATCTGTAGCAGATGGTATTTAAATCTGGCTTCATCACTAGACTGAACAGTGCATTACTGCTCCTAAGCAAGCATATTTACACACAATCTTTTAGAAAAGACAAAAACACTAACAGCATCACATCCATTCTCTCCAAGGGGCCAATACCACTATTAAGCCCTCTTAGTCCTTGAAAGAACCCAGTTTCTCACACTACATTTACAGTTTTCCCATCTACTATATATTCTTTTTAAGTCAGTCATTTTTAACACTGAACTCAGACTAGGCTGTGCTGACTCATTTGGGAACAATGAATTCCTGGTTGTCAAACACTCATAAAAGATGACCCAATTTGGATTTAAACTTACTGTTTTCAGTTTCCACTCAACACTAAAGTTACAGCTCTTTTGAAATATCAAGCTTTATATACCTGGCTTGCTTTGACCTTTGACAATGACACATGATTAAGACAAACACTGGCCTCTTCCAGCAATTTATTTTCTTTCTTACAGTTAATACAATATATAACAACTCAAACAATGTAAGATTTTTGTTCTAAAAATGCCACAATCTATAGGTCAGGTAACACCTTAGTATTTTTATACAATGCTTCCAGGATTTCTCCCCAGCTGAATGCAAGTATAAACACATTTTTTTTTCTTTCTACATTACAGAATAATCAAACCATTCACTCTCTTCTGGTAATTCAGACATTATAGTTCTGCATTACCATAACAGAATAAGGAAATAGCCTCTCCCTTAAAAAAGGTTATACTTGATGATTTTAGCATTGTACCATTTGATTTACTCCAACTTCCAGTAACAGTAAACTTGCTCAAAGTATTTTCAGCTACACTTTCATGTTACTTTGAAACCAAGTATTGGTTTCAAGTGTATTATATACAGATACATACAAACCAATGAAAGTTTTTCATGTTCTTTGTAAAGATGTAATGGCATCCAGACTACGGTAGAAAAAAGGGCAAATGACCACAGCCAATATTAAACAGTATTTTCTGTATTTTCACCTACTGTAGAATGGCAAAATCACGGGTTTTCTTTAACTACAAGCCTCACAAACATTAAGTTACTCAATTACTCCACCTAAGACTACTCTTGTGTCTTTAACCCTGTCTAATTTCTGTCATCTGCTAAGATCCTGGAAATCTTTCTTTTCAAAGCAGAAAGCTCCACAAAAAAAACTGCTTCCTAAGTCATAACTGATTTCTAATTATGAAGAAATAGTTCTTCAGATTCTGATTATATACGGATTCACACATACAAAAAAGTGTTCTCTTTTCAAAACAGGAACTCTTACCTGCTGTGTTTTCCTAAACTCTTCAAGTAATTTTAAGGCCATATCATAATCTTTTAGTAAGTGGTATGCAATGGCATAGCCAATCCAGGAAGCCCGTTGTGTGGGACGCAGTTGTAGCAGCTGGTATCTCGTCTCCTTCAGTAAAAGTAAAGCAATTTTAAAACAAGAGATGTCTAAACAGAGTTTCTACACATTTATCACCAGTACAGCTAATATTTTAAAAGAATCCTTAAAAGCTCTAGGAAATTTTTGACATTCTAACAGTGTGAGGAAAAGCAGCAAGTTTCTGCCTCAAATCTGGGGGCTAGATCCTAAATATAGGAATCATGGCACAAAGCAGAAACTCTTTGTTGGGACACAAAAGGTGTCATTTTCAAGAACAACTCTTAAGAGCCTAAATTATTTCCAGGGATAAAACTTTGAAATCTCAGAGCAGTTTCCATTAGAAAGCATGAGCTCACTACCACTGAAAGGGCCCTCCCACTTTCCTGATGCTTAGGCACATGGTCCTCATACCACTGTAGCACTTCTCAGAATCTCTCCCTGAGTCTAATCAGATCCTTAAGTCATATCCTATTCCCTTTTCCCTTTGCATTAACATATTCAACATCCTCAGTAAGGAGACCAACTAATGGCAAGCCCAAAGTCCAGTCCTCTACTTCATATGAAACAGACAAATCAGTTCAGCTATTTTGAAACTCTGTTTTTAGACAAATATTAATGTTTTATTTATAGTAATAAGCATTAGTAGTCAAGAAATCACTCATCATGGGACAAGTTACCCACATACTCAGAAGAAACAAGATGATGTATTTCTCACAAAAAACACCTCAGCATATGCACCCAAAACACCTTTTGCAGTACTTCACATTGGCACAAGTAAATACTCCTACTTCCTAATCTAAATCTTATCCCTTTTATCTTATTGAGTGAAAAATAAGAACTAGTTTTACAAGGTGATCTACAAGTCAAATCCACAGAACAACTATTTCTAGTTCTGCTCTCAACATCATATGGAGCTCTGCTGCAATATGTTTTCACATTTTCCTAAACCATAGCTTAAAACATATTTGAAACAGAAAAAGGCAGCAACAATATAAGACTTCATAATTGAACAGAACAAGAGGAGGCTAACAGCAACAAATAAGAATTCAAAGAAAATACTTACTCTATATCCTTCTAAATCCCTCATCTGAATCTGCAACAAAGAAAGATCTCTCAAGATCTGTAGATTATCTTTATCTAGTTTGAGTGCATTCCGGTAACACTTGATGGCTTCATCATATTTCTTATCTGAGCGCTGCAAAAGACCATAAACGTGCCAACCTAATGGACATTAAGGAAGATACATTTACAATTTTCACGAAGTAACTGCAGTGCATTTGTGTTACAGACCAAACAATTTGACATCTTCCTTGAAGATCAATGCCCTTATAAATGAAGTTTGATTATTGCAGCCAGACTTTACTGACATTTTAAAATATCAAGTGCTTCCAAATAATTTATAAGTCACATTCATAACTCCCCCCGAGCATTGTTCTGTAAATTAAATTATCCAAACTCCACAAGACCATAGAGTTATTCCAAGAGATTTGTTGTTTAAAACATGCTACTGTAATTTCAGTAGGAATTCTTACTCACACAAGTGTTTTATTCTCACAATACAACTGGTGTACAAACTTCACTTCTTCTCTTGCCCATCTGTAACCTCAATTAGACTCCAGATTTTACAGTAAATGATAAACACAGAGCTCCACTTTATCAGTGACAAAAGGAAATCCTAGCATTTCTGTGCATCAGAAGCCTTTGTCACAATCTCAGCATCTCAAATTTCCATCAACAGTGTGCCATTGCAAAAAGATCAGGTTTTGTACTGCAAAGGATACAGACATGACTCTTTACATCATTACGAAGTCCTTTACGAACAAATTCATATGCTTCTTCCTTCTTCCCTAAGCAGTTCAAGGTCAGTCCTTTCATCGCAAGCGTCTCTGTAAGAAGTATCACATACTTATGTTTCTGACTTCCCATATGTCAGCTTCATAGTGAAGATACCCTTTGAAGTTGTTACACAGTGAAGTTTCCCATTAAAATATAAATTTAGATCAGGATACCAGCCTAACACAGCTGAAGACTGTTACATGGAAAGATTTCCTTTCTTGAAATTGGTCTTAGAAAGATCACTACAGAGCCTCATACAGATGCCATGAACACAGACAACACGAGCATTTTTTAATTTAAAAAAAAAGTACCTAATTGGCTTCAAGAGCATTAACAATAAGATGAAGCAAATTTAGAGAGCTGCTCAGTGTGTTTAAATTCCAGATAAGCAGATCAAGAAAAAAAAAAATTCAATGAGCTGTGCAAGAAACAGATCTGTCACAGACAGCTCCACCATAACACACTGCTTACAAAGTTAAGCAAAGTATATATCCTGCTACCACTTTTAGGGTGTAAAAGACCCTCTCAAGGCTACAGCATTTTAATCAACATTCTGAGAGGCACAAGATTTCAAATAATACATTTGTATAACTATTGCTCTCCTTCTTCAAGTCACACAGTGAGGAAGCAAGTTGCATGTAATGCATGCACTATGCCTGAAAGCTGTTCCAGATTCATGTTTCAGGGTTTTTTTGTTAAAGCGAGATCACTTGTTTTGGCCTCTGCCAAAAGACTAGTCACCTTTTTATCACAGTACTCCGGTTCTCCTCCAAACTGTAACCTTTTCCCCAGTACTAACAGCAACAGCCCCTGATCTCAAAGTCAGATATAATGGCATTTTGAAGTTTCATTGATAGACTTGTTAAACACTGTTTTTCTGTAAAAATACAACTGAAGTGAATGATGACCCAATAGGAATCAAATTGGGGTTTTTTTAACTTGTCCTCCATCCACACTGTAAAACCAAAGACAACTTCCAAACAGTATCAAGAAGCTTGAAAAATAATATCCCCACTGTGGGAAGAAGGCCAAGTTCGCTCTGTCTCCCCACACCAGGGAGGTAACCGTCCAGCCACAGCAATCCATCTGTTTGCCACCTTTTCACTTAACTTTTGAAATTCCTAGTCTCTGAAGCTAAGTGTGACAACAGTGCAGCTTTCCATCAGATCATTTCACTGGCTTAGTTCTGCCTCAGCTGTTCATTCCAGGCTTTACTCCCAAGCTTCAAAGCCATTAGTGGCTCAGAGCCCAAGTAGTATACAGATTGTCAAGGCAGCTAGCTGTCCTGGAAAAGTTTAAGAGGCAGCAAGAGCAGAAAGACAGAGATGTTATAAAAACACAAGTGCTAGTAGAGACAAGCACGTTAAGTCAGAGCTGGACAAACTACTGTCTTTGAAGGACCAAAACTACTTTTATCTCTTGGGAAGTAACGACAAAGAAACAGCAGACACTGATAGAAGCATGAAGAGAATCAAATATTTTGCCAAGATTTGACAACATCAAATAGGGAAACAATTTTATTGACACAGTACATGTACACTCAGCAGTAGGTTGCTTCAACATTAAAAAACCAACCAACCAAACAAAAAACCCCCCCAAAAAACAGAAAAATTCACCAGATCAGAAGGAAAGACTCTGTGAACCATGTAACAGAAACCTGTAATACAGTAAGTCTAGAGTAACTAACTGAGGATGTAAATAGAAGCAACATTTTGCTGCCATGTTTCCTGTAATATTTATCAGACCAGGACCTTCAGATTGTGTCTTGGAGCTTCAAATCTTAACAGCAACCATATTACACTTAACTCGGTTCCTTATAAGTAGCAATTTGGTATGCAGTATAGGAAGGTTAAAATTATGCACTTGACAAAAACATCCAAACAAAAAGATTTTTAATTTATTGGCAGAACGCCTTCATGCAATATCCAAGAAAAGGCTGCACTTGCTTTAAATAGGAATGTAAGAAAAAACCACAGTAGCATTCTGACCCAGAAACCTAGAAAAGCAACTTACTTGGTAGCTCCACTAAAGTGGGCTTCCACCATACATTCTGCTCTTCAACATCTCACTGCACAGGAGTGTTGGACTGAGCTAGGATGGAAACTTGGTCTGAATGCACTAAGACTGAAAATCCAGTCTAATTACTCAGTCATAAGGACACAATCACACTGTACAACAGGCTCCTTTCTTTCCCAATAGTATGAAATAGACTGATTATACATTTAAGCTCATTACAGGAGAGACCAAAAAACAAAACAAACACACCACACACACACCACACACACAAAAAACCCCCACAACAACAACAACAAAACCAACAAAACAAAAAACCAAAACAAAACAAAAAAACTTGAGTCTGCAGTTACCTCCATGTTCAGCAAATTTTGGGTTAGAGAGGATCATCTTGCAGAACTTGAGTCCATT
Source organism: Formicarius rufipectus (assembly GCA_013399695.1). Lineage (NCBI taxonomy): Eukaryota > Metazoa > Chordata > Aves > Passeriformes > Formicariidae > Formicarius > Formicarius rufipectus. The sequence continues at coordinate 816,096 of VXAU01003430.1, read as the reverse complement.
TTTGTACTGTTTTTGTTCGTAACATTTCTGTAAAAGAGGTGAAATACAAACACTGAAATGCATTGAAAGCCAGAGTACCTTAACACACTATTACAAATGTGGTCATTCATTTAGCAAGGTATGGTGGTCAGATCACTGACAAGCTCTAGTAAAGTAAGGTCATTCATATTACACTGTCTTATCAGCAGCATGCAGCCAATACCCTACCACATGGTCTACTTTTTTTATTTAAAAAAATAGTAATTCCTTTTCAACAGAAATAGGGAAGGGAAGTAGCAATGGCTCTTCAATTCAGAAATAAAACAGAGCACCAAGTTAGAAATCTTGATTCCACAGAACGTTGAAAAGATATTGTCATAAGAAGTCTAGACAATCCTTTCAACATCACATTTCCCCAGCCTACGGACCTCCCAGAACAAGAAATAAAACAGAAGACTTCCCTAGTTGCCAACAGACTTTTGGAAAGAGAAACCATAAGCCAACTATAATCTCAGAAATCTATGCACAGATAACAGGGTGGGAGAATTTACCTGGATATTAAAAAAATTATCTAATTTCTATCTGGAATAGTACAGCTAAGGGCTACTTTTAGATTTGCTTAGAATACCATCTACCTAATTACTAGGTAAACTGGCAAACAATGTGATTCAGCTGTGGGATCATAAAGAAGAAACTTTATTTGTGAACCTGGGCTTCTTCTTTAAAAATATATTACCTAAGTCAGTAAGGTTTTATTAATTCAAATCAATTACTGATCACTGCAGTTGATCACTAACACAAATCTATTTAAACCAGTTAAAGGGACTCTTGTATCAGTAAGCACAAATATGATTTGAGGTCACTTAAGCTTTTTAACTGGAGGAAACCCACCAAATCACACTTAACTCAGCACCACTTTCAGTTAATAAAGAGTATTGTCCTCCTGTAATTTAGACAGGTATTATCATGAGAATCTATGTCACTGCAGTTATGTGCTTGAGTGCTTTAACAGTCTCTCATACATCATCACCACTCCAATCATTCAGGACAGAGGTAAAAACTATGTTAAATTAATATGGAGAGTAGCAACTCCTCTGCAATCAAAAAAAGATCATTTTGTTTCCCAGGGTACAATACAGAAACACACCTATGCTCACTTTTGGGTAATCAGCTAAGGTGACAAAACATGGGTCCTCCCCCAGTCTCTGGGGAAGGGTTTAACTGCAGACACTTTTTAAATTCTTGTTGCCCAAAACCCAAGACACCTGCAGTTAAGCACGACTAAGTGTAGATTAAATCACAGAATCATTTACATGAGCAGGATCCCTTGAAGCTCACCGAAACCACCTCCCAAAAGGGAGCTAACCTTGATAGTAGATCAGGTTGCCCTGCCTGACTGATTTATGGCAGGATGGCCACAGGGTTCCCATCAGAGGCAAACAATTATTCTATATACTATGGGATTTAGCATTTAAACAAAAGCACCAGACTTTTTTAAACTGAGAACTAGTTTCCACATCTTATCTGAAATAACGTAGGTTATAGCAAAACTTGGAGCCCACTCTAGGGGAAGGTCAAGTTCTCCCATTCATCTACTTTCTTTGTTAACATAAGATGCCTAGTATCATTTTTAAAGTATCCTGTGCAAATAACAAAAACGTTCCACATATGCTTTCCAAACAGGTAAGCCTAAAAATAACAGAATAGTGAACACTTATCCACAATTATACAACTCTTGCAATCTTGAGTGAAACTCCAAATATTCAGTACTTAATCAGAAGCTATTTGAGTCAAGTGTGCACTTAAAATAGATCCATTATCCTTGTTCTGATATTTTTATCCTATAGAGTTCACTCTCAGGCCTAGAATAAGAACTGAATTTTAGATAATTAAATGTATTTTTTTGGAGGGTGGACAAGATCACATTTTCAAAAGCCCAACAAATGAATGGAAGAGAGAAATTAATGCATTCCATATTGAAAGGAAGGACAAGTTCAATATTCACAGCTTTCTGGTTTGATGGTAATACAACCAGCATACTTTGTTTAGGTTGAAAGACCTCTAAGATCATCAAGACCAACCTTTAACCCTGCACTGCCAAGTTCACCACTAAAACATATCCCTCAACACCACACTTACATGCCTTGTAAATACCTCCGCTGTTGGTGACTCAACCATTTCCTTGGACAGCCTCTTTCAATGATGGACAATCCTTTCAGTGAAGAATTTTTTCCTCATATCTAATCAACCTCCCCTGGTGCAACTTGAGGACATTTCCTCTTGTCTTGTCACCTGAGAAGAGACCCACTCCCACCCTGCTACAGCCTCCATTCAGGTAGTTATATCGAGCCCTAAGGTGTCTCCCAAGACTTCTCCAGGCTAAATAACCCCAGTTCCCTCAGCCTAAGACTATACATGTACTCACAGTACTTGTCAATAAACAGTTTAGCCCAAAATCAGACAGAAAGCATTTCTTGACCAGCTGCTTGTTAGCAGTCAGAAGAGGGTCTAACTACAGAAACCTAATGAGTACAAAACACAACTTTATGCAATTCCCAGCTTATGGGCCAAGTCTTGCTGGTTAATCAAAAGGTAACTTACCAGCCCCAGTCTCTCCAAATACCTATATCCACATGAATTTGTAAGTAAATTCTGTACTTATACCAACACATTAGCTTAAATGTATACCAATATAAATACAAATTATTTGTCTCTCATCATATACATACACAAAAAGGCCTACCGATTCAGTTACACGGACAAGCTTTTAAAGAATCCAAATCTCAGGACTACTTTCAAGCTTCTGTCTGTCCAAAAACTGCAGATGAGCACACTATGCTCCACTCATGTTTTGTTCACAGGAAACCGGAGTTTGATGGTGTATGATACCATCTCATTTTGTAGTACAGATGGGCATTTCACAGATGAGAAGCCTGATATCTCCATACGTGTTCTCAAGGTTTTTTTACCGATCAAGACAAATGGAGCTAAGATATAGTCATTAATATCTGTCCCACTGCATTAAGTCTTTGGTTTACTAAAAGCTCAAGGAAATACACTGGGTTGACTGTTTCTGTTTGCATTTTTTAAACTACCTTACCTGTTGTGCTTAATGTGATGCTCTCCATCACCCTTTTACAGCAACTATTTCCTGCTAAAACTAAAGCCAAACCATAAATGTTTACACACATTGTTATAGTTTCAGAATCTAATGGAATTTTTTTTTATGTACTTTCAGGGGAGAATCAAGTACTTCTACAAAGATACCAAATAGGAATTGCACCTAAGAAGTAACTATAACTGCAAAGGTAAAAACTAATAGTAACAAGGATACAACAACAATGAAAAAAACCATAATCCTTTATTCCTGTATTACAGTGCTGTGCTGCTTCTACTAAAGGAACAGTCATTCACAAATTCTAATTATTTTTCTTTGCATTATGTCTTTTAACAAACACTTCCACCCTTAAAACAGACAAAAACCCCTTTCACTACTAAATATAAACAGAATTGGAGAATCTGGATCACTCACTAACATTACTTATAAAACAGGACTTCACATACCACTACTAAATCATGTCATTTACATGTAAACTACATGTAACTATTTACAATATCAAGTTAGTAAAGGGATGCTTTTACAAACTACATCTCCCTAGACAAAGCATTTGCTACTTTGAAAAAGACCTTGCATTTAGAGAACAGCTATATTTTTCACATACTGAAGCCACAACTTAATACACAGTTTGGCAACTTTATGGCTGAAGAACATCTCATTATGGCCCTCAGACGTTAAACACTCCTGAAAAGTCTTCTAGAAAAAAAAAAAAAATCTCAACTGGCTACTCAGGGACTGCAGTGACCAATTCTCTTCCTTGCTCCACGTACCTACGGTCTGCAAACCTACTAAAATGACATTTCATAAATCATTTTCATGTGAAGGCTGGATAAAAGGTACTATCGCATCCAAAGAATGAGAAGAGGTATCTCATCAAACCAAAAAGCAGTTAAACACAGTAATTAGGCTCCCCTGATCAATTTAAATGTTTTAGTAAGTTATTTAAGATGGTCTGTGACTATAACAAAGCTGCAGTGAAGAGTGTTAATCCAAAATGTACAGACCCATCTCATTGTGAGAATGTGTAAAAGGGACTTGTAAGAAAGATGCAGACAACTTTTTACCAGGGCCTCTTGTGAAAGGACAAGGGGTGATGTTTTTACACTAAAATAAGGTTAATACAGACTAGACAGAGTCTAGGAAGAAATATTTTACGATGAGGATCATGAAACACTGGAACAGGTTGCCCAGGAGAAATAGATTATCTCCTCCCTAGAATCAGTCAAGGGGCTCTCAACAACCTGTTCTAGTTAAAGAAGTCACTGCTTATGGCAGGGGGATTAGACTAGATGACCTTTTACAGTCCCTTCCAACTCAAGCTACTGTGATTCTACGTGCAATTTCTTCAACAATGCTACAATTTAAAAATTGGTTTTGATGTCTCTTGACAAGAACTTATCAAACACAAAATCCAAACCACTGCCAACATTTTAATGTTATTCTCAGATCCTACCCGGACAGACCACATTCTATTAATACAGGTCTGTACATCAATAGCCTGCCTTGCCAGAAATGGGTTGAAACATCAGAAACACCAATATGATAAGTAAGACTTTCAACCAATTTAACTATTTTTATATAGCTGAATGAAGACAACTTCAAGCTCTATTGGGAGAACATAGAATAGAAACATTAGGTTGGAAAAGACCTCTAGGATCATCAAGTCCAATTGCCAAATCCACCACTAAACCACATTACTAAGCACTACATCTACAAGCCTTGTAAATACCACTGTGGCAGGTGACTAAACCAGTTCCCTGGGCAGCCTCTTCCAGTGCTGGACAACCCTTCCAGTGACAAAATTTCTCATACCTAACCTAAAGCTTCTCTGGTAAGTCTTGAGGCCATTTCTTCTCATTACATCACTTGTTATCTGGGCAAAGAGACTGACTTCCACCTAACTACAATCCCCTTTCAGGTTGTTGCAGTCATAAGGTCCCCCTCCTTGAGCCTTCTTTTCTGCAGTTCCTTCAGCCCCTCCTTATAAGACTTGTCTAACTTAAGTCTTCCCTGCTACTGCAATTCTATATAATCCTGCTTGCAAATCTCCCAGCATTCAACAGTTTCAACATTCTTCTTGCCAGGTAGCACCTTCACTGTCATTGCCAAGATTTTGGTGTAGAACTTTGCAGTGGGTTTGGCAACACTTAATATTTTTTGTTTTAAATTAATCCTATGTTCTCATGGGTTACATCTTCCATTTTTTTTAACTGTGTGTCTGCTGGGCAACGCTGATGGGGGTGTTGCATAAGGAAGGAACTCAAGAACTAAATGTGGAACATCAGAACCTGAGGAAAAAGGACAGGGCTTATACATCAAGCCTTACAGAAAGAATGTTGGCAGTCAATTATGCTGCAAATCTCTTCAAGTCACAATCATGATCAAGTTCAGTAATAAAAAATTCCTCAAAGTTATCCATTATTCTGATCAGCAACTTTTCTTGGGAACTATCTGACAGTCTTTAGACACGGATCAAATTATTAATACACACTTCTGACCAAAATCAGGTACAATCAACACAGGAACATCAGCACATTGTCAGTATTCCTAACTTGCATTTAACACTTGGACTTTTTAAAAAAACTTTCCTATCCGGGCTGGATATGTGGGATGATGAAGCCTCATTGGTGTGTTGGGTGGTGGGACTGACCGCAACGATATGATATTAGTCTCCTAGGCTAGGCTTTTAGTCCATGCATCTAGGAGAGGGGGAGGGGGTGCTCTCCCCTGGTCCCTCCCCGGGCCACGTGGTGCCAGAGCCCTGGGCAAAGGACAAAGACACCACAACAGCTTGGGGAAGGTCCGAGCAGAGAGAGAGAGTTTATTCAGGAAGCAGGGACTTTTTATTGTCCCTTGGAGGGGGTTCAGATTCTCCAATGGGGGTAAAAGGTATTGTGTGGCTTTGGGCCAACAGGGATGAGGGGATTAACATAGCAAGGTGGGTCATGCCCCTCTTGTTCCATGGGGGGTGGTCTTGGAGCACCGAAAGGACTCTCTGGGAAGGGCACATGGTTTTGGGGAAGTGGTACAAAGGGATTCTGGGAAAGGGAAAAACATGGATTCCGGAGGGGGACATACATGGCAAAGGTAAACATACATTTTAAAGCATCAGTTCAAGGCATTATCAGTTACATTCTTAATCATTTCAAGGTAGTATCAGTTATATTCTTATTCCATTCCCACACTTTCCTTGTTTTATTGCACATCTATGAAACATCATCTGCATCTAACAGATAATTTATGTTTTTTCACTGCTGCTGATTAAATTAATTGTCCAAGTACCTTAATCAGACTTCAGACAAAACTATGTAATGTTTTTGTGCTAATAATTACTACAAAGTTATTCACCAGTTTGACAGCAAGGTCTGACAGTTTATTGTTTGTATTACATACAGTAAGATTCTGAAAGAATTTGGCATCTGTGCTGGAAGTGCTCCTCATACTACAAAATATATGGATACTATGCAGTACTGATACCGGAAAAGAAAGCATCATGATAATGACTAAAGTCTGGAGACAGCCTAAGGACCTCTGTATGAGGTTCCCCAAACAGCAGTCCTCTTTGCATGCTGATTTCAGTTCACTGATGTTTTAGAGAAAGGAAAAAAAGTACCAACTGGAAGGGGCTTCAGGTCATGGAGGCCAAGAAAGCCCTCCCACAGCATCTTAGATTTCTAGTCTCAGGACAACCCTTCCAGTGCATCAACATGTTCTTCCACCCTGTCTCAGTTCAGAAGAAAACTAAGATGTCTATCTGGAATAGAAAGAGGGCTTCTTCCCAAAAACCACCACAACCTTTGGCATTAAGAGACTTTAATCAGAAAACGTATAGAAAAGCATAATAGTCCTTCACTACAAATACATACATAAAACCAAAACAGAAGGCAACATTTTAAGTAAAACTTTCAAACAAAATCAAGTCCTATCTCTGTCCCTTTGGTGCAGTTATATTTAGAGACAGTGGGAGATGATGCTGTGCCTTGGCCACACAAGTTACTCTCAGGCTCCTGGGAGGCAGAGACAGGGTAGGGAGAGGTGCGTGGGAATGGTGGCCACAGGGACAGGGTGAAACCTTTCCCATGGGAAGTTCAAAGATCCCCTCCTTGTCCTCTGTTCAGGGGAAGAAAAAAAAAAAAAAAAGCTGAGGGAAAAAGGGGCATCAACTCCTCTGCAGATGGTGTCGGCCCCTCAAGGAGTCCACAGTGAATTCAGGCAATGGTAACTTCTCTCTCTGAAGAACAGCACAGGGCACACCAAGCTGGGGCAGGGAGACACAAGGAAGCTCCCTCCAAGTGCTTCCACCAGCCCAGCAAATGGTGGCTGGCACACACCACAGCCAGGAGAGAAGTTAGGCAAAAACCCGGAAAAACCTCTGTCACACTGTCCCACCTCCTCCAGCCCTCTCCCCAGCCATTCAGCTGGAATGCAAAGCTATCAGCCATCCCTTTGTTAGCTAGTTCTGGTAGCAGGTAATGGGGGCTGGGCTTCAGCCCCTGAACCTCCGCATTGGTAAGGGAGAGGAAAAATGCCATCAAAGACTTTCAAACTATAACAGACCTATTTCCCATGCCCTACAGATATTTTATATATGCAGGGAAACCCCCACTCTCTGCTGGTAAGAGTAGTTAACCTCATCAGCTGAAATAAAAAGAAGAGAAAAACAACCTGGCTACATCCTTGCTTGCTACAATTGTCAAAATGGACAGGCCACATCCTCCTTCCCTAGACCCAGGGACTTATCAATGCAGAACAGTGCTGACTTACAACATAGACAGCGGTGTACAAAATAATAAGCTGCCAGCATGATACAGTGACAACATTTTCACTGAAGTACTAATGTCACAGTAATATCTAAGCTTTCATTATTATGATTCTCTGTATATAACAGCATTTTTTCCTTTCATTAGCTTTTCGCAATTATTTAAGTTCAAATCTACAGAAAACACAAACATTACCACCTTCANACCTCACAGATTAAATCACCCACTGTGAAACTCTCCACCCTGGTGGAGGGACTGGGTGTTCCCATCTGAGCCCAACCAGAGATAAGCTGGGGGTTTTGGGACTGAGATTTCTCTTCAGATCCAGAGGAGGAGCAGAGCTTCGACTGGACTGAGACTGCCATCAGACTGCAAACATCATTGTCACCAGCTGGTTGCTTCCTTTCTTCTTACTTTGAAGTCAGGGGGGGCCATGTGGTGTTCAGCACAGGGGTTGGTTGTGTCCATTCTGCTTGTGCCCCACTGTGCTGGGCTGTACATGTTTTTTGTGGCACAAACAATTTTTTCCTTCTGTATCAGTGTATTTTGTGATCTTTCATTAAATTATTATTCTGACTTGCAATCCCGTTCTGAGTTGGATTCATTTCTCCTACTGGAGAAATGCTGCTCCTAACCAGCACAATAATGTACAACAGTTGTAATCACAACTGTCAGTATTCTTTATGAGCAGAATAAAACTGATATATTTATTATTAGAAAGAACATGTATGATAAGAGAATGTTGTTTCAACATTTACTGTCATAGACATCCTTTAACAGTCCTATAAACTACACCTCTTAAATGGGGAAGCTATGATCAATAAGCTCACCCTAAATTAAGGCGTAGCCTAACTTTGTGCTGTGCACACACAATTCAACTTGAACCCCTAGAATATCTTTTGCTTTAAAAGGGCAGAACCAAGAGAATGTACAGTAGAAAGAGCTCTTTCTGACAAGTATTTGGCATCTGTAACTTGCTCACTACTGGAGTTAGAGTTCTCTACTACTTATGAACATGCACATGCCGCTGCAAAGTAGAAACCTTAAGAGCAACACTAGAAGTTAGACCAGTTGTAGCCACATCGCACATTTTTCATTAGTTTTCAATCTGCACTTTGTGTAAAAGTACTGGAGAGACCAATCCGCCACATCTAGGGGAATGAACCGCAATTAGCCTAGCAAGAACTAAGACTGAGCAGGTGGCTCCAAAAGCTACTGGAACTGCAATTGTGAGCAGTTAAGCAAATGAAACCATGAACATCAGCAATGTTTTGTAGGATCTGACACATACACACCAAAATAAACATAATGCTTTAAAAGTCATGCTTTTATCTAGGCATTTTAAAGTTCAAACAATTACCAACACAAACTTTAAACTTCATCTTAACATCCCATACTCGATTACAGTGATTCAGACAAAAAGTCCCATGAATCATAACAGATCTGTTCAGAGAGATCAGACCCACCTGGTAAGACACAAGTACTGGATGCATAAACAGAACTTTTATGAGTAAAAAGAGCATTGTTGGCGTTTTCACCAGAGTGTTAAGCTTCCAGTTATTTGTACCTCACCCCGTCTCCAAGCCAAAGAGTCTATCTTGGCACATACAGTAAAAGTAAAGAGGTTCCCCATCACACAGCCCACAAAGTATCCAGATCTCTTCTTAGCTAATACATCATGCAGCAAAGGGCTCCACAGTACAACTACCTTTTTGTTGGAGCCTGCCACTTGGTAGCCACTATTTCTACCAATATAAAAAATTAAGCATGATACCTAAAATACATAAGTCACTCCTTAGCTTCTCCAGATTGCTCATAACTTCAGAATCTTCTGTTTTCTCCTTTTGTCAGATAATTTCATACTTGCCTCCTTCTGAGGCTTGGGGACAGGACCAGGAGAAAGAGCAAAGAACACAGCACTGCAAACATGGATTTCCAGTGTACTTGAGCAGTGGCATAACCACATTTTTCTCTTTCCTGCATTCACTGGTTTTCAATTACTGTACAAGGAAACAGTTACAACAATATCTCAAATATCTCTCAAAATTGCAGATCTTAGGGGCAATCCATATCACAGCCCACAGCAGGTCTGCATTAAATTAGGATTTCCAAGTCTAACATTCATTTACAACCAATTTTACTTGTTATGACAACTTACTCTAGAAATATGAAATATTTCTGCATGTTTTCAGGTGCCCTTCACTTTTTGTGCCATGAATAGTACAGTAAGACTGAACTTTTCTTGCTATTCAGTGCTTGTTCTGACCAATATAATCACAGTAAATGAAGAAAAAATTCCAGCACAAAGGGACTTAACTCTGAAAAATTACCATTTTTTAAAGGAAAGTTCCTGTATCAAAGTGAGAGAAGAGTGAAGAAACAACTGGCATCATTCCACAAAAGTCTGATTTATAAGCCTTTCATGACCTTCACAAATTGCTTTTGAAAAATTAACCAGAAATATTTAGGATAAAATCTTCTCCAAATCAGACTCCCTCAACTCACTGACAAATGTGAAGTGTGATTTTCCCTTATGAAAGTCTTACTGACTTTAACCATTAATTAGCCTGTTACCTATCCTCCACAATTTTGTCATTTCAGTAGCACGCAGCTGGCCAGGCATACTCACCACCGCCCTTGAAAGTCCGTATCAGGGAAACAGCTTACACTCTTCCTAGGCCGCCTGTCCTTTGCAGTGCAAGTAACAACCACACAACTAAGTTACACCAGACAATTTTACCTGACTGCTCCATGTTTCCCTCTCTAAAGGAAGGAATCTTTAATGTTAGAGACTTCGAACACCCACTAGTCCAGTGGTGGGTTACAATGGCTATCTCAGCTACGTCATTCATCTCCTATGGGAGGCACTAATTAGCATAACAACATACCTTCTATCCCAATTACTGAGTTTAATAGTTCGGCAATTTCCCCACATCATTACTATGAGACTATTTGCATGCTTACAATCAATTTTTATTTAATTAAAGAAAATCATAAAAAAAGCTTTTAGAATTCTATAGGAATTCATTAACTTCTACAAACACTTGCATATTTATATTTTATCTAAGAATAAATCTCTTAGGATTATTATGAAGAAGTTGAGGAACAAAAAGGACACTACAGAGATGTTAAACAATTCTTCATAATAGGGCACTACGTACTTTCTAAGATTTCCTCACCCCAAAAAATGGAAAACACATGCCTGAGTGAACTAAGCAATACCAAGCCACTGCGGCAAAGGGATATACTTGTAGACTTTTTCTGTTTTATTACTTGAAGTCACCTGCAATAAAAGCAGCAAAACCTTATTTTATGCAACAATTCGTGGAATTCACCTAGAAATCAAAGGATTAGTCACTTACAGTCATGATATCATACCCAGTTACACTAGACATGAAACAAATATTATAAGACATTATACTGTGTCATACTGGGCAGATGCCAATAGTTATTACAATTAGTTATTAGCATTTCTTAAGAACAAAAACAATTTGGCATGTAAGCCATGAAATCACTGCAAGAAACCCCAGGCTTTACTCTAAAGCATTTATAAATACTACTACCATGCTCTATCCAGATCGAGCTAATTTGATTCCATAAAGCCACTGTTTGAAAGTAACTCTACAATGAGACATAGTTTACAGTCTGGTTCGGGGGGGGGGGGGGGAGGAAAAAAAAATAAGAAAAATCAAAGCTGATTAAATGGAAACATACTCTCAAGGTAAGCTTACAACTCTATTTTAAATACACAAAATAGAAGATGTACCTAACCCTACTAGAAGCGAACACCAAACACACCTTAACAAACTTCAATCTTAACAAGAAGCATTTCTATGTTATGAGACCTTCCATGAGACTGAGAAGACAAGAGCTTGAAGCTGTACAGTCCCTTCCTCCCAAACAACATCATACATGTAAGCAGTTGTCGGGTCTTTCAGGGGAAGAGCAACTAGCCTGAGAAAAAACTCTTTACCAAAGAGTGGAAGTATCACCTAAGAAACAAGACAGACTTGGAAGTCAAGACAGCAAAAGAAATGAGCTCTAGCACTACCTCACCGTAGTCCTGAGCAACTAGACCTATCACCTATGCTGCAACTGTTTCCCTTAAAACTGCTAGTTTTAAGAAAGCTTATTCAAGCACTGCTAAGCATGCAGGTACACAAACTGTTGTGGTTTAAAGACTATTTACTCAGGTTCTTGAGCAGACTTCGCAGCTTGCACTGAACTCCAAGAGGCCACAATAATCAGGGTAGCTCTGCCAGCTTAGTTTGCAGTTATGTGGGCAACTTGTTCAGACGGCTCTCTCACATCTTACGTACACATACCAAGTCGCTCACTCTGAAGTATTTCTCATGCTCTCCAAATGAGTTACCCATTTCACAGCCACTAATTCTCTGCAGAGCATTCATAAAAACACTTAAATCTTAATATATGAGTACAGTTCCCTTGGATCTGTTTCATGTGATTAAATTATTACATGCTAGTAAGGTCTTATTATACAGGCTCCTGCATAATCCTCCCAATTTTTGAAATTACTACGGATGCTATGGGCATTTTAAGTATTCTGGCAGTGCCAAAGTAAGCAAATGCTTGTTCAATTAAAGAGCCTTTAGCACCACAAGCTATATTACTACATTAAAATACTCTGAGAGGTGTCAAACAACCAAAAGGTTCCATTTTTACTATATAGACATTAGTATTCTAGAGTGTGCAACACAAAAGAGTCAGTGTTAGCTAGAAAAAACGTAGTCAGAAATTCAGTTTCAAGAAGCAAAAAATACATGAAGAGACAAATCAACAATTTTGTGTTTAACACTTTTAGAACTGTGACTGGCCACTACACAGCACTAGCTAAAGCCTCCTGAAAGCTTTGAAGAAGTAAACTTCTGTATTAACTTCACTGAAGTTTTATGCATCTCTTCCCCTTGCCTAAGCACTAACACTCAAGTTTTATCCACAGTTCAATCAAAAAAAACTTTAGAAGTGACTGCTACTGTGAACTTGTACGCTACTAGTGAGAATAATCACTTAACTGTTCTAATATTAGTCATTTATTTTTAGCAGAGAGAAAGAGGAGTGCTAGAATGACTTACTAAGATGCATACCATAAGCATGCAGTAAGCAACAAATCCCCATTACGAACCATTAAGTTTTTTTGAAGTCTGCACACTGCAGGCAAAAGAAAACAGCTCTGGAATCACCTACTGAAATGCACCAGCTCCATGCAGAGTACACATGCTTACAACTGTTTTGAGCTCAGCTTCCTGAGGCCAAAATGCTCACCTCTCTTAATCACGAAGTTATTCGAACTAGCCAAACCAATTCAGAGCTAACTAAGGAAATTTATGCCCGCCAACAAGATTAGTGTGCTGCACGCACAGACGTCCTCTACCTGCAGACCGGCAAACTGAAACAAAACACCTCAATTTTGTTGAGGCTGGAACCCCATTTCTACCGCACTGACAAGTTTGAGAAAAGGCCAGTGCGGTGTTTTTCTGTGTGGTGGTTGTGTTTTCTTCCGGGAGGGAGAAGCAGCGTTTTTTCTTTCTACAAAGTATTAGCATTATAAAGTATACAGTGATTGAGTAGAAACTTAGAGCTAAAGTGAGCTCCTTCTTTAGAGTTATCTCACAAATACTCAGTGCCCTCCAGACCATGAAGTCTCAGAGAGCACATAAAAGTGAAGTCTTCCAAGGGACACACAGAATCAAAGTAACTTCCATCCGTCAGACGTCTTCAACTACACTCAAAAATCGCTGTGCGAGCAAAACAGATTTAACCTGGTCCCTCCCCTGAAACCGACGCTCCTGCTGGAAACGAAGCACCGACGCACACCAGCCCTGCAACAGCAACCGGGGGCTTCGAGGTGCCCCCTCGCAGGCTCAGTGGGGCGGGGAGCGGCGGCGCAGCCCCGGCTGGCCCCGCGGCGGGCGGG
>VXAU01003430.1:756118-802046 GCA_013399695.1 Formicarius rufipectus | reverse complement strand
GCACAAGGGACGGGAGGAGAGGGGGAGCAGGGAAGGAAAAGCCCAAACTCGGCGGGGCGGCAGCAGCGGCGGTGACTCTTTAACTCATAGCCCTGCGCCGCCCGCCCTCCCCGCCGGCTCCCCCGGGCCCCTCTGCGCAGCTGCCGGGGCGGCCTGGCCGCCCGCCTGACGCTGCAAAATGGCCGCCGCGGGCACGGGGCGCAGGCGCAGCGCCGATCCCCGGCACGGGCGCAGCTCCCCCTCACACGGCTGTCCCTCTCCTACGGACGCGGTTCGCTCGCACACGGACACCGCTCTCACTCTCACACACCGCTCCCTCTCATACAGCCGCGGTGCTCCATCACACACAGACACCGCTCGGCCCCGGCTCCGCCCGGCCGGCCCCGGGGCGGGCAGCGGGGATCCCGCCCGCGGTTCCCAGCGTGAGGGCCGCATCGCTCCGCTGCCCCTAAAGCCTGGGAGGGAGCGAAGCCCGCGGAGAGGCTGTGCGGGGCTTGGTGTTGCCCCGGCGAGTGTTTAAGGAAACAACAGCAAACTTAAGCGGTGGGGAGTCTGAGCGATGGGGGACGTCGCCCATCGCGTTAATGCATCTCCTGCGGTTGGTTATGTAAAAGTGCCCGGCACTGCCGTGCGTCCGTGGGACAGCGGCGTTTGTTCATCGCTTGGCTCTTTCGAAAGTGTTGGTTTGGTTTTTGTTTGTTTGTTTTTGTTTTATTCTGGTTGTTGCCAGAAATCGTTCTTAGAGCAAACAAAAAAGGCGAAACGAAACCCCCAAACAAGCAAACAACCCACAAAATGTACCAACAACCAGGAACACTAAAACCACGTGGCCCGGGGCATTACTTAGAAGGGAAAGTGGTTATACTTTCAAGATTACCAACAATTGAAAGACCATCTCACAGGGAAAAACCAAACTAGATGGCGTCAATTAAATCTCTATTTATATAATTACCCCTTCAAAACATTAATTGTATTTTGGTGTTATTTTAAGTATTTTAGTTCCATAATAATATGGTGATCCACATACAGTCCCAGATGATGATCCCGATAGATACAGTAAATCAAGTGTAAATAAAACAGTATATCACAAGAACCAAGTACAAAAGCTGTGTACTTAATATATTTTATTTGGTACACAATAAGTAGACAAGTGTGAGTGAGGATCCTGAGTAGCATGCCCTTGATTTGACACACGCCTTGCTGAGGCTGATGACATGATAGCTGCTTTTCTTTCAGGCCAAAGGGAGCAAGAGAGTAGGCAGTTTCTTGGAAGTGAGTAACCTGGATGTCAGCCTAACTTGAGAACTAACAGTTAGAGGAGGAAAAAAATAAAAAAGCATTATGTTTAGGAAACCTCCCAAGTTGAAAATAGCAAAGCATATGCTTTCATACAGTTCTTACCTGACCATCAGTTTATAGCCACTGTTTTTTGTGAATGGTGGTTGGGTTTTGTGGTGTTTTGTTTATCTGTCTAGATGTATAGTCTCTAATAAGGAATATTTTTATTGTATTTCTCACTTTTCTGTTCTGACATGATTATAATGGTATCAGTCACCTGGGTCACTTGGAGCACTGTGTGTATTTTCCACACACAATACTCAATTCACTCTTCCTTCTGCTGTGTGTTGTAGTAGTGCTGTACTGAGTCTGATTTTTACAAAGCAGAACGGTTGTTGACAGGGGTGGCCAACTTGACTTTGCCCTGCAGCATCATTTTTAGAGCCTGTTTGTACCATGGCATGTCTGCAGCATTTTTTATAACTAGCTGAAGCCTTGACTTTATGTACTCTAGTTTTGGCCTTAGCAAACGGCATGTTTTTCCCTCTGGTTGGGTTGAGTGATACACAGATGCATCGCCAAGATGGGTCAGGCAAATATTATGCTAGGTGGACCTTTAGTCTGAAGCAATAAGGCTGTTCTTGACAGTTAAAGTCCTTTGTTTCCTGCTAGTCCCAATGCTGGAAAGAATGCTGTCTGAAAATAGGCAAATCTGCATTAAAAGCAGCAAGAAAAGGAAAGCTGGGAGGCAATAAAAGGAACATTTGTAGACTATCTGAGAGAGAATAAACAAAGAAATGGGCTTTGCAGGGAGGCAGAGCTCCAGTTGAAAGTGAGGTTTGGGAGCGAAGTCAAGAAAATTTCTTGTCATTTAATCCCACTGTGCCGGGCCAAACAAAGCTCTTTCTACAGGCTTTGTTAATAAACAGGACTGTATTCAAGACTCATACGAGTCTGTCATCAGCTTTTCCTTCAAACAGAAAGAATTCAGAAGTCTGTTGACAAACTATTTGGGCTGGAAGGGGGAAGCAGTGTTAAAGTGCTTGTAACAAACTTGTGGGTTTTACCCTGTAGCTGATTTTACTCTGCAACCTGAAGAAGTTGTGGCTCAGTGCTTGCACATGGCTAACCCAGCTAGGGCCCCCTGAATGAGCAAGGGCCTCTGTGTGGGCATGGGCCTGCCTTCAAGCCAAGCATATTGTATGGCCTGAAGGCTGTTCTGTCTGATGAGCCATTGCTTTGCCTCCAGTTCCCAAAGCAATTGGCAGGTTAGGATTACCAGGTTTTAAAGTACAGGACCGACATGTATGTCCTGAAGCCCCACAAGGCCTGCTGTCTTTCAGCTGTCACTCTTCTCTTCTGCCTCTGATGTCCCTGCAGACTTCCATGGTTGCTGAGGAAGGCAGTGCCACCCTGCCCCAAGCAGCCCATGCTCTATTACCCCTGGTCCATCACCAGCTGCTGCATCAGCCAGGCAGGTTTTGAGGTATCAAAACAAACTGTGAGAGGTGTGGAAATACAGAGCAATGGGATTTTCTGGCCATCCTTCACACTCAGTTCCCATATTGCAATGTAAAAACATATGGTAAGCCTAGGGAAAGAGTATCTGACATGTCCAGCCCTTGCCTTGGCTACGTGGCCCCTGTATGATCTGCTGCCTGGTGGGAGGGGGAGTGGTGCGGCAGTTTGTTACAGTCTCTATTTTCACACCTAAGTTAAAGAATTTCCCCCAAAGGCATAATAAAACTGAACCCTGATCACATTTAATGAGAGGATTTAATGCAAGAACCATTACCAACTGGAATAGAAGCTGATTTGATTTTCCTTGGCTACCCTCTTTTAAAACCTCTTTTGGAGCATGTGGTCTACTTGCACTTTCATGTTCTTATTAGGTTCTTGTTCGTCCTCCCAGAGATTACCTTCCCAAGATTCTTAAGTATCAAATTGCAAGTATAATTGTATTATTTCATTTTGCCAAGTCCCAGAAGTCATAGTGGCAGATGAGTGGGGCACAGTGGGGATGGCATCCAGCCAAGGGAATATCTAATGGCTGCTAACATCACTGTAGGCATGGGCACAGGGAAGCACCTTGGTGGTTTCAGCATGCTGTTTGCTGTGGCCCTTTCATATACTGGAGCAGTTCTGGGGTGGGTCCTGTTCTCTAGAAGAGCCTTCTCATCTGTTTGTTAGCCAGAAGCTGTCCTCAGGTCTAAGCAAGCAGTTAGTTGTCATTCATGCGCTGAGGTTTGATCCCAGTCCTCCCCATCGATCGGTCTTGTTTTCAGTCTTTTGGAATATTTTCCACATCAAAGCCCAGCGATGTTTTATATGCCAAATGCCAGTTTTCCTTTTTTTCTTTTTCTTTTTTTTTTTTTAATCTTGTTGAATTACAGTAGCTAGGGAGAAGGCCTTTTTTTTTGTGATTAGAGGTATAAAAAAAAATCAATGCTACTTAAGTATTTTTAAAATTTTAATTAGAGAAGTAGTTGTCTAATATGTTGAATATTATCTATTAAAATGCACATATACATAGTATGTTTTAAAATGTACCTTATTAGGAAGCTGCAGCCTANATCAAAACAAACTGTGAGAGGTGTGGAAATACAGAGCAATGGGATTTTCTGGCCATCCTTCACACTCAGTTCCCATATTGCAATGTAAAAACATATGGTAAGCCTAGGGAAAGAGTATCTGACATGTCCAGCCCTTGCCTTGGCTACGTGGCCCCTGTATGATCTGCTGCCTGGTGGGAGGGGGAGTGGTGCGGCAGTTTGTTACAGTCTCTATTTTCACACCTAAGTTAAAGAATTTCCCCCAAAGGCATAATAAAACTGAACCCTGATCACATTTAATGAGAGGATTTAATGCAAGAACCATTACCAACTGGAATAGAAGCTGATTTGATTTTCCTTGGCTACCCTCTTTTAAAACCTCTTTTGGAGCATGTGGTCTACTTGCACTTTCATGTTCTTATTAGGTTCTTGTTCGTCCTCCCAGAGATTACCTTCCCAAGATTCTTAAGTATCAAATTGCAAGTATAATTGTATTATTTCATTTTGCCAAGTCCCAGAAGTCATAGTGGCAGATGAGTGGGGCACAGTGGGGATGGCATCCAGCCAAGGGAATATCTAATGGCTGCTAACATCACTGTAGGCATGGGCACAGGGAAGCACCTTGGTGGTTTCAGCATGCTGTTTGCTGTGGCCCTTTCATATACTGGAGCAGTTCTGGGGTGGGTCCTGTTCTCTAGAAGAGCCTTCTCATCTGTTTGTTAGCCAGAAGCTGTCCTCAGGTCTAAGCAAGCAGTTAGTTGTCATTCATGCGCTGAGGTTTGATCCCAGTCCTCCCCATCGATCGGTCT
Source organism: Formicarius rufipectus (assembly GCA_013399695.1). Classification (NCBI taxonomy): domain Eukaryota; kingdom Metazoa; phylum Chordata; class Aves; order Passeriformes; family Formicariidae; genus Formicarius; species Formicarius rufipectus. Next base: position 797,407 of record VXAU01003430.1, on the reverse strand, counting down.
TGTTTTCAGTCTTTTGGAATATTTTCCACATCAAAGCCCAGCGATGTTTTATATGCCAAATGCCAGTTTTCCTTTTTTTCTTTTTCTTTTTTTTTTTTTAATCTTGTTGAATTACAGTAGCTAGGGAGAAGGCCTTTTTTTTTGTGATTAGAGGTATAAAAAAAAATCAATGCTACTTAAGTATTTTTAAAATTTTAATTAGAGAAGTAGTTGTCTAATATGTTGAATATTATCTATTAAAATGCACATATACATAGTATGTTTTAAAATGTACCTTATTAGGAAGCTGCAGCCTACTAGCATAGTGTCCTGGTAGCCAGGACCAGTTTGTCACTTTGTGGGTGTGGCCAGGACTGTGTATATTCTAAACCCTCTATGTAATTTTCTCATAAGCTGCTAACAATGGATCATTTGCAGCAGCTGCCCAGGGCACACCTGACCCCTCAGGCTAGAAGATGGGTGTTTAGGAACCTCTGTGAGATAAGGAAGTTTTCCTGTCTTCACACCTATGACTCAGAGGTGATAACTCCCCTCTGGGGAGCCATTAGCATCTTCAGAGCCACCTGAGGGGTCATGTCTGCTAATGGGCCATCAGGGATGCCAAAAATACGCCATTATTTACCTTACAGAGTAAATCACCCATTGTGAAACTCTCCACCCTGGGGGAGGGACTGGGCATTCCCATCTGAGCCCAAGCAGATATAAGCTTGGGGTTTTGTACCTAGGGGTGCTCTTATCAGGTCCCTAGAAGAGCTAGAACCTCAACAGGACTGTGATCATCCTCATCATCCTCATCATCCTCATCATCCTCATCATCCTCATCATCCTCATCATCCTCATCATCCTCTTCATCCTCTTCATCCTCTTCATCCTCTTCATCCTCTTCATCCTCATCATCCTCACCTGCTGGTTTCTTCTTTCTTTTTACTTGGACCTCAGGGGGGCCATGTGGTGTTTAGTGCTGGAGTTGGCAAGTTCTGTTCTGCTTTGGCCCCACTGTGCTGGGCTGTACCTCTGTTTTTGTAGGTCAAATAGATTCCCCCTCTGTATCAGTGTACGTATTGTGGTCTTTTTATTAAGTTGTTATTCTGACTTGCAGTCTCATTCCGAGTTGGATTTGTTTCTCCAGCTGGTTTACCTTTAGACCAGCACCTGTATTGATAATCAGAATGGTTAAGTTCATTAATATTTTGTAACTAGTGTTGGTCTTTAGTAACAGTAATAATTCATTTTAGACAAAATAGTGAGCTTTGACATAAAGTAGAAACTAATGTTACTTTATTCAGACATCTGTGAAATTAGTCTTTTAATAACCAGATTTGAAACTCTGTTTATTTTCAGGCCATTTATTTTGGGGAAAATACATTGGATGACGTGTGTAATAGAACAGCTTAGAAGCTGGAAGTATAAAAGTGAGTATTCCCCTTTGCTCTGACTCTTGTCATTCCTCCCAAGGCGTTGCTGAAGTCAGAGTGTGTTGCTGTGCAGCTCTGAGTAAGAGGAAGACCTGTTTTTAAGGTCGCGCATCCCACTTTGGTTTATTTTATTCTGTTCTATTTCGGGGCTAGCTTTTCACACGGTAACGCAAAGCAGCCGCTGGCTGCGCAGATGCCGGTCCCGCCCCGCAACCCATGTTTCCCGGAGGCATGCTGGGACTGGGAGTCTGCCCGCTCCACTTCCCGTGTGCCGTGGGCTGGCGTGGCCAGGCGGCGGCTGTGCGGGGCCCGCCTGTGCGGACGGTGAGTGCCGGAGGGCCGGGCAGGAGAGACCCCCGCGCTGCCCCTGCCGCTCTCTCCTCCTCCTCCGCCCGGCTCCTGCCTGCCTCGTCCCGCGGGCTGCCAGGCGGCCTCGGAGCCGCGACCTCGGGCTGGGGCAGTGAGTGAGCACATCCTCCTGCCTGTTCCCCGGTGCCCGAGTTGGGCTGCGTGGCCTTAGTGGCACCTTGGATGCGTAGGAATGTTTTTTATAATAATCTCTGAAAGTGTTGGCGATATTGAGAGCTCTTTCCTGTCTTGAAGTTATAGTTTTTCAATTATTATTTTAATAAGGCAATTACAGTTGTCACTTTTGCTTACAGGTTTTGGTTGTGATGTGTACAAGGTAATTTTGTCACGTTAAGGAGTTATTAAGTGCTGTTTTAGAAAGCATTTTATAGGTCATCTACTGCTCACAGCTCTGTTGAAACTTTCTGGGTTAATTCCTGCACAAATGTAATGCAGCAACATCTCTCTGAGAAGAAGATACCTTTTTTATTTAGCATAGCAAACTTATTTTGAAATGTCTTTGAGGGTCTGTGTCATGCCATTACTTTTTTTTTTTTTTTTGCCATTTAAACCCCAGAATTTTAATTTCTGGGAGCTCACATGAAACAATACTCCACATCTGTTATTATTTGAGTGCATGCCTTCTTAACTGCACCAGTCAAAATTAGTTAGGTGGTTATAATTAATGTTTAATGAATTGATGACAATAAAATATTAATTTTTAAAAACTGAGCTAATAATTGTTAGCACTTGACCAGACAGCAGTGGGCCATGCTGGTCTGGAGCAATTCCAGTGTCACCAGCAGAATTAGGTCTTCTGGAATTGAGTCCACTCATGCCCCTGAGCAACTAAATCCAGGATTGTGGATGATGGGCCTGATTTGTGTATTTTGCTGTGAAAGGGAAACAGGATCCCTCTGCTACAGCTGTTTTTTGTCACTAGAGCAATCCATGAGGGGTATAATGGCTTTTCTGTACATTAAGTTAGTCCTGAAATTGCTGTTGTGGATTCAATAGCACCTGCTGGCTGGGCAGTCTGGGAGAGGTGCAGATGCAGAATAAAGGTCCTTCCCTCCTTTTGTAGGTAATAAAACAGGCATCCAGGCAAGCAAGGTGCAGTACTTCTGGTTTTACTGCATATTGCTTGCTCTTTATTGTGGACAAGTGGATGGAAGTAAACGAGAGTACTTGGAGGGTCACAGTAATTTTTTAATAAGAAGCTGGGAGATGCACAGGAAGTCTTGTTGCTGATGAGTGAAAAATAACTGAGTCAGGAAACTGAAATAAAAGGTTCAAGGAGATCCTGCTGCAGAAATGCTCTTACTCTGAATCCACTCTTTTGTAAAAATCAGCAGGCAGAAGAGAGTGTGGCACTGGCAGATTTATTAGGGAGAACTCCTTTGTTAAATCTTTTCTGTGTGAGTTGTCCTAGAATAAGAATTATTTTAGTTTAGTCTTCCTGGTAGATGCTTGTGCTCCAATATAAATTTTTAGAACACAGTAGTAATTCATAACATAGTTTGCAATGTTGATGATATAAAATGAAGAGGGAAAGATTTTTTTTCTACAGCAGCAGTAATGCCAAGGGGAACCTGTGTCCTGAAAAACTGTAGGCCAGGTGTTTCAGAAAAACAGAGTTGTATTTCAGAGTACCTGTTTCTTGCTCACTTTTTGGATGGAAACTATTATGTCACTTATAGAAGTGTATATTGTGGTAAAGAGCATACAGAATATAAAGCCCTGTTCCCATGTCTTACCCTCTGCATATATGGGTGAGTGACTTCTTGTGTGTTTCAGTCCTATTGACTAACCTGTTGCATGGTCAGCTACTAGTGTCTTCCTGTTATGGTGGTGGGTATACCTTGGCACATAATTCTGGACATTTCTTACATTCTTTATATAGAATTCTTCACCTCAAATGTAGGTTTGTCTTCTCAGCAACGTTTTTCTTTCACGAGTAAGGCATGAAATGATGACATTTTTCTAATGAGACATAGGGCAAAATGAAGCTGTTATGTGTAAAGCTACATCTACAGTAGCTTTTCCATAGCGTAAATAAACTGTTTGATGAGGTGAGAGAAGAGACCTTTTTCAACCCTAAGTTAGTGGTGTTGATAAGAGTTTCTGGTTTAAACTGGGACTAAAGCAGGAATAGTTTTGTCCATGACACTTGCATTTGGTTGTTGACAGTTGCAGTTGGTGCAATCAAAACTAGTATTTGGGCTTAATACAGCTGTTGTCTTTGTTTGGTTTGGGTGTGTTTTTGTTTTGTTTTTTTTTTTTTTTAGTAGAATGCTTTATTTTTCTAGATAATAGCCCTGTCTACTTTTAATTTCAGGTGGTGGAAAAATAAGAACCAAAATGAAACCTTTCCAAAAGGTCTGTCTCTTCAAGAGCCTGCTTGCCGGTTGCTACTGTCACAGTCAACTTCACAGCTGTCTTCTTCATCGTGTTGCAGAGAAGATAGGCTGTGTAGTGGGACTGCACAACCATGGATTTTGGAGGCCAAAATCTTTATTGGACACAGCTAGATTCACTCCATCTTTTAACAGTCAGCATAGGAAAAACCATCAGGATTCTCGATCTTTGTGGAAGCATGAGGCTGTACAAAAGTATCTGGAGACTGTAAGCAAGGAATACCAGCAGGTTAGTCATCTATTAAATGCAGACTCATTAAAAGACTTTGAGCAAAGAACCCTGAAGAGAAGATGGACTGATCTGTCCCCCATTGCAGCTGCATTTGAAGAAATCAAAGAGGCTGAAAGAGAAGTCCAGGAGTTAGAAGCCATGTCCAGAGGTAAGGAGAACACATCTACTTGCTTGTTTCAAAACAGTAGCTGTGCTTGTGGTAAACTCATTGCCCAGTCTTTGAGGAAAGCTTGTGAATAAGTTCAGCCAGCCCTGGAACACTCTCTGGTCCTCCCTGCTCCTGTGAGTTTCTGCATCCAGTTGCATCCTTCCATTTTTCATCTCACCTCAATTTGAGATCTCAGCAGTCAGTTTAGGAGAGTAGGGATTGTCTGGAACCTCAGGACTGTGCTGGAAAGTGTTTGTTTTAAGGTTATATTTTGGTAGAACCAAGAGCAGTTTGAATTGAAGGAAAAAATTCAGCAAGCCTAAAATGTTTGATAAGTGTAGACCCCAGCTGTGTTATTTAAAATGGGATTCCATCTGGCTGATTAATTGAGCAAATCACATGAATTTTCATTAGGCTCTAATTGTCAGGTTCCAATTTAAATGGCAAAAGCTAATATTTCTTTGAAAATATCTGGAGAGTCCTTCAAGGAATAAATGTGATGGTTGTCTAAGAAGCTGTTGCTTTTCAATACTCTGCTACAGTAGGATTCAAGATTAAAAAAATTTAAAACTGTCACTGCTTTTTAGACCATTTGAGAATAAGATGACACACAGAGAATTAAAGAATTTACAAAAGTAATGATGCAACAATTGGGAGGAAAAAAACCAGCATTGTTAGAAGTGTGAGGAGGTATGCAGGGTAGGAAAGGAAAAATGCCCTCCATTCTTCTATGCTGCTAAGTATTAAGCCAAGAGAGGGAAACATTGACTCGGAGAGGATGGGGCTTACATTAAAGCAGTGAAGGAAGGGGAAAAAGAAATGGCAGGATATAATTGGATTCCAGTGCTGTAAATGGAGGAGGACAAAAGTTCATGGTGCTTTTCAGAGAAAGAGCCAAGGGATGCTGGTGGAACAGTAAAAGCCATATTTAAATAAAGCTGGTAAAAATCTAACTTATTTAGAAAGGTAAGAAACATTTGTAGTCTTTAGAAATAAATGTTTGTGCTTTTATGAAAAAATGGTTATTTAAAATGTTTTAATCTTCAGCCCTCTAATTCTCTTCACTGGAGAAAAGAGGAGAGTCTGAAGGAGATGAGGGACAAAAATTCAGTACTGAAAGAAATGTTCTTGGAAGAATTAGAAAGTATTAAGAAAAGTTGGAAAAAATCATACTGCAATTTTTTACTATTTTTGAATCAAGTAAATATGAAGAATTTTTCTAATTCTATAAATTATGGTGTGCATGAATGGAGTCCCTTCCAGTTGAAAGAAGGAAAAAGAATGTAGAAAATTACAGCAAATAAATTAAATGGAACCCAATTCTATCTGTACTGTGTATCATGTGGCCAAGTTAAAACACAGAAGTTCGTGTCATTTGACTGCTCTTTGTTTTCCATTTAGCTCCCTAACTGACCTTCTCTCTAGTACCTGAATTCCTCACAAGTGATGTAGGATTTTATATTTGCAACAGTAAGCGAGGCAGAAAAATATTTCCTGGTTTACCACTGATGATATGAGTCATGGGGTAGATTGAGTGAATTCTGTTTTGCAGGGAGGTAGGGATGGGATACAATCATTCAAACCTTAAACTTGCTGGTCACCATGGGGCTGTTCTCTCACCTCTACTGTCAGTAGTTGTTTTTTTTATACTGTTTATGTGACTGATAAATAAACATGCTTTTTGGCCCAGCTTAGAGGCCTTTGATTCAGTAACAGTTATGGGTTGGAGTTGTGACATACTGGGAGGAAAAGTTTTACAGTTCTGAGGGTGGACCTTGTCAATGTATGCAAGTATCTGAAGGGAGAGCGTCAGGAGGATAGATCCAGATCCTTCTCAGTGGTGCCAAGCAATAGGACAAGAGGCAACAGCAGAACCTGAGACACAGGAAGTTTCACCTGAATATGAGGAAGACCTTCTTTACTGTGCAGTGACTGAGCACTGGAACAGGCTGCCCGGAGATGTTGTGGAGTCTCCCTCACTGGAGATAATCAAGAACCATCTGCACACAGTGCTGGGCCATGTGCTCTAGCATGACTTTGCTTGAGCAGGGAGGCTGGACTAGACCCCACCAGTGGTTCTTTCCAGCTTTACCTGTTCTGTGATTCTTGCCTTTTGTACAGGAGATGCCAGGTTCAAGTCTTGATCTGACATATTTTGTTTAAGTTAAAAAAACCCTGAGCATAAATTCTTAACTGTGATATGGAGGAGCTGCTGCTGTCCTTGCCCAGGATACAAAGAACATCCCGGCCCATTTAGTTCTCAAGGGTTACTGCTGAAGCTGCCAGTAAATGGCTCTGTGTGTGTTAGCTCCTGTAAAGGAGAACCACGCTCCAGGTGCCAGCAATGTGGAGCCTGCAGTCCTTGCACCTGCCCTTGAGATACCCAAATCCTGCTTGCAGTGTCCAGAGCTCAGGTGACTGGCCCTTCAAGGAGAGGAGATGCATTCAGCAATTGAGCGTCTGTATTTATGCTGCATCTGAGACAGACATATGATTTCCGTGCTGGCCCCAAGGCAAAAGCTTTCTCTTCCTCTTGTTGCTTTCTTCTCTTGTTCTCTCTCCCAGTTGTTCAAAGCTGTCTTCACCCATTCCCTCACTTGTGCTGGTAATTGTCCAATTGTAATTCAAATCTAGTTCACCTTGGCATGGTAAATGTGTATTTACTTAACCAAGCTTTATTTTTTTTCTTTTGGTGAGTTGAATTGTTCTACTTTCTGATAAGTGACAGAACCACTCCTCAGCTGGTAGAACAGTGGGAAGAAAAATGAAAAGGAGAGAATGCTCCCTGGCAGGTTTTCCACTTGACTCCAACTGTCTTCCAAGTTTCTGCTTAGTGTATAATCTAATGCTAACTGAACAGTAATTTTAGCTATTGTAAATTGGAACCTCTCTAGCAGAAAAGGTTTGGAGCTTCTCTGAGCTTTACTTGAGAACGTTTTCTAGTTTGGTAGTAAGCGCTAAAATGTGGGACAAGGCAGCCTAATCACAGTTAAGATATCTGCTACTCCTTCCAGCACACCTGGAAAATACAATGATTTGGTTAGCAATGCATGTTGTGGCTTGGGCAGCTCTGATACTTCATGCAGGCAAAATGCTGCAAGCTTTTATGTGCTGCAGTGCATGTCTTTGGACAGCTGTGTTATAATATGCTCTAAGATAGGTGAAACTGGCTAACATCTATTCCTGTTGGAATTTAGAGCTAGACAGCAGAGATGAGAAACAACTTCTCGAGCTTGCCTTAGAAGAGAAGGAAACTCTGGATAAAAAAATAAACGTGTTGTGCAGAAAGGTGAGCCTGAGGTAAAATTTTACAGCTTTGTAAATAAAGATGTCAGAAAAAAAAAAGTTCCTTTTTGATCTTACCAATAGACTCTGACACTTGCATTTAACGAAACAGAAGTCCAGTTTCTGTATTTTCCCTGAAAAGGACATGTTAATTATTAGTAAGCTTCTTAGTGACAGTTGTGTCTTAGAAACTGATTATTTTAGTAATTTTTCTTGCTTGCTTGTCTGTCTACAAATGCTGAAGGGGATTAAAAAAGTGGTGAATCTGTGCCACTGAGACCTGACATGACACCCTAGTAATTGTTTGTGGCAGGAGAACATGCATCCTTGAAAGATTTCTGATGGAAACTTGCAGTCTTTCATGTTCTCTTCTGCTGAAAATACCACATGAGTTGGTAGGTTAATTATAAGCAGAGAAGCAGAACGTTTTACTGGAGATCTGTGTTTGGACTGATTTCTGTATTCAGACTGAAATAATATAAAATGGGATTTTGTGAAAAATAAGATTAATGCAAATACTGGCTGGGTTAGCTAATAACTTGTGTTCATTGATTGCTGGGGTGGGTTATCTGGCAGCTGATTTGGCAGGACTGGATTTTCAGCTAGCTTTCATGTGGGGGCACCAGCATATCCCACTTTCACACTGATTGCACTTAGTTGCAATGGCTGTTGGACAGTTTGTAGTCTTACTGAACTGGATTGCCAAGGGAAATCAGTGGTTGTGTGTGCTCAAGCGGTGGTAGTTGTGAAGGCTGGCTGTAAATTTGATTAAGAGAAGATAGAGAGTCATGAAGGAGACAATAGCATTCTTTTTTTTTTTTTTTTTCTTTTCAGCTTTTCCAGCTTCTAGTGCCAAAGGAAAAGTATGACAGAAGTCCTGTCATATTAGAAGTGACAGCTGGCAGAACAACTGGAGGTCAGCAAACTCCCTACAGTGAAGATTACTTCAAACCTCCATCCAACTTTATTAAACCTCTTATGGGTTATTCTCAATGCTCTTTATATACTTTATTGGCATTAAGTAATGCTTTATAAAGATGAGCGTTAACCTGTGTAATGACTGAGGTTTGAGTTGCAGCTAAATCTAAAAACTGGTGACTCCCATTTTGTGAACTGCTATTTATGTTTTAGTGCCATTGTATTTTTAGGAGACATCTGCCAACAGTTCACTAAAGAAATGTTTGAGATGTACCAGAACTATGCAGACTACAAACGCTGGACCTTTGACATAGTGAACTACACGCCGGCTGAGATAGGTACAGTAGTTCTTTAGATGTTCCACCAAGACAATGGAACTAAAAACAGTGTATCTCTGCTATATTTGTCACACATTATTTGTCTCTCTAGGAGGGTTGCATCATGCTGCTGCTCATATTTCAGGAGAGGATGTCTACAGGCATCTAAAATATGAAGGAGGGACTCATCGAGTCCAGCGAATCCCTGAGACGGGCATGTCATCAAGAATGCAGCGTATTCACACTGGGACGATGTCAGTTATTGTCCTCCCTCAGCCAGAGGAGGTAAACTGTTAATTTAGGTGGTAAGGTGGTGGTGTATCCATGCTCACCCACTTTGACATTGGTGTTCAACATTGTATTTAAAAGCATGTTATTTTTTTGGGGATTTCTCAATATTCAAGTGCTTTGTGCAAGTTGCAGCTGATAAACCACATGTGCTCTGACTCTGGAAGATGATAGTCTTTGCCTCTATACCTTACAGATGTAAATGGATAATCACAAGTAACTTTGTAGAGATTTGCTGTTGCCTGAAATGGCATGTAAAAAAATGAATGATCATTTCATTAAATTTTCCATCCCCAACACTGGCAAGGCTCACTGCTATGAGTAAGCCAATTTTAAATTACATCTTGTATTAAGACAGGGAATATATCCAAGAAAATAGCATTGCATAGTAATGTGATTCTGCAGGTCCTTTTTTTGTTGTTGCATTTGGATTATTGGTGACCTTCTCTGTTAAATCAACGACACTCTCCTTTGATTTGGAATGAGTATGTTGGCTAGTCTTTCTGAGATCTCACTTATACTGACAATTCTCACTTAAACGGGCAATTAACACACAAAATGAACAAACCCAGGTCTTGTAGTCTTTCCCTGCACAGTCTCCTGCTTATTTGTAATACTTTCCTTGCAACATTGTTCAGATCTGAATGTTCCTTTCCCATCCACTGAGTTCAAACTACTGTCCAGCTCATCATGGAGTTGTATTTCCAATGTGGCAATCCTTACTTGGATGAACCTGGATATACCTATTTTTTCCTCAGTTACATGACTCTAAAGTACTCTTGCAAGAGTCATTCAGCTTGAGTCATGAACAAGATCCTTGTGCTGCTGTTTAGAAGTAGTTTTTAAATATTTTCTAATTTCTTAGTCTACCTGCCAAAAGTAATAGTTTTACAGAACATTGATTTTGTTTTGTTTCATGCAGATGTGCATACCTTGTCATATAAAGGACTGGGAGTAAGAGTTCGGAGTGGGGGAGAAATAGTGAAATATTTAAATCATCACTTGCTTTTCAGAGATATTTGACACTGCATTTTTTTAAGTTATAATGATTATAGCTGTTACCTCAGGAACAGGTGTAAAGGAGCAATTTTTTTGAGAAATGATTTTTTTCTTAATGCTGAGTATCATTGACATTAAAATAATTTTAAAATGTGGAGGAAGTAGTAATTTTCTTTGTTTCTAGGTTGATATTAAAGTGGATGCCAAAGATCTGCGTATAGACACGTTCAGGGCCAAAGGAGCAGGAGGGCAACATGTTAACAAAACTGATAGTGCTGTGAGAATTGTACACCTTCCCACAGGTAAGTCTGGCTGTATTTTGTACTTTTGATCACACTAAATCTGTAAGGCTGGTGAATCCTTCAAGCTGTTTCTTGCAGGATTGGGCCTTATACCAAAAAAAGGAAGTAGCCCCTTCTGGTTCTGCCCCTTTTGTAACAAAGCAGTGTGTGAGAAAGGACTGTGTACCAGCGGCACAACCACTATTCCAGTTTTGTCTTCAGAGGGAGTGTTTGATGAATACACTGTCTGTGAAGGATGAAAGAACAAATGAAGGGTGACAGGGATGGGATGGAAAATGTAAATAATTTGTGCTATGTGCTCTGTGCCTCCAGGAATAATGGCCACTGGCAACTCCAGTTTTATCTAGCTGGAATCTGTGTAGTTACATGACTGACAAAAGAGAAGGCTTGAAGATTTTCATTTTGTACTAGATAATGCTGTTGTATTTTGAATAGGAAGGAAAAGGTATACTGATGGGAAGGTAGTGTGTAGACTGGACCACTCTGTCTTTCTCAAGATTTGTTTTTATTGAAATTCAGTGAGCTATCTGTCCAGTTACAGAATCTCATTAGGCACAGGAAATTCCATTAGTGACCTGAAAACAGCTGTTTCCTATATGCCTTTTCCCTTCAGAAATCAAATGAGAAGCAAAAATAAGTACTACATTTGTTTTAAAGACCTTTATTTTGCTTTATTTAATTATTCATAATTAAGCTCTAGACTCACCGGTATTAATTAGGCACCCTTTTCTGCTAGAATGAGTTTTCCAGTCTCTAGTGCTTATATGGACTAAGACTTTAAAAGTTTGTGTTACACTGTTTCAAACATGCTTCTGTAGACTGTTCAAATTGCCTTTTCAATGTATGACAGCTGAGTGGAGTTAACCCATTTTCTGGAGGCAGTATCAGAAACTTCTTTGCTTCATGAAGTTTTAAAATATCCATGACTTTTCTATAGCACTGAACAAAGCCCTCTGGAGCAGCTGTGACAAATATAAACTGCACTAATGGTTTTTATCCTACAGCTGAAAGGCCCTACAAACCAGCACTCCAATAGGTTTCATTTGCCTAATGTGTTAGAATTAATTTAGCTTGTTTGTTCTTTGTTATAATGGGCTTTTGGTCTGAGCTCTTGAATCCCTCTGTAAAGGACTGGCAGTTGAGTGCCAGCAGGAGCGGTCGCAGCAGCTGAACAAGGAGATAGCTCTGCGGACACTGAGAGCTAAGCTGTACCAGCAGATCATTGAAGAACAACTAAGTCAAGAGCAGAGTGCCAGAAAGCTGCAGGTGAGGACACGTGGTGGCTGAGATTCAGAGAAGGTGCTGTGTTGTAGATCTGTTTCTGATCTTTTTGAGTGATAGTGACAGAGCAAGGGAGAGTATGTCTAACCAGGTGTGCTTACAAGGGAAAATCTTGTCTTTCAGAATGGTAAGTCTGTTTCTACTTATACTAGTTCAACACTCTCATAGACTTCACAGGCAATGAAAATAGATGTGTGGTTGGAAACAAATGAGCCAAAAGACTAGCTGGAATTATCTAAGAGGCAAAACTCAACATCATGTATTGAATGCTCCTATTAGAGCCGGAGTTACACAAATAAAGTATGTTTCCCATGAAAACTAGGATCAGAAGTTCTCAGAAGTTTCTAAATCAGTATTTGATAAAGCCATACGGAGCTTTTGAAAGAAAGAAATAGATAAACAATCTTGCTGCTATGAACTTAGGTAGCAGTTTATTTGATATGGTTTAGATAACCTTTTAAGGAAGAAGCAGCTTCCCTGAGTTAGCTCAAGTTAGGCTGCAAAGTGTTCTTTTCTCTCAGTGTCCTACCATTCTTTGAGTATTTTCTCATCTGTGATACAAAATTCTACAGTGATCAAGAGGAATGAAAATACTTCAGAATTAGAGAATTACTCTGTACTCCATATTTTCCCACTTAGCTAATCACTAATTTCAGGTTGCATTTAAAGGTATTGTTCTTGCAGAGTGTTCCCCTGTCATTGTAAGCAGTAAGCCATTTATCTTTTGTTACTAATCTCAACTTGAGAGCCTCCAAAGCTGCATAAAGAACTTAGATGTACATTTATATAAATACTGTGGGAAACAAGGCAAAAGTAATTACCTTTCCTAATGTCTCAGAATTTAAGAAATTCCTTGTTTTGAAATATACATGTTGAGGGCAGATGAAATTTTCACAAAAGCCCATTGAAACAAACACCCATTTCTCTGAGCTTTTTTTAATTCCCCGTTTGAATGAAGCATTTAGCCACAACAATGCCACATTTGGGTTTCTGCTTTAAAACGTTTAGAATTGCTGCTTGCACTCTTGCACTTTACCACTAGAGGGTGACTGAACTTCTTCTCACTCCTAATTTACTCTCTCGGTGCTAAATTCTGACAGCCCTGCGTTGACTGTGCTGCTTCCATTATGAGTGTCATTCTATTAAATGATGACTACAGTCATAATTTTTTAACTTCATTTTTTTGTGGGAACTATAACCCCAAAAAAGAAAAATACTTGCATTTTGGAACTAAGGACTCATATAAACATATCTCTTGCCTTATAGGACTTGACAGTTACGTAGTTCTTTCAGCTACAGACCTGGAACAGAAGTGTGCTGGAGGATATAAAAACTTGGTTTGTGATGCAGAATCACAAACAGTACAGTTTAATAATGCTATAATATTAAAAAAATTCTAACATATGCTAAACCTAACCCATATTCTATGCTACACTAGGTTTGTACTTGGAACAGGCTGATCCCTTAAAGTTTATGCTAAATATGCTGTTCTAGAGAAGTATTTGAATTTTTTTTAATTTTTTTTAAAAAACTCAACCTGAGAGACTGTTTATTGCTGCTTTGCTACAGTTGGGAACAAGAGCCCAGTCAGAGAGAATTCGTACATACAACTTTACCCAGGACAGAGTCACTGACCACAGGATCTCATATGATGCACGCAATATCAAGGTAATGGTTGCTTATGAGAGTTTTTAAAGTTAGATACTTATGTGTACCATAAGAAGAAAAAATTAACTTAGTGAAAACTATTTTTTATATATATATGTGAAGAAAGTAGCCACTTGTGCTCTGACAGAACATTGTAGATTTAGAAAGCTTAAACTCTTTCCTACCTTGTTGTAGTGTTAGGGGTTACTGGCACAAGCTGTAGCTCACTGGCATACTCGTCTGTGTATTTTTAATCCTACTGTGAGTGGAAAATGATCAAGCATGTAGTCCTCAATGAGCTCCATGAGTCCCTTGGCCAAACTAGACAAGTGACACTTGAGATTCTTGAAGCATAGTATATCCAAAAGGAAAACCTGATACAGAGGACTTTTTACTTTTGTTAAGCCATTCTTTGGTCCTCCTAATGCTGAGGTGAAAGGCAAGAAAAACTTGTTTGCCTCACAGACTGCAGTTAAAAGAAACTGAAAAGGAATGCTTTCATTTCAAGATTATCTGAGATCTTATTTCTGTTTAAATACCTACATATGGCTTGAATCTTTTTGATTGTTCAGCGTAAAAAAAAGACTTCAGGGTGATCTAATTGCAGCCTTCCAGGACCCAAAGGAAGCCTACAATAAAGGTAGTCTTTTTACAAGGGCATGTAGTGACAGAACAAGGGGGAATGGCTTCAAACTGAAAGAGGGTATGTTTAGATTAGATATTAGGAAAAAATTCTTTCTTGTGAAGATGGTGAGGTACTGGAAGGGGTTGCCTGGGGAAAGTTGTAGGTGCCCCATCCCTGTAAGGGTTCAAGGACAGATTGTATGGGGCTTTGAGCAACCTGGTCTAGTGAAAGTTGTCCCTGCCCCCCAGCAGAGGGGTTGCAACTAGATGTTCTTTAAGGTCCTTTCTAACCCAAGCTATTCTGTTTGTGATTCTACTTAGTGTTGGTTATCTTTGTGGGGGTTTTGTTTGTTTGTTTTTTTTTCCTGTGGAAAAAAGCCCCTAACAATGGTTTTTTTGTTTTAATGAATTTTTTTTAATGTTAAAGTTTAGAGTGATCCGTCACTATTTTGGCTTAGGCATCCAGTTTGCTCCTTATGCAACAGCACTTACAGCAACACTTTTCAGTCTGTACCCACATATGTCCTGGGTAACTCCAGAGACTGTAGGGCATGCTGAATGTGGAATGGTTCATTTTTAATGGAGTGCAGAACACTGTGGTGGCGGAAATAGTGCCATGATTGCATAAAAGTGACTTTTGTTAGTCACTTATTGCTGGGAACTCATAACTTTCTTGAGTGAAACTGGAACCAAAGATTGCCTAATGAAAGCTAGTTGAATGAGGCTTGCCAAGCAGCCTTGTTTTTGGCATGGACAACAGTTTTAGAATTTGGTTCTTCAGTCCTTTGTTATTCTTGTAGGGGATTTCCATGTAAGATGAGTTACATGAAAACATGATGGGAAGGCACCAGTAGCTCCTTGATTTGGGCAGCAACAAAATGTGGCTGTCACAGGCAGCCAGCCAGTGTCCCACTGCTGTCCACCACATGTTCATTTCAGTGGAGAGCTGCAAGGATGAGCAAGTGGAGGGGCTGCAGGCAAAGAGCATTTCAGGGGCTCCTTGTTTAAGTAGTCAAGTGTTTCAGAATAGTACTGAAGTACAGCTAGTAATGCTTTTATCTGCTCTTTTCATAGGAAATTCTAGATGGGAAAGAAGCACTGGATCAGCTAATCAACAGACTTCTGGAGTTTGCAGAGATAGAGGCTGTCACTGAATACCTAGAAAATTTGCAGGCTTTCGAAGGAGGAGGCTGCTGAAGACCATGTGCAAAGTTAAAACTAGAATGTTATGTTTGGTAGCAAAATAAAACGTGCATTTTTTGGATGACGGGTTGATTAAAATCTCTTCCTCTGTTTCTCAGTATGTGATACTACTCTATGTTTTGGTGCAAATGGGTTGAATTGATTACAGCAGCCCTGGCAGAAGAGAACAAGCTTTGAGTACTGTGTGCACACTCCTTGTGTCTTGGCAGCTAGGCTTTGTTAAGCTTGTCCTTCTCTTGACCATATTACAGCTGGAAAGATACAGAAACATGGTAGTAGAGCAGTATAAATACCACACAGCACACTTTTTGGGAGGGGTGTTGTTACTTTGTAGGTGAAAGAAACTGAGCTCCCCAAACATATCTGGCCTCCTGATACTGCTTCGTTTTACGCCACTTATGGTGTGAGCTTCCTAAATGAAATCTCTTAAAAATTACTTTGTATTCTGATACTTTAGAGTAAATATACAAAAGCAAGGGGAGTGATCTCAGGCAAAGGGCCAGAATGTTGAGAGAAGCCTGTCAGCTTTCTTGCAGCCATTCTTGGGTCAGCTTAGGGTGGGACTGGACCTTTTGTGGCAGTGGTGTGTAAAAGTATGTGTTCTAGTTTTAAATAAAGTTGATAACAGGCAATTCCCCGCTTCTTGGTGGAGAAAACTATTCATAGCGTAGTTGCATTTTGGCAAACTAGGTAGCTTTGGAATTCAGCTTCTGCCTTGGTGTCTTTGGGAATGCCTGCCTTGTCCCCAAGGGTGACGCAGATGTCCGTAGAGCACATGTGGCTTTATGTGGCCTGGGCTTTGTGTTTTCCCCTGTGCGCACATAGTGCTGTGTGCTGATGGCACTGAGGGTAGGCAGGCAGCCGTTGTGTGCCGTGACTCAGGAGTCCTCTCTGTTCAACGTGACACAAAAATAGGTGCTCTGCTGACCTGCAATGACTTGCGGAGATCTCAGTGTTCTTTTTATCCTGTTCGTCCCAGGCTCTGCTGTAAAGCTGCTCTGCACAACCTTCTGCATGTGAAGAATTGGTTCATTGTTAGGATATAAATTATGCCTTGTGGTTGATTTATATTTGTACATGTACTTTGTAGTCATGACTGATACAGTGTGAGAAAATGCCAGTTATTTTAAGAAAAAGTATTTCAATACTAAGTTTGTCCAAATGGTGCAGTTTTAACTACTGTATATATAGCAGTTTTAACATTATTCAGCTATATGAAAACATAATTTGTACCAGGAAGAAAACAGGAAAACTATACTTGCTTCCTCAATTCTGGAATTCTTCAGTTTTTGTGTGTTCTTATCAGCCAGCTTTGTCTGACAATTTCTGAGTTGTTTCCAACACTTCAGTTACAAATCTTCTGGGATTTGGTTTTCTTTTTTTTTTTTTTTTAATTGATAGCTCTGTAAGTCAATTAAGAAATGTATTTACCAGGCAATTCAGAATTAATTTGAACTTGGACTTTTTGCAGTAAGCAGTTCAGGAAAAAAACCTCCCATAAAGATCTGCAACTGAGCTTTTACTTCTGCGGTGCTGACAGACTGGCAATAATGAATATGATCAGCTGTAGAGGGAGTTTCCAGATAACATGCCTATCCAATTACCTTGCTCACTTTTGTTATGCAAATGAATTAATTTTATTAATGATATCTCTTGAACAATCTTAGACTTCTTTAAAAGTTGAAGTTTTTAATCATTATATTCTACTTCCTGTGGAATACTTCACCATGAAAAATTATTGAAACACTTCAAAAATTGTTCTCATTTTACTGGAAGATTGTCATATTTCTGCATGACCTTAGGGATATGTGTGATTAATTAATTTTCCATAGCCCTTTTTTGCTGTTGGGCTTGTGCAATGATGACAAAAGGGGAAAGCAGACAGCAGGTCCCCTCTTCTATGACGTTTTTGATGTCCCAAATGTAGGCATTGAAATTCAGCAGCTAAGCCCCTTTTGGCATCCTCATCTGGGAGATTCTGAAGGGTCTTTTTCTTGTGAAGGTTTTCCTGCAATTGTGTATATGTGTGAGCAGAATATGGCTATGACAGAATCTGGGATAAAGCAGACCTACTTCTACAGCTGTCAGTGCCTGTAATGCAGGAATATATACTTCTCACTGAGAAAGCATTATTTGAAACTATTTTCTCCTAACTTAAAAGATACTTGAAGTCCTGTTTTATTGTAAGTTCATCCACCCTAGTCTTTCTGAGAGATGTAAGAGCTGAGAGATGATGATTGGGTTTGAGTGTGGGCTGGCACTTGTCTTCAAGGGATGTGAGGTATAACACTTCCATTTCTGAAGTGCTTTCAGGATGTAATACTCTGAACTTGGGCTTGTTTGTCCCTACAAGCTATCATGACTTTTTCAGCAGTGAAATCAGTAGCAGGCAAAACTACAAGGGAGGAAAAGAGGACCCAGTGTCTTGGAGGGGCAATGAACAGCCCTGGGGGGTGGTGCAAGAGCAGGTTCCTCTGCTAGAAACAGCCTTCTGCAGCTTTGTGTTCCCTTGTCAGATGGTGTTACAACATAAACCAGACATCTGTTTGGCTTCCCCTCACCACCATCAGTGTGGACCTGAGCCCTTACCCACAGATGTCACCTTATGGCTGGTGCAAGGCATCAGCTTCATTGCTCTGCAGGTCCTACTCATTGATAGGAAAAGCAGTTGCTGGATCACTTTCATTTCCCTGCTGAGGTCTTGTGCAGCCAAGAAGGAAGCCAAACAAAAGCTGTGTGTACCCTTGGAAGTAGCCCCTGCTGTGGCAATGGAAAGATAGATGCTTACCCACTGCAAAAGGAGAACAGCCCAGGTACCTTCCCTCAATTGCTTTCATTTAGTTATCAGGCATGTGTCTAACCCACAGAGCACTGCTCACTTATCTCCAGCAGGTTTGTAACTCCTGAATCAGTCTGTTATCATCAGGAAGTATTTCAGCTCTCTATATAATATAATAATATATATTCAGCTCTACTCTGATTGTTACTAACAGTACAACAAACCTTATCTGAACTCTGTTACAAAGAATTTTCAAATTAACAATTTTAACCCATGTTGTTTGTTACTCATGATTGAGGAACAGAATAAACCAATTTCCAGTAACTATTTAATGTGCTACTGAAAGGCAGATGCCCTGTTGGTGACCACAAAATAAAAGCATTTCTTTTAGAGCCATTTCCATCTTTACAGACCTCTTTTAGTTTGTATTTACCTCAGGCCTCATTTTTAACAGAATATGCACCTATAGATCTCCAGGGTTGTCCTAAACCCTCTGAACAGATGAACAGTGGTAACACAGATTGTTCAAATGAAAGCTTTATTCATTATTTCCATACAAACTCCACTTCAAGAGCTTGAAATATTTTGTAATGGTAACTGAGAAGTTGCAATTTTTTAACTGCAACTTTGCAGACAATACTTATAAATACTTATAAACTAAAACAAGCTTTTCAAACACCCCAAGCAAGCCCTTGAAATCCACTGTCTTCAGCCCCAGTCTTTAATACAGACTATTTCTGCTTTTACATGTCAAATCAAACCTGCTTTTGCTGATGCTCTCTGGGAGTCCCCTTGGCAAATTTAGCCTTTCTGAGATTGTTATTATTTGCAATGCTTTTTGGTTTGTACAGAAAATTTTATTCAAGCGCTATCCTGAAACCTTTCACAAAGCTAAATTTGTTAATCACACAAACAGTTAACACAATTTCTACGTTAAGTAATTTAGCAGGTACAAGGTAAGGGGACTTAAGAGGTAGATAGAAGAAAAGCCTGAAGAGGTATGGCTGACGAAACAGAACGCCGGGGTTGCTGCAGCTGATAGCAGAAGGTATAGACAGCGTGTGTTCCAACAAGTAGGACTGAAGGGCTGCAAACCCTGTGGAAGAAATGGAATGGAACCTGTCTCTCAGGAAAAAGAATCATCAAGGAAATCAAAAGAGCGCATGCAGTTAATCTTGAAAGGGCTTGTGTGATGTTTGGAAATAGACAAGGTTGTAGTTCTTCAGGGGCCAACTGGCAGCAGGAGCACTGGGCAGGAGGTGGGACCTGGAGGACACCACGGCCTACCAAAGAATACGAAGCTTAGGAGTGAGGTGAAGGTGGATGCCAGAAACACAGCACAGCAACACAGAGATTTGCATATCTGAGAATACTGAAAGATGATTCCAGGAAGAGAGCAATAATAGGAGAAGTACTAAAAAGGGGGAGACCCAACTTTGAAAGGAAATCAAGCAGCATGAAACAGCTTTTTACTCCCTGCGATTCCAAAATTTGCACTGAAATAAAATCTCTTATAGGGAACTGTTTTTATATATGCACAGATCCCTGTCATGACCAGTCCTCCCACCTTCTACATCTGAATCTTGGTACTGGATGATGCTGCAAGCACAGACTTTATATATGAGGGTCAAACAAAGCTGAAATCCAGACTTTCCCAATCTGCAACTCCCCAGGTGAAGGGTTAAAATTTGTTTTAGCCAAAATAGGAACAGGGATTATTCTGTTACTTGGGTGAACTTGAGCAAGTCTGTGCACAGCTCCTGGCATAGCAAATGCCCAACAAAATAATTTTCTTTGAATATGCAGTATTGTTTGCTTCTAAACAGACAAGGCAGATGAAAGTATGAGGCAATGAAAGAAAAATACAGAGCAGTGAATTGACTTGCTCCAAAACACATACCAGGAATCATCATCAGAAATTGCAGTGATTCCCCCTTTCTCTCTGACTCTCCTTCTCATATTGCTAATGACAGCCTATAAAACCAAGGATGTCGTCCTCACTGAAGCAGCTTGCAATAAAAGCAGATAAAAACATGCTGCAGGATAGAAAATGGATTAGTCAGAAAACACTCATGTGAAACAGTAAAAGGAACATTCCTTTGTCAAAAGCCAGTGCTGCCCAAGGAAGGATTAACAGATGAGGAGTGTAACTGTGGCAATACCTAGAGGATTCGCACAGCAAATTCCAAAAGCAGATTTTGCAGGGAGATAGCACAGAAGGGAGAGGGATCTGTGTAAAACAGATGTCCTGAAAAAGCAGTGTCTGCCTTCAGTCTCACAAAAGACAGTGTTTTTGTGTAGAACATAAAATATTTGGCTTAGATACACAATAAGGAAAATTGAATGACAGCCTGGTGCAAAATTAAACAGTGGCTTTAGGTATATCAAATTTAATTCAACTGGCCTTTTTATAATTCACACTTAGGAACAAAGAATAAACTGGTCTATGACTTTCAGAGGTAGTAGAGAGCAAAGTGCTGTATTTCTTTGTGAAATCCAGGCTTAGAGAAGTCACATCAGCAAAACTAAGCATATGGTATTTAAACTAACTTTACCAGCAGTGAACAAAGAAAACTTTTAATCTCTTTTCCTAATGTTTTGGCTTGTCTATTTAACACAGTACAAAGACCTTTTGTTCATATTACAACAAACAGCAACACCACACACAAAAAAGTTTTGAACATCCATGTTCAGATTTTTTTAAACATCTGCTCAAGAGATTTAGTTACAGGTATTTTAAATGACCACCTCTGATTTCAATGTGATAAAACATTTTAAAAGAAGGATGCTAATATTTTGGGAACCTCACTAAAAGAAGAAAGATGTCTTCCTCATCTTAAAGGATATTAAAAGTGGAGCCAACAAAAACCCGCTATACTACTGGGTAAAACTCTACTACTAATAAAATAATTTTTCAGAAATCATAATGAAATGTATATACCTTAGGCTTGGAGTAACAGAAGGAGGATGAATACAGCAGTTAAAAAAATTGTAAGAAAAAAAGATTGTGCTTGAAAGGAAAGCATGACCAGCTGTTAATTCAGCAGCTGACAATGGCAAAGGAGTAGAGAGAGCTGATTGTGGTGTTAAGTCACAGGACACTCATGGCAGACAGCGTGATGTGGTCACATGAAAGGCAAATACGGTTTAGGGATGTACCAAAAGTTACTTCCAATATGCTAAGGAAGTACTAGTGACACCACACATGGCCTTATTCTAGGCAAATCTAGTCTAGGCAGACTCAGGCTGGAATGGATGAAGAGAAGTGCTGGTGGAACACTGAAGGTCCTGTCACACAAAGATTCTTTTTGTGATTTTGAAGTGAAAAGACATGATGGATTCAAAATGAAGAAAAGCTACTTAGCTCAAAGGCAGTACTTGTGTAAATTGTGAGGAAGAGTGTAAACTGGCCATAAACATAAGGAGACTAAGTTAGACCAGGCTCCTAGCTGCCAGAGTAGCATTCAACTAAGAACCAAACCTGAAAAATCTGATAAACTTGACAACCTCTCCTTGGCAGTAAAGACACTTCTGTTCTAGCCTTTGGAGGGCTTTCATGTGGAGTCCATTCCTGTACTCTGCCTGTGAAAGCATCCAGCGCATGTCCTGCATCTCTAAATGACAATCTAGGGTCAGATATTACAGGAAACTTTCAAATTTATCAGATCAAACATCAGAAAAAATACAACAACCCTAATGAAGCCAGGAAAACACATGGGATTAAATACAACACTTAATTCTCTTCTACAGATAAAGCAAATGTCACAGAAAATAAAAAGACTTCGCCTTCCATTGTAACACATGATAAATATTTCCTGTCTTGCACTCCTTTCTCCACTGATTCAACAGATTAACAATTGTTGTCTTAAAGAAATTCAAGCTCAGCGTTACCAACTCTATTCTGTTGGACTCCTCACAATAGTCTTAACTTCATCTCTCTTTTTTGTGTGAGGTTTTCCTGAACAAAACACTGTGAGCTTTAGGAATAGAGACATAGTTTTTAATGGATTAATTATTTGAACCTTCATGGTCCAATTTGATTGCTAGAGAAGCAATGAGTGCATCTGTATTCTGACACAGACAGATGGTAACACTAAATGCAGAACAACCCCACCAAGTGAAGAAATCAAATTACAATCCTAAGAAAAATGTCCAAGTCATCTTGGACAGTACAGCCATCAGCTTTACTGATCTTTTGTTTTCCTCTCCTATGGTACTGAGAACGATGAAGCTTCAATACACTGAGCCTCTCTCAGCTTATCAAACACTGCAACTATGCAACACACTCTTCTTATCAACAGACAAAACACATCTACCTCAAAAAGGGTCCTCTATGCTGTAGCAGGGCCAAGTCTCTAGAATATTTTTTTTCATTAAAATACCAGGCAAGTGTTTTTGTGCTGGGAAAAAGACAAAAATAAAGCAAGACCAAAAAAAGAAAACTTCATGAGTAAAAGGAAGGAAAAATGCAAGTAGACAACAATAAAGCAAAATATGCCAGGAAGGCATCACAGAAACGTCTACTCCAATAGGGGTGGCTCTGCTGCTGTTTCTACAAGTTAGAATTCTTCAGGTTTAAATCTTCTGCAGAGGTTTAATACATTTATCATGCACATACAGAAATAATTTTTCAAAACATCATTTGGAATGGGTGGCAGTGATGTGACTAACTCCTCTAAAAACAGCTTTCAAATGATCAGTTTGAAATGTTGGCAGTCTCACCACCTACTCTTTGGCAAGCAACCAGCCAAAGGTTAGTAAGCACAATATTTTTATTCATTAGTGGGGAAACTGCTCCCCTTAAAGAATATTGGGAGATGATTTTACTCTCTAGTATGGGCTATTGATCCAGTTCCTCTGTAAAAATAAAATATCTGCTTCATTTTTGCCATATTAAAGATTACTACATTCTGACATACTTAGAAAAGGAGTAAAAAACCTTACGCAATGTCTTTAAAACAGCATACACAGAGCAAATAGAACTTAGATGGCGGGGATAAAAAGTACATGTATTTACAATATTGCATAAGTAATATAACACAAACTTCCATTCCAAGACCAATCACATCAAAATAAAAAAATATTACAACTCATATATGGTTTAATACTTATAAATTCTTAATTTCTATCTAACAATTTCTTTATAAAAGCCTATTTAAAATATTAAACTTTTGATTCACTCTAGCGTTAACAGAATCTAAAATGATTTGTTAAGTATTACTGATCACTTAGTCTTTGTCTTAAGTTTCTAGATTTTCCATTTTCAAATTTCCTCTTTTTAAATGTTGGCACCCCTTCTGTCAGGTCTCCAAGGGAGGTGACTGTCTTCTCTTTAAATATCACTGTTTCTTCTTCTGGAACCTCTAGCACTGGGGGTGCTACATTGTCACTCTCTGTAGTTGGAAGCTCCAGATCCACTTTTTCACTGGGAGGAGAGAGGAAAATATAAAAGGCTTAATCTACATGGAGAAAACAACATGGTGTACTGCAGACAGTAACAACTATTTTTATTTGTCAAAGCAGCTTTCAGCTAGATGCAAGTCTTCTAGTCACAATCATGACAGGCATCAAGAAAAAAAAATCCTATTCTTTGTTTCTTCTGTGTGGGCTGCCATAAAAAGTAACAAACTAACATCTCATTCTGTGCGGAGCTTACAGCATGGCCCAAGCGCTCATCCATATGAACAGTCCTGCAAAAGATACAGGCTGCATGTCTGAAAATGTAAGTCAGTCAGTAAGTAGCAGTGGTTCACTGCCAAAATACCACTGAGTAGTTTTGTTCAAGTGTTCGTTCCCAAGTGACTGCATGACATAAGAGAGGACAAGCTTACGAAATCAGTCAGTGACCCCAAGCTGGGAGAGGCCAGATCACAGATAATACTGATATGAACAAACCAAAGGCATCAAGTAAAAATGATCAGTTGGTTTTAAGGGGTCAACAGCAAGGCACTGTGTTCCACAAGGATAACCTGTGGCACAAACATACGATGGAGAAGAACTGAACAGTCTGCAGAAAGTTACCTAAATCACAAGTCCGTCAGGACTCACAGGAGCATAACACTGCTGCAGAGAGATACACATTGGCCAATCCATGCAAGAATACTTTTGGTACTGTCAAGTGTTAGTCTGAAGTCAGCTCATGTACTGTATCTAATTTCAAGGCCCTCCTTCAAGGAAGACATGGATCAGCAAAAGCACCCAAACGAGCCACAAGAATGATTGATTGCAAGTCAAGCATGTCAAGAAAATGTGATTGTTGCTGCATCCTGAAAATATAAACCTCCTGAAAGTGGTTGGCACGGTGCCTAGACTCAATTTAAATTAAATAATGAACAACTGCATTTGTCTCATTGACATGTGTTTATCTCAAGCCTGTGTGCTCATGCACAAACTCATCTATAAGGTTCAACAGCTGAAAGCACTTTTTACTAGATAATGTCTTGTTAAACCCTGAAAGAGTTTTTCAGCTCAGGAGTCAAGGAGCAGTTAGCCGGTCCAACACAAGAGGTGTTATGTGAACATTATAGTCTCCAAGGAAGTATATCGGTGCTTAATTTAGTCTGAACAGTATCAAAACTCTTTCTGGAGAATGGAGTAAGCAGAAGACTGTTTATCTTCTCCTATGAACCAATTTTCACCAGACCCCTAGATAGACCCACAAGGAAAAGAGCCAGCTCAAGCATTATGCAGTAAAACAAAACCAACCCTTCTGATCAGATGCACATCATGAACACATCCACACCTCATTGCCTGGACATGGGAGAGAGAGTTTCTGTATTTAAATTGGCACAACTACTTCGTCTTCCATCTCCCAAGTAAAATCCTTAGAGAAAGTGCCACCCACCACAACAGCCTTCAGGACTCACCCATTTTGACAGCAGAAAAGGCTGTAGTGGATTTTGTTTTGGTTTTGCTTAACTTCATTTTGAAATGAGGGAAATAAGGGAACAAGAAAACAGTTGAACCAAAAGTCTTTTACTGCAATACTGGCTGAAAGATAAAAAATTTGAAGTGTCTTCTAGACTATGTCCTTCAAGTGAACAGTTAAGAGTCAGTACTACAACACAAAGGGAGAAATGGTCCACTGCTTGTGGGAGTAACTCAACCAAACATACCAGTCTTAGGCAGAAATTGCTTGGAGTCTTAAAAAAACCAAACTCATTATGTCAGCAACTATTGATCCCACAAAAGGAAGAATTCAAAGCAATGCTAACCTGCTATGATCAAGGTACAGTTGCTGGTGGTCCTAGAAAATCAAGATAGATCTTGAACTTCAGGTGGAGTCTGCCCAAATAGTTACTCATAAGAAACAGAATTTAGCCTGAAAACTGGAGGCCTCAAGAAAGCTGCTTATACTGTTCCAAGGCTAGCAGCAGTTAAAAAAGCAGTCATAAGAGCTCCTGAGGCAGCTGAACCAGAGTGCTGAAGGAGATGTTGTTAAGGAGTATAATCCTGGGAGTAACAATATTTAAATACTTGATACTCGGACTCTGAAAAAATGATGTATGACTAGAATTCTTACATCACTTTAATTTCCTTTATACTTATGGTGAACTTCTACACTAAAACCATAACACCACTGGTATCTGCAACAGAGAGCTATTACTGAAAATAATCACAGCAGAAAGAATTGTATTTGGGCAATGTTTCCAATCATTGCTGTGATAATTCTGCCAAAATTCAGAAAAAAAGGTTTGGCTCTTGAAAACAACATTATGAAAATAACCATATTAAAAATATACTTACTCTGGTTCTTCTTCTTTTTCTTGTTCTTCTCCTACTTCCTTAAGTGCTTTCCATTTTCCGTAAGGGTTGGTCTTGTTAGATCCATCACTGGAGGTTGCTTGGGAAGCTGATGTACTCTCCTCTTTATCCACAGTTTCTTCTGATTTAACTTCTCGCCACTTCCCGTATGGACTTAGTTTTTTAGCTTTAGGAGATTTTTTCCCTTCCTCTGATTCTTCACCATTATCTCCTTTCCTCTAAAGAGGAAAAAACCCACCTTAAGCAAAAATGCCTAAATAAAAACATAACAGCTTTATTTTACATCTTTTATTTACTATTATCTACTACTCATACTTTTCAACCAAGAGTAACTTGAAACAAATTCATATTGTAATCTGCAAATTTTTCTTCTAGACCTTTCATCACATAAAGTTGAAAAAAAATTCTTAAATGTTATAAAAAGTTCAAGTTGGAAAATCCCATCTACCAAGGCTGAAGTTAGCAAGGAGTAACCAATTCAAANAAAAAAAAAAAAGGAAAAATTTCACATGCAGCTCTATGTACATGCAGATACACACTTCATAGCTAATACCTTGTCACAGTTTATGATGATGCATGGTGATACAAAAATTTGTACTTTAGAATTAACACCTGCCTAAGAATGCATTTTGTATTTAAACTGTCTCTGTTCTGAACTACCATTTGACAAAACCAGAGCCATAATCACAGACTTTAAATTTACGTTTTAAATAAACAATTTATACAGATGTTGTACTATGTGCTTCAATGTTTTTTCTCCATTTAATAAGGAAACTATGACCATGTCATTTTTGGTCCAAAGCATTCCCTGAAGGTCCACTGGCAGTCACATTTACCAATGAAGAGTTGAAGTCATCCTCACAATGAAATCCAAACCATTTTGTGTATTGTTTCAGAGATGACAGTGACCTTTCTCAGAGAACACTGCATGTCTTGCAGAATTCAAGATGCTTCTCATGAGTTGAAGGAAAGAACATGCTTTCTCTTCTGGAACAGTGCCACTAATGAGCCAAATAATTGAACCAAGATTCATTTTACTGTTTAAAGAAGTGCAAATTCTACTTTCAGTCATACGGTTTAATCTCATTTCAATGAGTACAGCCTATCACAAGAGATAAAAGACCCAGCAATGATTTTCTGGTATAAGGTGATGTATATAATATAAATCTGAAGAAAAATTACCTTCAAGTTTGTTTCTGAACTCTCTGCTTCATTTTCACTGTCTTCTGAGTCTGATTCAGATACTGCTTCTGCAAGCCCTTCAGAATGCTTGTCACGTTGACTCTTCTCATTTGAAGATGAAACAAAACCAGCTGGTTTCTCCCATGTGGATACTGTCCAAGATATTGGAACAACCAGATTATTTATGCTTCTGATTTTGATCTGTTGTTGGTTCAACAACATTACCTTTCAGAAGTGGTGCTGCCATATTCAAAAACACAGCAAATAATTTAGCACAAGGCTTTTGCCTTTGTTGGGTATGTTTGTTTTAATAAACATAATTAGAAAGATAACATTTCACTTCCCAGAAGAGATACAGCCATGACAGCTGAGTTCACTGCTGATAAAGCTTGTTTCAATTAGCTCTCACACTTGGCGAACCATGGTCCAGAAAACTCGTTCCTCTCATCCTTACACAACGCAGACAAATAAATGAATCGCCCTCTAGATGTGCCTATTTGATTTGAGTTTTTCACTGATTACAAAGACAGGGTAAAGTAAAGAATGATAACTGCAAGCCTCAGGTATCCAGACAGATAAACCCCTTTCATGTGCTCCTTTGCTTAGTAACGTTAGGTCTCTAATTAAAAGAGCTGACAAGCAAACAAGGAAACACAAACATCAACCTAGAAATACATGAAAGTACATACAGGATATGTACATACATATCCTCATTTTCAATTAAAAGGCAGTATTCCAGTAAATATACCAAAAGGAAATACTTAAATAAAAGTTAACTCAATGGTCCTAAAACTGGTAAGGCAAAAGTAGGCCAATTTTCAATCTATAATTTTATATATGTTTTCAGATGTACTAAAACCACTGTTTTCCCAATTATTTTATCCATTTCCAAGGAAATCCCTAACTGCAAACAACACTTAATAGGTAGGCACTTACATCTTCAAGAATTAAAGGTGTAAGAAAATGGCAAGGAGTGACTTTACAGTGTCTTAAGGATACAGCTGTCACCTGGCTTTACATCAGTAGATGAGAAAGTTCACTTTTCTAGGTGCCACATACAGCCAGTGGAGAAAGGTGCAGTCTCCCAAAGAACAACTCACAGTGCTAAGCCTAAAGGTATCAGCCTCCTAAGTTATATGTCTGAGGTGAGACAATTATGACTATTTGCATCAGTTAAAAATCTGCCCTGTCTTTAGAGGATGGGATTACTGTTAGCAAAACTGACAGGTAATTCTCAAGCATTTCCAAGACACAGCTATAGAAAAGTAAAGGATCCATGTAAAATCTTGCAAGCCAAAATTTTACCAAATACAATGACTATAAACACATTCTTCACAAGTGCCATATGTCCCTGAAGAACGTATAAAGTAAACACATCCAAAGGCATAAAATGCACCTGGAATGTAGAAGGCAATGTTTAAAAATAACCAACATCTCCTTTCCTAAGAAGAAATCACAAATTGTTGGGGCAGGGGAATGGCTTCTTGAAAAACTGAAAGGTTTTGAGTTTTTTCGCCTTTTTTTTTTTTCCCCCTGTTCTTGGCATCATTAGGAATGCCATTTCATATCTAATAGCAGAAGAAAAACTCATAGCCAGTATAAAAATCACTTCATCTCCCGAGAGGCATCACTGACCTTAAAATAATGCAAACAGATTTAGAAAACATGCTCTTCTGAGGGAGTTGCCACAAAGTTTCCCATGTAGGGGAAAAAAAAAAGGGGGGGAAAAGAAACAGGAGGTAATATTCTGTACAGTCTTATCAATGCTATGTCAGCAAGATGAAAATTTTAGGAGATTCTTATTTAGTACTACATACCCATAAAAATGAAATCCCCTTTCTGGTTTCCTAACTGTAATTTCAATATGTATATAGAAAAGAAGAATGCTTTCCTTAGAGTTACAAGTTGAATGTCTAAAAAAACCTGTGAAGCACGAATTTATACACTCTGATGATACAGCTATAAAGCCAACACTGACTTAAGCAACAAGTATATTTCAACTAAGACTGCAGCTTAAAAAGTACAAAACTTAGTAATGGCCTTAAAATGCAGTTATTTTCAAGACAAAAAGCTTCTCTGAAAACCCTTTCTCCTGAAATGGAGCTTAAGAGAGCTCTTTCCTTACCTCCAGTTTGTGTGTTGTAGTAATAGGTATGACCATCTTCACTGACACCTTCTACCCACTCTGCTCCCTAGGAAGAAGATATAAAAGCAAATGAAAAAAGTTTTCAGGATCAGACAAATCATTACTTGTAAGATTATTCAACCCCTGAGTACTTTTTGTCTGTGATCATTTGACTGGTTTAAAGCTTGAACCCCTAAGTTAGAAAGTATATCCTTTGACTCACAGGAGACTGAATTCCATAACTTAAAATACTGCAAACAGACATGCACAATTATTTTTCAAACAGTGGATAATCAGTCTGAGCCTGTATAGTAAGTGTTGCCATAAAGTTGAAATTATTATATAAGCCATTATTTTACGTTTTTAAAAATTTGTTTTAAATTTTTTTAAATTTAATTTAATTTTTTTTTCAAATTTTATTTTCCAAAGTATTGACTCCAGAGGCTGTAATTTCCTATTTGTGTTATTGTCTTTAATGGAGATTAATGAAAAAATTCTCTAGAAGACTCGGGTCTTAGTGAGGGTTGCAAAAAACCCAATACCAATAAATAGTATCACAAATTAAACAAACAAAAACTTATCCCAAAATAGATCTTCACCACAAATACAGAATCAAACTTTGCATGAATGCATGCCAATGATTTTACTTCTTTAGTAAAGCACTGATTTCAACAATGAACTGTTTTTCTGTACTGATTAATAAATACATATGAAATGTGGCAGAACTTGTTGGCATTTCTTTGTGAATATGTAATGTAATTACTTTTTTTCAGAATCACTACAGCTACATAATCAGTCATTACCCATGACCTAACATCTTCTTTAAGAACCTGATTTTCAGCTACACTTACACATACAACTACTTCAGTATTATGTACCAATACTGCCCACTTCCCTGCGTTGGGAAGAACATCCATGCAGCTTCACCATACATTATTTTGGCTTTAATAAATGTCTAGTTGTGTGTATATACAAACACATAGATTTTTGCATAAACATACATATACATTTGCTTAATACTCTCAATAAAAGTGGTTTGTTGTTGGTTTGTTTGGGGTTTTGTTTGTTTTTTAAACACAACGAAATCAAAAGTTCTTGCACCCACACTGTAAACAGGAAAAAGAAATGTACTAGTAGGTTCAGAGCAAGCAAAGGCAAGAAAGCCTTCAGCAAGCAAAATTCCTCAAGGTTTTGCCTTCAAGAGTTTCACTGTGCTCATTTCAAGAAAAGAGCCAAAAGGAACGTTTCTTTTATGTAAGGAGGACAAAAATGTAGTCTTGAGTACAGAGTACCCTTTTGGTTAAGAGTTAGATCCTGAGCATTTTAAATCTGGTGGCTGTAGGCTCTCAGCAAATACTGGACGCTAGGCACACTGAGTATCCTATGACATAAATGCTAACAAGCACGATGTCAATCTAACTGGTTATAAGTAGTCTTCAACATGCCTCTTCATTACTCTGTTCTCTGCACCTCTTACAAAGTCTGATGGTTTGTTTAATGTACTGTAAATGTACTGTAAAACCAGGAGAGACCCTGAATCTCACTTGCACAGCATATTGCAAGCATGCCCTTTAACTTCTGGGCAGTGAGTTCTTGTTAGAGATCTGGAGCATTCCCAGTATGTTTAGCTCAGACTAAATAGGGGAGCAATCAAATGGTTGTTTTTAGCCATAGCAAAAATAACTCACGACAGCACAAAGTCACCAAGCAGGGTGAGGGAGGAATGGCAAGATACAGCCATGTGGCATTAGAGAGATATCCAAGGCTGAAGGTGTGTGTTTATGATATAGCTGAGCTGAGCTAACTTCAATTTGTTGCCAAGAAGGGAGTGCCTTCTCTCCCCATGCTGGCATTTCTCTGATTATCCACATAGCTGATGGCATGGAAATAAGCCTATAAAGCACAAACCTAAACTCTGATGCCTTCACTCCTTTAGCCAGTTCACTGCCAGGGTAAATATGCAGCAAGGACCATACAAGATTAGCTTCAGGACCGCCTCTTTCTGTGGAAGGCTACAGTAAGACTGGCTTATAAATATTACAATGCTATGTCTTGACTGAAAAGATAAAGCTGAAGTGCTGATTAACAAGTTGTGCAAAAGCACAGGATAAGGGAATCAGAAAGCCAGAGTAGCACATGATGCCAACAATACAGAGGTACAGAAAGTCAAGCACTCTGAAAACACCAGGCTTTTTTGAACTGTACTGTAAAATCCAACACTGGCAAACTAAACCAAGATTTTATTAAATCATAATGTGTATATGACACCTATCTTCAAAATGGGGAAACATAACATCACTTAACAGAAAAGTTGGAAAAGTCCTGGGTTTGATGCTACAAAGCACAAAAATCCTGGAGTGAAAGTATGCGGGGGAAAGCTAATTAATAATTATAATAAATCTTTCTGTGTTTGGACTATTCTGCAAGTTTCCCTGTGCCACATATAAGGAAAATAGAGTAACATGTTATATTACGAAATATGCTAAGTAATTGCTTATACATAGGTTCTGTGATCATAAGAAACCAAGGAAAAACAAATTATTATGTAACTATATCCTAAAACAAACACAAAAAACAGACACTTTTTTTAACTACCTGCAATCTCAATGTTTCCTAAGATAAAAGAGGCTTAACTCTCTCAAATATGTAAGATTTTTTTTAAATTACATCTCATTCACAAAAGGTTTAATAGAACTTATTCAGAATTTCCCCAAACCTTTCAATTTTATCGGTTGAAGCATAATAAAAAAGCATATTCTCCAAGAACTCAACCACTATCCCATCTATCACTTCTCTTCCCCTGATGGACAAATTAGCCAAGTAAGATTTGTAAAGGAAAATTTCAGTTTATCATAAATGAATCTACATATTCAAATTATGTTTTCCTAAGTTTATGAAGGGCAAACAATTTTCTGCAATCAAAAGACTTGCAAGTTACTTAGATTATTTCTGTTAAGTGTTTATAAGGACAAAAAAAAAAAAAAAAAAGAGAAATTATGTAAGTTGCTATCACANATTTTTTTTGTTTTTTAAAAGGAAAAAAAAAAAAAAAAAAAGAGAAATAGTATTTGATTACCTTTTGAGAGTTACCTTGGAATCCTTTAGGTTTCTCCCACTGTGATTCTTAAAAAACAAAAGCAGATTTTACCCATCATTCAATTCTGTTTATGTTTAATAAAACCAGATCTAAAGGATATAGCACTGATGTGTGCATACATATAAACAAATAATATAGATACACTTCACTGGAATATGAATAATCCTTGAATCAATTATGGTAAAAAAAATAAACCAAAGTATCATAATTACACCTGGTTTTAGAGGAACTAACAACCCTCCGGACTCTATTGTAATGGCTGATACACAGATACTGGAATTGTGGTGAAAAAAAAAAAAGTGTTTTTTGTTTTTTTTTTTTCCCAAATGTTAGGCCAGAAGAAAAATAAACACATATGATTTTTACCTTTTGGAAGTTATTGTTTATCAGGAAAGCCTACAGTAAATACTAATGTTGATCCTTAAATATATAAGGAACAGTTTGCAGTATTCTCATTAATCACAAAAGCAGCTGGCTTTTGTACTCTAAAGTAGATCACTACACATAGCTCCTAAAGAGAAGCCAGTTAGATAAATCCTGTAAATGTGGAAAGAAATAATGGTGTTTTTTCACTTTCCTGATCAGAAAACTTCTTTAGGAAGAACACAGCTATCTTTCGTATACTTAACCAGGCTGAACATTTCCAAAAACTGTGGAATTACTGCATTCTTCCATTACTAATCAATAGTAAAACCAGCCTGGAATTCTGGATGCCTGTCTCAACTGCTAAACATCAAAACTTCATCAAATTGTTCCACTTACTGCTGAAAGAGCATAAGAGTAAAGAATTGGAGGCAGATATTTCTCACTTCTATCCGATAACTGTATCTGCATTTGCTCCCCACAAGCTTGTACCTCCAGTTTTTGTGTTGTAATAATACGTATAGCCTTCAGGAGACAGTCCTTGCACCCACTCCTTCGTTTCAGTTTTTGATGGCATTGAGGCATCCTGAGATTTCTTTTTTTTCTTTTCTTTCTTTTCCTTTTTCTCTTTCTTCTCTTTCTTTTCTTTAGTTTCCACTGTGTTACCCTGTGTTTTACTCAGTGTTGAACTGGGACCTACATCATCTTAAAGAAAATAATACTACCGTTAAAAAAAAAAAAAAAAGAGTAATAATCTGAATTTATGTATTAGTCACTCTTGCACAACAGAAAATAGGAAGTTTTGTTCTAATAAATGTTTTTACTAATAAGTGACAATCATTACAATCACATTCATAGCACGTACACTTGAAAGACTATATTCAAAAGAATCCTACACTGTCGCACTATTGTGTCATAACAAAGTTCAATTTTAAAAACATGAGTAACAAAAACAATAAGGACCAATGAGCTCTAATCAAACAACAAAAAGCAAACTAAAGGAGTTATGAAAAAGACAGCTTGTACAGAAGCCTGAAACTACAAACTTTTAAAAAGGATAATATATCTTCACATGGACAGAAGTAAGGTATTTGCTGAACTGCAAGCTGAGTAGGAGATTCTCATCTTCACTGCTTGACGTGAGTGGGAATCCAGTCTCTCCTACTCATAGAACTTCTGTCTCCAACTGGCAAAACTGAAGCTTAAAATTAGTCAAGGGAAGCTGTACTGTTGATTCAAAACACCAACTACAGACTATTTTTTTGTTATCACGTTGTTTAATTTTTCTACTCCAAATCTGTTCCATGGATCAGAAGATACCATAGCTAAAAACCTTCTGTATTACAACTTCTACTACCGGCAATTTGCAGACTCCCCTTTCTTTTTTTAAAATGAGCAAACACAGTCCTGGAGGCCTTCTCTCATGTTCCTAACCTAATTTAAGACAAAACTTTCCTATTCAATATTCTCTCAATTCTGCCTTTACTCTTTTGGCAGCTACATGAACTACCTGGCTTGATACCAAGCCTTTTCATATCCTCTTGATATGCTTTCATTGCAGCCTCCTCCATTGCCGCAAATTCTTTTGACATGTTTTCTTCTTCTTTTGCCTTTTCCAAGCTTTTCTTTTTAATCTAAAATAAAACAAACAAACAAACCCAAGAGAATAAATTAAACAATTCTGGTAAGAGAGTAAAAATAAGTATTTAAGATATTTGAGTTATTAAGATATTTGAGTTACCTCACTAATTCTTTTTGCCACATTTTCTTTATGATTCTTTCCTCTTTCATGAAAGTCAATGCTCTTCAAAGTGAGAAAAAGCCAAGAAAAATACGTATTATACAATTTTAAAAGAGTTAATTTTAATTATTTAAAATTTAGTTAGACTAGACTAAGCTTAGTTGAACAAGCCTAAATGTAGCCCATTCTGAGAACATTTACAACAAAAACTATAAAATGGCTGGGATACAGGAACACTGAGAAACACTCAACAAAGAAATACTGAAAAATCAGTAACACTCTACATGGTATCATAAAATCTCAGTGTATTTATTAGATCTAATTTTTTTTTTCAAATAATACTATTCAGCACACAGAGGCAAGTAGCAGGGAATCTGCGCTCCCTCTTCATGCTATCCTTCCAAGTGTCATCTTGATTTATTTTTTTTACCCTGTTCTCATGCAAACTTTTAAAAACACCACGGATTATTTAGTGTTCCAAATATTAGCTGCCACCCTTAATTAGATAATGTTACACTCCATAAATATCTCATGAACTTGAACTGCTGGTCCACAAATCTGAGAAAGAGAGAGAAAAAAGGCAAAAGCGGGAGAGTTGGGTAACTAAGGACAACAGAACAGTCTGCAAGTCAAAAAGCTGCCAAGGGAGACTGAAGCCAGTAGGAGCTGGAAGGAGTTCAGAAGCTCCCCACAGGTGTAACAGTGGAAGTCCTCATGCAGTTCTCACAACAAAATATCTGAGCTCATTTAGGTGTTCAGATGCTAGGGGCCTAAGCCTGACCTAGTAACCCTGGAATTCCTTTGCACCAATTCACGTGCAGAGGATGCACATACAGGGATGAATCATGTCATTTCAAGACAGACTTTATAGGTTACGTACATCCCTCCCTTTACATGTATTTCTTTTCACTGACTCCAAGAAGATACCTACAGTTCATATGAGCTAATTAATTGAGGTATCTTACTGTAAGCCAGGTGAAGCTCAGCTCTAGGAGTACCTCTGGCATCCAATCAGGAATGCAAAACTTGTTTCTAAGTAAGAAACCAATGGGTCTAGTAGTCTGTAAAAGACATCTGCAGGTCAGAAACAGCTTTCTGTAACCTAGTAATGTTTCTGTGAGCTCTGTGAAATGAAAGAAACCTGCTTTAAATGATCAAGAGCGCTGGCTGTACCATGCCTACCACTTATAAACAGTACATATGCCAGGTTTTGCTCTCTACTTGCACATGAAAGTGAGAAACAGGCACAGACAAAGTTTCAAGACAGATAAAATGCTAAGTTACAGAACTCAGAGAAAAAGCAGGGTCAGATATTACAGTTCTTATCTGTACTGCCACGTAGAACTGCACACACCATTTTGCATGCAGGTATCTGGCTCTCATGTAATATATTTTAAGTACCACAAGTATTACAAAGGCATTTTTAAAAAACAAATTTCATGCAACAATAGACTAGTATCAAAGAGTGATGTTAAAAGCCTGTAACTCAAATTCCTAGTATTTTAAAATAATTGACATAGTATGGTAGACCATCGTACAGGTCTGTTGTCTGCTATCCAGCACTTGCAGTAATCGCAGAATTTTTTTGGCTGAGATTTCCAGTAATCGGCCCTGGGGAAAGAAAAAAAAGATGTATAATCTGAAACAATAACCAAAGCCATAGGTTTTCATATATATATATGTATATATATATGTATCTTCAGAAACTAAATTTAGTCTTCATTGGGTGATCGAGTGCTAAGAGTGGGGATTTTTTTGTCTTTTTTTTTTTTTTTTGAATGTGGTTGGTTGGTTTGGTTTTTGATCGTTGTTTTTTTGTTGATTTTTTTTTTTTAAACAAAGTCTGGGGAGCCAGCTAGAGTAGCTACATCAATTACTGTGTTCCATAAAGCACAGTTCAATACTGGGACTCTGCCCATCTGACTCCCAAAAACTGAAAAATTTTTACAATGGAAGTGGTGCTGTAAGAATCAGAAATGCAAGACAAAGCAAGCCAGAGATAAACAAGCAGCTCTGGATATCTCATCTGAACAGAGAATGGTCAGAAAAGTGCAACTTGCACTATTTTCCATAAAAATGCATATAGCAGGTGTTTCTAAGTATGAAACTTTAGATTTAATGCCAAAGTCTACTTTGAATATCGTACACCGTGAACTCAGCAACACAAAGCTGCAGCTCTGGACAATGCTAAACTACTGTGGGGAATGAATCCTAGACCAGATTCTGACCTGTGGGGTCACAGACATGGTAGTATACTGTTTGGATGTTTCAGTGTAAAAATATGAGTATTTTTGAATCATGCAATTAGGTAAGTGAGGAAACTTGGGGAAAACTCTTCAGAGATTAAAAGCTAGTATATACAAGTATTTAACAACAAAATAAACCACTGCTCCAATGGCTGTTTCTTCACCAAAACCCACTTTCTAATGTTAGATAAGGCTTGTGCAGAAACAATTCTATTTTTCACAGGCTTGCAGAAACAGATGCAATGCTCTGGTTCAACAGAACACAACAGAGCAACAGACTTCTACATTTTAAAGTTAGAATGAGAAAGAATGAGGGACAAAATTTAAAAAAACCATTCAAAATAACACTGAACATTAAAAAAATTAATCTTTATCTTCTCTCTGAAGATCAATGCACAAAATTCAAGGAAAAAACTTCCTGACATTCTTATGCAACAAAACCACAACAGCACCCTCAATTCTTACAGTATATGTAATCAGATCTTTAATTACAGAAACAGATCTGATTGACTCAACTGCTAAAATTTAAGCAGGTATCAAACTATGCTATCCTCCCATTATCTTTAATTACAATTACCAAGAGGCTATGATTATTTAAACGTCTAAGTGTAAAGTATATACTCTGCAAAAACATATTAACCTGTAAGCAAAACTGTGTTAGCAATGAGCAGCTTTTCAAGCAATTTTCTGGAAACCTAGAAAGAAGCAGCTGTGCTTTCCCCAATTTAAACAGAAATATGCTCATTCCTAAATGGTGTACTTGAAAATTGTGTGATTACTTAGTCACACAATTAAAAGGCTTTTTCTGTGACTTACATCAAATGTACTAGGAATGTACTAGGGTCAAAGCCTGAGAAATCGAATGCTCTGGCTGAAAAACCAGATGAGTGGAAGGAAAAAAAATCAGAGCTCAGAAATACCTTGAGCTCCTTTTTCCCATTTGATCTATAGCTCCTATATTTTCTCTAAATCCTTCAACATAATCTATGACAGACTTCCAGCTAAATGCAGGGTTAACCTTCCTAGGCAATGGATCAATTCTGATATAAAACTCATAAATCAGAAAAAAGCCTCATTGCATGTCTTTGATATGAAGGAACCTCTGCCTACTTCCAAGTCTAACCTAACACAGAAGGCTCTTTGTCTTTAACAGAATCAGGGGTAAGTGCTAAAATTAAGACAGTACAACTGCACACACCACATGTCAGAATCTGAGAGTTTCATAAGCCATATTTTTCACTGATTTCTTTCCTAAATGCTACTGGACATCCCATCTGCTGCAAACCACTGTAGCCACATATAATCGTGCTGGAGAACCTGAGAGCACACCTGTGGCTTCAGTACAAATCCAGATCTTGACAACAGAAGCCTTTTATCTTCATCTTCTATTGGCTTTGATAAACACTGAAGTTGGCTCTCTACTGTTACATATAAAATAAATGTAAATAGTACTCTGTCCATAAAACCAGATCTCCTAGGAACTTTAAATTCTGCATTTCATGATTAATGAAATTAAATGTGCAACTTACAGTGTCAATTCTATAACTTATGAGCATGAGGAATCTTATATACCATGTAATTCTCTTAAAGATTTTCCACTTGAGTTCACACCACTGGAAAAAAGAGCAAGCTCAGCAGAAATACCCATCTAGTAACATCAGCCATTGTAACAACGGCAGAGCCTGCAAAGCCCCAGTGGTGCTTTGATGAGAGCAAAGCAAAGAGGAGTGTTTGGAAAGTAGCAGCAACTGAAGCAAGACCCACTTTAGTGACATGCTGCAAGTGTTTCAAAGACTCCAGTCACAAACCTGAAAGTTTATTCAGACCAATGACAATGTTTCATTTAAAACTTTAGAGGGAGCAAGAAGATGGGGAAGAACAAGTAGCAACTCTGCATTAACAGCACCATTTACCATTCCAAAAGATATGAAAATTATGAAACTCAGAGATAAAACACCAAAACTCAAGTATTTTCACTTTGTATAATTCATTTCTGGAGCCATGAGAAACACACATCTTATGCTGCAGAGACTGGGTTATGCACTCCAGCACAGGGACCACGTTTGGGAGCACATAAAGGGGACAGGTTCTGTCAACAGAGTAACCTGCAGAATAACTCCAGCAGTACTGGCGTCCAGCACCCCAAACAGTCTATTTGCAAGCTGTTTCTCCTTGTAAGTTACTATATTATTCATGTTTTCACAGGTGATGCTAATAGCTTTTCTTACATAGGGAAGCTTAAGAAACCCTCATAATAAAGTAGCTATCTTCAGCTGAAACAGCTTTGCCAAACTTTACTTGGAGAGTGGGCTAGAGGATTTTGTTCCTGCCACATACTGAAATTTAGTGGGGGAGGAGGAGAAACAACTGGTTTGGGTGGATCTGAATGCAACAAAAAAGAATTTGGCTGTGCAAACAAAATCTGGAAGCATTTGCTTTGAATAGCTCTGTTCTAAAACAGACTTGAATCTGGCAGGGATGCAAGGAGCTTGTACCAGCGATGTATCTGTCCAAATTATAACCTTCAGGCATGAAAAACCATAACACACAGGCTCAGCACTCTCTTTGGTTAGAGTATCTACAACCTCTGAAGACTTCACAGGAAGTTAATATCTTGCAGCTTTCTGCAGGTTTGAGCACCGAACAGCTGCTGCGTGCATCATCTTCTTGAATACAGGTGAGTGAAGTAAGATTCAAGTTCTTGACTACCACAAAAACTCAAGAGTGTCTGCTCTATAACAGTCACCCAACAGGACACATAATTTGTTACTATTTCTGAATACTGTTTGGGAATACTTCGTCCTTTTAAAGAAAAGTAATAGTTCTGTAATGGAAAGATATAGAAAGAACATAAAGAAAAAGAAACCCCACGTGTATTTTACAATAGACTATCCTCTACACAGGAAGCCATTCCAGAACAGTTAATTCCAATTCAAATACCCCAGTAACGGTGAGATCTAAAAATGCAATGCTAAGACTGACAGAGAAGGAGGTAAAAAAGGTTTTCTTGTACTGTGAAGTAGGTCCCAGTGCCACGGCTCACACTCAAATAATTCACAGCAACTCCATTTATTCACAGTGCACTAATCATACTTCAAAACCTCTTCTTAGATTACATACCCTTAATTTTTACTTTTAAAACATGGTATTTAAGGACTAAAGAAAATAGCACCCCTGACACTGAATACATGGGACTGTCCTTCTACCTAAGCTCAGCTTGTTGGCTTTCCAACAGATCACAGAACACATCTGTATGTATGCTCCTACAGAGTAATACTGGATGAGAGTTTCATCCACATGAAACATGACAGTTCTCTGAAGGGCTTTGTTCCTCTGGCTTTCAAGCCAATTGTATTTTTTGCAATTCTTCTGTGAATTCTAATTTACAAGTGGTTGCTACTTTTTAATACTGAGATGCTAGCCCCCTCAGAACTACATACAAATGACAATATTCCATGGAGAGTAGTCTGCAGAAGCTGCTCAGTCTGATCTGTCTTGGCATCAAAGATCATTTCCATGAATCTGCTTTACCAGACCTCTTTCCTAAATTGTAAATTATGGAATCACAGAATCATTTAAGTTGGAAAAGACCTCTAAGGTCATTGAGTTCAACCATTAACACAGCACTGCCAAATCCAACACTAAACCACATCCCAAAGTGAGATTTTTACATGTCTTTCAAATACTTCCAGGAATGGTAACTAAACTACCTCAACTGTCACTAACAATTTTAATAATATGCAAGAATGCACAAGGATAACAGGGAAGGCAGCCTTTTACATGTGTGGAGCTCCAACTCT
Organism: Formicarius rufipectus; assembly: GCA_013399695.1. Classification (NCBI taxonomy): domain Eukaryota; kingdom Metazoa; phylum Chordata; class Aves; order Passeriformes; family Formicariidae; genus Formicarius; species Formicarius rufipectus. Next base: position 756,886 of record VXAU01003430.1, on the reverse strand, counting down.
CTGGGGCACCTCCCCTAACCTCAGCTGTTGAAACAGTGAGGTAGTGCTGTCTCAGTTCTCCATTTCAATAGATGGAAACTGTCATAAACAAAATATCACTCTTTCAATCCCAAAGAGACACTTGAGAAACAAACTGAACTCCTCAGGTGCATGTTTCTTTCTTATACAGGGAACCTAAACCAAACTGCCTCAGTCAACCTTCAAAAATTAAATATCTGAAGTCATGGATATCTACTGAGAGCAGAGATCTGCTGCTGTAGATGCAGACGGAGGATAACCCAGGAAGAATGAGATAAGAATTAGAAGAGAGAAAAAAAACAGCAACATAAATTGGGTCAAGAAACTGTTCAGGTATAATTTTAGCAATAGCGAAAATGAAGAACACTGCTGTACATAGTACCAGTCTGCAAGACAGGCTCACACAGCTCACCATCAAATACTGCCCCACAGAAAGACCTCTGAAGAAATTTTTGACCAGGTTAAGATTTTTTTTTTTTTCCCAGCAGGGAAGTTAGGATATCTTGAAAAGTAAAAGAAACGAGAAAATGCCATTCATGTGCTATTCTCACTTAACAAAGACGGCAGCTTGGAGTTTTACAGACACACACGTGGCCAGGTATTAACACAAACTTCCTAATTAAAGACTTAAAGGAGGTAGCGACTGCCAGGTAAAAGACACAGAGGCTTCTCTTCTGCACGGTTCGCCCAGACGGCCGGAGGGTGGGGGAACCTGGGGGAGAAGGGGGAGCAAATGGGGAGAGGGATTGC
>VXAU01003430.1:736483-755978 GCA_013399695.1 Formicarius rufipectus | reverse complement strand
CCCTGCCCGCCCCCGCCGCCCCCGGCACGCAGGGCGGAGGGCTGTGCCCGCTCCCTCCCGGCCCCGGCACTCACATCGCCGCTCCTCCGGCAGCGCCGCCGCTCCGCTCCGCTCGCTTCCCTCCGCTCGCCGCACCGCCAGGGTCGGATGGGGCGAGATGGGGCGGTGCCGGGAGGGAGGGAGGGAGCCCGGCGACGGGAGCCGGGAGGGCTCAACCCGCGCTCTCCTCCCCCTCCCTTCCCCACCTCCTGCCCTCGCCCGCTCCTCCTCCCTGGCCCCTGGAGAGCCGAGCGCTCAGCGGGAGCCGCCCGGACGGCGAGAGAGCGCGGGAGCCGCCGCCGCTCGGTGAGTGCCGCCCGAGCCCCGCGGTCGGGGGGACGAGGCGGCTCCGGGGCCAGACGCTCAANGCTCGCAGCGCCCCGTGCCGCGCTGCCCCTGCCCCACCGCGCCTGCGGGAGAGGCGCGGTGTGGGGAGCAGAGGGGCGGTGATGGGGGGCTAGGGAGGCGGCGGTAGCGCCCTGGAGCGGCGGCCGAAGGAGCCGCGTCCCGCCCGGCGACCCCGCCAACTTTCTGGGAGTTGAGTGGCGCGCGTGTCGGGAGGGCTCTCGCTGCGTGACGGCTTCGCCTCCTCCTTCTCCCGCTGCCCCCGGGGCCGCCGCCCTGCCTGTCTCCCTCCCCGCCCTATAACTCTCCTTCCCTCCCGGCCGTCGTGGGGCGGGGGGGCCGAGGGGCGCTGTCCCGGGCACGGCACGGTCGTCCCCGACACGCTGTCCCCGGGCCGCCGCTGCCTCCCCCACGAATGCGACTCTCGGCACCACCACCCCCGGCCCTGCGCGGCTGATCTCCCCACGGTTCCGCGGAAAAAAGTCGTGTCAATTCACGGTCTACAGCTGGCAGCCTGTTTGCTCCAGTCACGCACAGGGGTGGGGGAGAAGCCTGTGGAGTGAGTCATGGCTGTAAGAGGCCCTCTGGTTGTTTATGGCGAAAACAGGGGGTGGCTCATTCAGCGTGTGGGAAACACGGGGAGTAAGAGGTGCCTCGGTCCGTCAAGCAGGGATAAGGCAGAAGTACCTGTACACAGCACCAGCTCGCATCCCTGCTTGCTGTCGAGCTGGGAAAGGAGGGAGGTAAGGTTGCTTTTTCCTGAAGGAGGGTTTGTGGTCAGACTGTCATAGCTAGCTGAGGGAGTTATGCATTTGTCAGCATTTCCATTATAATTGTATTTTTTAATGTAGTTTACAACTTGGTTATATAAATATGCCCTGGGTTGAAATTTGGTTGGCGGCCTCTTCTTCAGAAACATCTAAGCAACTTTTGAAATGGTTCCATTCAGATGCTAAGTGGAAATTAATGAGAAATACTGGCTTTTTATGTCACTTTGAACTTCAAAACTTAGCTGCCTACACACATGGACACATTTACAGCTGTTAGTCCAAAACAATTCTTCCCTTCCTCCCCGAGTTTGTTAAATTGGGCAAGAGTTGAGGGGTTTGGCCTTGCTCTTTAATTAGTGCAGCAGAGACTCTGAAGACTCGCACAAGGTCCCTGTTGCCTCCCCTGAGGGCACCCCCTTACGGAAGGAACTTGGGGCACCATGAGCGTGCACAGCCCTGACCCTCCAGTGCCAGGACAGCTCCAGTGCCTCCGCACTAGGGACAACAAGCTGGTGTTTAAAACGTAGACAGAATATGTCAACCTTGCTCCGTGGGATTTTTAATTTATTTTTCGTTTTGTTTTACCGTGCGTGTTCAATTGCTGCTCCCGAGGCAAGGAACAAACCCGGTATTTAGGAGCCTTCGTTTGTGTACCTCTGTCTATGCACGTATCTGGATCCCGTGAAACATGCCTGCCACCCAGTGGATGTCGCTGATCTCTCTACACTCCACATTCTATACATTTACCACCTCTCCGCCCTTCCCAGCCCTACCCCGCCGGTATGTTTGCGAAGTGGAGTGCTCAGGAGCTGTAAAAATGCCAGGCTCATCTGGCTGCCACAGACGGTGTTGCTGTGTGTGGTGATGGGATATGCCACTGTCCTTCCTGGCCGGCTCAGGTCAGGAACCAGAGGTGCGCCCCTCAAGTTGTAACAAGGCTGGATGGACAGCAAAGAGAAGAGCTCATGTGAATGAGGCAAACCATTATATGCAGAGGGAGATGCAGAGATGCAGCTTCCTGCCTGAGGCAGATGGAGAACTGGATTTTGCAGGAAACCCTCCTGCCTTTGCTGGAGGGTTTCAATGTAAAGGCTTTCGCCCATGTGCTGTTGGATTTTCTGGGAGCCTGGCCTAAGTCCCAGGGATCTGCTTTGCAGTTATGCTGAACTTAGCCGTCTGGAACAGAAGTGAGCGGTTGTTTGCTCTTGACATACAAACCTTGACATAGGTTTAAGCATGTGAAATACAAGTCTTGACTGTCAGAACTGCTCGCTCAGTGTCTGTAACTTTTTGCTTTAATCTTTTCATTATCTTAATTTCCCATATTAAAAGAGCGTGGATAGCAGTATCCTTTATCTTGCAGTTCACTGTAGTTATGAGAAGCATAAAAGAACCTGAGTGAAAAGAAATAATTTCCTCTGGGATTTAAAGTGTGTGGTGATGCTCTAGAGAACAAGGGCAAAAAAGAGGAATTTTTGTCTTAACTGTAGCAAAGCTTCAGTGGGAAAAAAATGTGACCAGGTCAGTTGCAATTAGAGATTGATCTCCATGCATATTAGCACTAGGAGAAATTTTTAGTTACTGTATATCACTTAATTTTAATAATTTGTAAATTCTCCTGTGTTTATTCCATTTTTAATACTGCATTTTGTGAGTAATTTCCTAGGTTTTCTTTCTCTTAGGAAAAGTACCAAAAAACAGGTAGACAGCCTAGGGCAGCATACCAGTGTCACCATCCTTTGTTGGCTGGATTTCTAACGCAACACTCGGGACTCTGCTCTTTGAGCCCTCTGCTGAGGATAAGCAGTGATGATAGGTCATGGCTGTGTCTGTGTTGCTGTACTTGCTCATGTCCCAGGTACCTGGTATCGTTGTGGCCTCCAACGACCCTGATGTGGAAAGGCTGGAGCCTTCTCCTGCTCCCTTTTTGCTGCAGCCCAGTCCTGCACCAGTGCTAGGGGAGTAGTTGCCTATTGCTGTGGGGAAGGCTTGTGTGGTCTGATCAGCATGAGTAGTTGAGAATGTGGACATGGCCTAGCAAACACCTACTGAAAATGCACACAGTGCAGCTTGTCTTCGAATGTTTGACCAAATGCAGGTGGACTTTTCATGGGGACGGCAAAAGGGATGCCTCCAATATATGGGCTCCGCCCCTTATGTCAAATTTCAGATCTGGCAGGGTGTTACAGCCTTTCAAGTTTGCCAGGGATATCTATTAACATTGAAAGACAGCATTTTCCCTGTTCTTGTTCTGAAAACAGCTCAGGCATTTTGGCTGAGTTCTTGTAATCACAGTCTGCCTCTTTCTGCACCCCTCACTAAGAGCTACCCTCCACAACACATGGAACAAAATTTAGCCTGAGGCAAACATTCAACTTGGAAAATTTCAACCCAAACAGTCAAAGTCTGGCCAAGTTACAAGCAGCTGGAAGCAGCATCTTGTGTTGAAAGTGTTCAGCTGCCTAATAGGCAATGCTACAAGCTTCATCAATACTGTGTGTATGTTTATGTATGTGGAAGTACCCTACTGAATTACAATATTATTTGATGAATTATCTGGTGTACTAACTGGCAGCCANTTTTTTTTTTAGTAGAGAATGGAACTTAAATGTCTTTGGTTAATGGTATGAATGCTTTTCCTTACTCACATTATTAATTGTTGTTTTCCTGGCTGAAAAATTGGAAACTTTAAAATGAAGCCTCTGAATGAAATTATAAGCCAGGGCTTACTCGTTCTGAATCTTTCAAAATGATTTAATGATTGTAAAAGACCAGTTTACAGTAGAACTAGAGCAAATTGCTTCCCAGCATTTTGAATTCTAAAAAAAAAACACATCTTCCAAATTCCTAAGCTATTCATCAGCTGTTCTATTGTAGCAGACTCACCCTATATTGTGTCCCTGATATATCTATTAACTCTGCAGTGAAGTGTGAGTTTAAAACAATTGTGCCATGGAGTCACTGTGGAATAAATACCACAAACATTGGCAAAGTTGCTTCATAAATCTTTATTAGTTTAGAGAGGCACTTAGGCGTGCCTTTTTTCTATGGGAGTGCAGCTGTTTCTTGTGGAGTTCCCTGGGGGATGGATCTTGGTGTAAGGCTGGTTAACATCAATGCATTCATAGCTTTTGTGATGGTATCACATTGTTACCAATACATTACATGCAGGTTTGGGCATGTGTGTAACAAGTTATTAGCGTGCCGTACTCCAAATCATTTTTTTAAATGATCAGTATCGATGAGAAGCCATTTTTCATGCAGCCACAGACAAAGGAGCCAGGACTGCAGTTACAGCAGCAGTACAGGAGACTGTCATCAAACTGGCGATCTGAAAGGCGGCTTAAGAATTTGTGCAGAGAATTGTCTCAACAGGACTTTTCATTGCAATGCTGCAACGGCAGTGTGGTCTTTGGCTGTATAGCAATATAAATATTGCACAGAAGTAGGGAAGTACGTGGCATTAGTAAGATCACAGGAATTCCATGTCTGGTTTTGCTGCTCTCACGTGAGGAAAGATGTGGAATATTAGTAAGAGCACAGTGACAAAACTGGTCGAGGGTTTGGCGACCAAGTTTCACAATTGCAGATTGTACATCTGAGACAGAAATGATGCCTTTATATCTCATACACGTGCATGAGGAATATACATGATATTTACTTGAACATTCAGTGTCTGAGAGATGAAGGTAGGTATGTTATACCTTGAAATAAGTAATGATGAGGGCAGTAAAGCATAGGAGTGGATTTGCTCTTGCTGGGAGTGTGTATAGTTAGAGTTGGCGTAGCACCTCCAGCAGTCACTAAAATGGCAGAAGTTGTGGCAGTGAAATGATTTTATAACCTGAAGCATGACTAACTGCTTGAATCAAGTTGAAGTGTTACCTGTGATGCTCTTATTCAGGCAGCTTCACAATAAAGCTGATGGTTTAATTTGGCCTGGGAATTGCACTTGAACTTAGATGGCTATGAGATGATGTTTTATAATTCCATAGTTCATTCTTTTTAATATAACAAACAGACACATTTTTTCCTCTGGCAGCTGGACTAGAACAAATATACTCTAAGTGTTGACGTATTTTTCTTGTAGAAAATTTTTTTCATTGCACCTACTCTAGGGTACATGGTATCAGAAGTCTGATGTTCAGTATTTCCACACAGTGGTTTTGATTTGGCTTTTTCATTTGCACTTTTAAATATCCTGTGAATGTTTTAAAGTAACAAATTGCATTTTCTGTGTAGGATGAGTTTACTCTTAAGTTTTCTTGTTGAGTAAAGCTGGAAGTTATGGAGACTAAGTTCTTGTACATCAGTACCTCTAGACTTGAAAACATGTATGTTTCTGCTGACTTGGAAATGTACAAGCACTAAAGCACTCCTCTCAAACATGATATTTAAATATGCTTTCCTCATCTGCCCTATTGGATGTACGTGTTTGAGAAAATAATGACAGTACTGCCTTCAAGGGTTTGGCCCATATACCTGTTGATACATTCATTGGAGTTAATGATAATGCACTGTTGATTTCTGGGACATACAGGATCCGACTTGATAACAAAATATAAATCAGATTGAATGTTTTCAGTTTCTAAGAGCTCTAGTTAGTTATTTAATAAATTTCTTCTCAAAAAAAAAAAAGGGGCAAAATCAAAGAATCAGCAGTAAGTTTTGAATTCTGTTTTGATGGTTCAGTAGTTGGATAGAACTTGGTTTGAAGTGGAGATGATGTGGTATCACCACATCATGTCTGTTTTGAAAGTGCAGTCATGGGTTGTAGTTTGCCACTTTGTAACATCTTACCGTGTTTGTAGTATTTAGTGAGTTTCATTCCCTTCCTGGCTGTGAGGTGTAACAACGTTTGAGGCTGAGATTAAAATTTTCAGAATTGTTAAGTGGCCTATGTCCATTTTAGGGGCTTATCAAATTTGAACATAAATCTGTTAAATAGTTGAGCTATATAGCTTACTGTTTGTATGCTTAACAGTACAAATTGTGTGTGTGCGATAATTATGCACCCAGACAACCAAAATTAACAAAGGCTGGAAATAGTAGTAGGACTGTGTTGTCTGTCAGGTTTGGTTTTTCCATTCACTACTGCCAAATGCAACTATAATCAGGATAATCAAGAGTTTTTATTGAGTGTATCACTCTGTACCTTCTGCCTGTGTACAAACTTTCCATGTGGTCCCTAATCCAGCACATCCGTGGCCAGTGAAGATGTAACTTTGCTCCCTCCCCAGAACGAATTTAATTGCTTTTGGGATGTGTTTGGACTCTTTGGGCAGGGGCCATGAGGTGGTGGTAGAACAGTGAAACTGCTGGTGGGAAGCTGTAGGATTCTGCAACTTGCTGCAGACCTTCAGAGACCTTTTTCAGGCAAGGGTGGAATTGAACAGCCTCCTGGCATCTGTTCTCTGCTGTTTAATTTTGTTAAGAGAGGAAGTTCAAGGAGAAATTGCAAAGACTGTTGTTTTCAAGGTCTGACATTTATCAAGAGAATTACAGCAGCTATGTTTGTTTTGAAGGAAACTGAAAGAGTGGACTTTGTCACCAGCTTAAACTACTGAAGAGGTGAGTAGGTTATGCTACCCTGTGTTATGGGATTTGGTATTTTTTAAGATAAGTGACAGAGGAAGTGATATCATGGGTAAAAGAACAGTGAGACTAGTCAGGAAAAAGATGGTGACAGACGTTAGTGTTCATGTACTGCTGTAGGAACACTAATTGATCCAACTTTGTTGGTTTTGAATCCAGCATCCAATTATGTAATAATAATAATAATACTATGTTGTCTAAGGGACAGTGAGTCTCTATCAGTCCATAGCTGTGATGGCTTGCTGTCTTCTCCATCAGTCACTCCCCAGCAACTTGTCATTCATCTTCTGTCTGCATTTACTGTCCCCCTGACCTGCTAGCTGAACACAGGAACCCTTCTGTTTCTGCCCAAATTATTTTGCTTAACTTACCTTGTTTAAACTGTAGATTTATTTCACTCAAAATAAATAGAGGGGCTTAGCTGGCAAAGCTGTGGCAAGTTCTGGTAACTGTGCTGAGAAGCACAGGGGGAAGGGTTGAGGAAATTAGCGGTGCATTAGTGGAGATGTTGGAAATGAGCTGTGTCTGGAGTCTATGGAACCGTCAGCCTTTCTCCAGCCTTGTGCCAACATTTTACTTTTATGTTTCCTTCTGGTAAAGGGAAATCATATGGACATGTAATTTTGTGTGACAAATAGGTCCCCCAGCACCTGCTTATCTCCACTGGGGTAGTGCTGAGCAATTCGTTCTCATATTTGCATATCCATGTGCTCTGTGCATCCGTCTTTCACTGGGTGCCTTTTCAAGTGAAACCTTCATCTTGAGCCACCCAAAACAAACCTAAAAGGTTTTTTTAATGTTTTCCTAGTTGAATTAATTTTATGGGTTAACAGATTAGGTCTTTAGGATTTGTAAAAATATTACTAAGAATTTTTCAAATTCAGTTTTCAAATGTTAATATTAGCCTGTAGTAAAACTTGGTAACTCTTACAGGTGTAATATTTTAATGAATGAATGAACTTGCTTCTGACCATTAATATGCTGTAACTATAATGGTGAGAGACAGACATATACTGCTATGTTCTTTGCAAATGACCTTTTAAAAAATTTTCCAGGACACATCTATTGATGTTAAAGTTTTCATGTCCTTTGAGATTAAATTTACTTTAATGATACTTCTACCATTATTGTACTCTTTGGGGATGGGGGGGAGGTTATGGCATCATTGTGTACCTCATTTGAGATGAATTATTTCACATACAATTCCTTTTATACAGTTCCTTTTAAGTCTGAGCTTACTTTGCTGTGCTATACAAACAAGTAAGAAGGTACAGAAAGCCCAGAGTAACTCTGTGGGGAGTCAGGTGCTGTTGTTAGCTGGTGGTTGGTGCCAGTCATCAGGCCCAAGCTGCAAGTGATGGGTGAAGTGAGGCAATAAGGCCCCATCAGAGACGCGGGGAAAGAAAGTAAATCAATTAGCAGTCTGTCACAGGTCTGTTTTATCTCAGTAGTGATATTTTTGTTTCCCCTAGAGGCTTTCAAGTCTTTGCACTTTGGGTGTTTAATAAAAGTGAAAATAAATTGATGACAAGGAGTCATCTTTTCTGGGATTGTGCAAACACAGCTAGCAGAAGTGTATCGGAGAGATTGTGTGGATGAACAGGTGTTGAGAGTAAGGTTGGGTGGGGCTTTGAGCAACCTGCTCTAGTGCAGAATGTCCCTGTCCATGGTAGAGAGGGTTAACTAGATGATCTTTGAAGGTGCCTTCCAACTCAAATAATTCTATGATTCTGTGATGTTGGATGGCATGCCAGAGAGGAGCTTCATAATGAAACAAAATGAGACCCTGCAGAGAAGGACATGAGGCTTCTTGTGGATGAAAAGCTGGACATGAGCCAGCAAGTGTGCGCTTGCAGCCCAGAAGGCAAATGGGAAGTGCTGCTGCCCCTTTCCAGCCTCCCTCTGGAGTGCTGCATCGAGGGGCCCTTAGCAAAAGAAAGGCATGGATCTATTTGAGAGCATCCAGAGGAGGGTCACAAAGATGATCAAAGGGCTGTAGCACCTGTCCTACAAAGACAGGCAGAGTGAGCTGGGAGAAGAGAAAGCTCCAAGAAGGCCTTTTCATGGCCTTCTAGTACCTTAAGGGGACTTGTAAAAAGGAGGGAGAAGGACTTCTTAGGTGGACAGATAGTGACAGGATAAGAGGCAATGGTTTTAAAAATTAAAATGTCAACACAGCTATTGAATAATTATATTGTTTTCCTCCATCTGTTTTGTTTTGTCTGTGTAGATTTACACTTCTGTACTGTACTAACACTGACCTGCAGATCTTCAGACCGCTCTTTTCTGACTATAAACATGAGTTGTTCACCGAGTTTTTGTACCCAAAGCATGGTGGTCTCTCCTCTGTTTTCTCCCTAGTATGGTATCCAGCTGGTCTTTCACCAGAAATGCAAATGTGCATTTTCTGATTATGCAGTTAGTATTTTTTTCATTTGCTATCGGGTGTGTGCTACTTGCATTTAATGCTACAAGGGAATTTTCCAATGTGCTGTATATTTTTGTTGCATAATTCCTATACCTCCAGATCTGACTTTTGCCCCAGTGATGCACAAATTATATACTTGAGTAGTTTTGAAAACATCCACTGGATAATGTAATATACTTGACTAGAAAGGGGACATTTAGTAAATTTTAGTATTTAGGGGAAATATAGTGTATTTTCAGAAAGTAAGTAGAAATAAAGTGCCTAACTGTGTTATAAGTACCTGGAACAACAGGATATCGTAAATAGATTATTTGGGGTCTTCTGTGGAAGCAACAGCCTGCTGCATATAAGTAAGGATTAACAATAAAATAATTAAAGGGTTATTGTTTAGGACAGGGGAGTTTCATTTTCTCATAAAGCAGAGTAGAAGGGAGTAAGCTGCTCCTTGCTTGTGCAAAGCAACAAGGGATCATGTCGTAAAACCAACAGGCCTGAGGATGAGGGCAGTTAATGAAAAAACAAAAACAAAAAACCAACAAAACAAAAAAAGTAATTTTCTCTACTTTTTCTTCTTCCTGAGTGAGATCATTGACCACTGTCTTATTGTTTTAATTATTGTTATTCTGAATATTAAACTTAAATTAGTTTGATGTTGCTCTCACAGGAAGACTTCTGTGACCACAGTCACAAGTGGTATATTTTTGTCTGATAGGCAAAGCTGGAAAACATTTCTAATCTATCTTGCTAAAACTGGGGAGCATTAAAAGGAAAAGTTCAAGAACTAAAATTAGTTACAGAGAAGCAGTGAAATTAGTTACAGAGAAGCAGTGGATGAAATGCTGATTTAGGCTACTGTCCTAGAATGTAAGCGCTCCCTCAAACTAGATATCTGCCCTTTGATGGTAGAGGGAGTTGAAATCAGTTCCCTCTAGTGGAATGTTTTCCACAGCACACATATCTTTTGAGCTGATGGACCCTCAGTTAATGCAGGACAAAATTGATTATAAGGTTAAACATATATAGTGAAATGCTGAATTGACAATATTAGACTAAAATAATAAATGTCTTAGTATATATAATACTTCGAATGGAGTCCTGAGAATACCAAGTCTTTATGACAGGTCATTTGAGAAGAATACTGAGCTCCCTCCACTAATAACAGAATGACCTGTTAGTAGAAAGCAGGAGCAAAATCACATCTGTGAAACAATGCCTGCCATAATGTCTTCTTGTTCTCTTAGCCTCTGGCTCCCGATTTTGGTTTCAGACTACTTAAACCACAGAACTAAGAAAGATGATTCCTGGGAGACTTGGAAAATGCATCAGAGTAGCAACAGTTCTCTGGAGCTGAACCTTCTTGCCTGTGTGCAGTGAAGTCTTCTAGGATGTGTCTGGTTGCTGTACCTCACTTTTAGGGGCAGGTGACAATAGCTGAGGTGATGGTTTGGTTTCTTGGTGTGATCCACAGGATTATAATCTTACAGGATTTACTGGTAGGACTGCTTGTCTGGCTGAAGATGAGCATAGAGATGGAAGCTGCTGTTCGTGTGACTCAAAATGTAGGTGAGAGATCAAAATGTTGGCCTTCCAGCAGTCAACTGGCCTTCACTGCAGTGCCAAGCTCACCCATACCCCTCCTTTTTGTGTCCTATGGTCTTTTTTTTTTTTTTCCCCTCTCTTCTCCATGATTTATGGATTCACTGATTGGTTAATGTAGCATGTATTTGAATAGGTAAGCCTGCTACTAAAAGTGTTATTTCCTGAACAAGCAAGTAACCAGGTTGTGTTTCTAACTAACTGTTCATTAATAGCCAGGGCTTTTCCTGAGTAAGTTGCAGTGAAAAATTGATTTGTTCACACGAGCTTACTTTTTTGCATAATTTGTTTTCTTTCTCCTGCCTCTCCAAGTTGCCACTTTTATGTTTTTCCATTAATTAGAGCAACTGGAAGAGCAGTAATAAACACACTTTCCTTTTCTTTGTGTTCACATCCTGAACAGTGTAGAAAAATACCTTGTTGCATTCTTATAAGCATCTAAAATATTTGTGGAACTCTAGCTCAACATTTTTCTAAAAATGATGTTATCTCGATTTCCTTTAATTCCATAAATTTGGTCTGCATCCTTAGATGGAGTCAGCACAAGTGTGTGAGTTAGTCAGTGTGGTCTGCATAGGATGGTGGGATTGAAAGGGTAACAAAAATAATGGAAGAGAAGCAAATGGTTTTTCATCTGAGTGGAGCAGTGGGAAACCTTGCAGCAACCACCCCAACATGTGCAAACGCTGGAAGCTCTTTTTGTTATTGTCTGAAACACAAATGTGAATAAATAATTCCCTGCTACTTCTTTAAGATCTCAACAATAATTTCCTGTAGCATGGCTGACTTCTTGGGACTGTGCAGCCTCCACAACCCAGCTCTCTTGTCCTTAAAAGAAAAATCATTAAAAAGAAAAAAAATAGAGCAGCAGTGCAGCTCTGGGTCCAGAAGTGTCTAGCTAAGGGCGGTGCCTGGCTGTTCTATCTCAGGAGAGCGTTTGATGGAGAACATTATGATCCCTCCCCCTCTCCCCTCGTTCTGTATAAAGGCCAAACAATAACAATACTAATGCCGCTGTGCTGTAACTTTGGTGAGTGTCTGTGTGCTTGTTGCTGGGTGTACCAAATACTTTGTCTGTGATTAATAGTGTTTCTTGCATAGAAACTCCTACAAATCTCAACTTCATTCTTGATTTTTATACTGATAAATAGACATTAAGAAAATCCAGTGTGAACATTTTTGTGGGGTTTTTTTTTGTTTGTTTTGTTTTGTTTGTTGTTTTTTTTTTCCTTGTTGTTTTTTTTTTCCTTCTTCCCAGTATCCGTGTATTATTCATGAATTTGTTGCAACATCCAAAAATGTTGAGTGACTCACAGAATGAGAAGAGGAAAAAAATACAGTTATAGCTTTAATAAGCCTTCCTCAGCCAGCTACAAAGTATCCCAGTTAAGAGCCCACCGACTATATAAAACCCACTCTATCCTTGGTTTTAAGTTCCTTCTGAGTGTATTTGCAACAGAGTTTCACTTTGTATATATTTCTATTCATTCATATGCCCGAATTTTTTTAAAATTTTTATTTTTTAATTTTTTGTCTTGTATCAGGGATTGCAACATTCCGACATCAAAAAGAAAAACCACTGAACAACGTGTTTACAAATAGTTCTGGATTTTTGTGTGTTAAAAAAAAAGAGCAAAGGCTGAGCTTACAACTACTAGTCTAGTAATATCTAATAGTTTCAGAATGAACTTGTATTCTTAAAAACTATCCTTGCAAGTACTTCAGAGCAAATAAAACCATCTTGTTAATGCAACATGGCTCTGAAGGAGTATCCTAGTAGAGAATCTGAAGGTTGTGGGATGATGTTCAGTACTATGGTAGTTCAAGAATCAAAACTCTCTTCCTGGAAAGATTGTTTCTTATTCTTGAAAAATACGAACTTTTCTTTCATTTGTGTGGTTTTGAATTTTAGCAGTATTTATCAATTTTACTTTATGCCTTGTATCCCTTCACCTTTGTGTTTTTCTTGCACAATATCAGGAAATCTGTATTTGCTTAAAAAATTTTGTTTTCAGTGCAAATACACAGAAATAGATAGGCAACCCAATACTTGTCTTTCAAATCAGCTGTACACCCAAGTTATCATTTCCTTTTCAAAGTTAAGGATCTAGCATAATCTTACTGCAGTCAGGCTTGTATAACCTTGTATGTTTTTGTATTATTTTAAAGGAGTTTTCAGGGCTGGCACACATACTGTGTGAGAATTTGGCATAAAAAATGATATTGCTATGCCATTGGGATATCCAGTAATTCTTACCATACAAAACTGAGTTCATTTTACCTTTCTTTGTTGCAAGTGCTATAGTGAAGTATTCTGTACATAAAATGGTGTTTCTTTACAGTGCAAAGCTGTACTTGATTAGAATGACACTCTTCTGCCTCATTTCAGAAGTGGTTTCTGCCTTTTCAAGCAGTAAGCTCTTACAGATTTCAAAGAAAAAACAATAAATTCAGATGGAGTTACCCATTTGTTGGTAAACAATATGCTTCTCTGTTTATTTCCTTCTGAGTAGTTGCTCTATTTGTTGTGGGGTCTGCACTGGAACAGAGTCTAGAGATGACAGTCAAAGATATAAAATATGTTGGCCATTTTGGATAAGTTTAGTGACTCTGAATGAAGAACTGGAGAGTACCAAACTATAACTGAGTTGGGTTTCAGGATGCAGGAGCCTTAACTGTCTGTCTGACTGTGGTTAGTGATAACATTAGGTGAGGCACGATGATTTCTCCTGTCACCTGAGAAGACTGGGTAACATTGCATGTGTTTTGTAAATATTTACAAATGGTGGTTTAATTATTTTTGTTTCATTATTTTTGGGGAGTCTAAAGCTCACTGAGAGAAGTAGTATAGGATATAAATTTGTCCTGTCTTTATTTGAATTTCTTTGTGTGACTTGCCTTGGAGCTCTGGGTTCGTAAGTGTGATTCCTGTCACACCTACTGGCAGGGGTATGTATAGGATGTTAAGTGACTTTCAGCGCACTTTCCAAAACAAACAGGCAAGTAACATGCAGAGGCAGGGCAGAACATGAGCTAGCTCAGGTCAGAAAGCTGTAGGTGAAGCAGCACCTCTGTCCCTTCTCTCTACCTGGAATGTGCCTTTTTTTTTTGGTTGGTTGGGGTTTTTTTTTTGCTTTCTTTCTGTGACTATTGTGCAATCATGTGAGTCTTAGGGTGAAAATTTACCTGAGTGCTAGCCCAGTCTAGTAGTTCATTACTATCCACAGAGGGAGGTCCCATTCCCTTGCTGGCAGTGCTCACCGCAGTCTGAACTGGTTCAAGAGCAGTGTTTCCCACCCTCTCCAGTCAGCTTTCTGCCACAGTAATGCATTTAGTAGGATCAGTGGAATGTTTAACAAGGACCAGAACCAGTGCAAGGAAGGGAAAAGTGTAGTTGGGGTGGCTAGAGATGTGTCAGAGAGAAACTGAAGCCTACAGCTTCTGACTGGGAGTGGATCAGAGATTATCCTGTGTCAGGGCTGTATGTACTACCTGAATTTTTGCAATTCCCTCCGGAGCTCTAAAGCTTGCTTGTCAGTAGAAAAGAGAATATACCCACATGTTAAACCATTCTCAGATATACCGAGGAGCATTACTTCTCAGCAGAGGCAAACATATAACAAAAGGAGGAAGGAAGGAACTTGAAAGAGCAAGAAAAAGTGACTATATAAGTAGATTTTCCTAGAGGCTTGTCATCACTGGGATGTGACCTAGGAATACTTTAGAGATGATCTAAGAAGAGTTTGTGCAAGGGTGTACAGGGTCAGGGGTTTGTAGCTGTGTGTGATGTTGCTGTGCAGCCACCTTATCAAATCTGCCATCACTCGGAAACACTGGAGGCAAAGTTTGAAGCATAAAATACAAGAGGTTTAAAGCTGCCTGTGCTTGATTGTGAATCCATTTAATTTCAGACACCATTCTTACCCCTTCTGGTACCAAGGCATAATTTCTGGAGGCTTGTGCAACTGCAGACTTGAGAAACACTTCCTTGTGCATTTTGAAAGAAGACAACATTTACTATTTGAAGGATTCCAGTTAAGCACAGGATGGCCAGGTTACCTTCCCTCTCAGCTTTTGAAAAGTACAGTGACCTTTTCATGTGTGCTTTGTTTACTATCGCCTTTCCTTTTTTACAATTCAATTTAAGTTTAGAAGATCAATACAGTCAAAAAGTAGACTGTTTTCTCTGAAATTCACTATGCTCTACTTTCAGTCTGTACTTGGCATGCACTAAAACAACATTGAACCATACCTTTAAATTGCAAATTAAGAACTAATAGCTGTATGGGATGTACTCCAGGTACCTGGAAGCCTGGGTTTCCACATTTCTTCTTTGAGATGCTTTTTTTGTCAAAATCTCTGGAAGTACAAATTTGTAGATGGGAAACAGTTGTCTTGAAAATATCAGAAGTGTATGATCTTAATTTGTGATTAAGTTGTTAAACAACACAGTGATAATAATTTTTCTATACCTAATGTCCTAGCAGAAACTTCCCTTGGAAATAGAAGTAAGTTACCTTATAATTTCCTGATGCAATTTCCCTATGTGTAAATATTTATGACATTATGCATCTGGCAGTTTTAGAAACCCACAATAGTGTCAGTCTGCCTTTGAGTGGCAACTACCACAGCAGGAGGTGCTGCTCCACAAACCCAAAGTACCAGGACAGTAACACCGTGATAGATGTCTATTATATTTATTATATTAAAATGTGGTAGCAGTGCTACTGGTGTTTCTTGCTGACTTGGGTGAAGGCTGGTTGAAGTGTTGTCCTTCCATACACATACAGTCTTAAGACAGACTATGGTGAGCCCCCAAGCCTATGCAAATTGATTTTATGAGCCTGAGCTGAGAGCAGGGTGGTGGGATCTCCTCTTGCAATAATAGAAAGGAGTTAATAGCATCTCCTTTAATAATGGTACCACAAGATTTTGGTAGGGCTTCTCATGTGGTGAACTTGTGTATAATGTAGCAGAAAAATAAAAACCAAAGAGTTTTTAGAATTAATTTTTCGGCTCCCTTCAATACAAACCAGTATTTTCTCCTCCCCAACCCTCATACAAAAGTGAAAGCTGAGCACAGTCACAAACCTCCCTCTTGGGTTGTTTCTAAGATAATAAAATGTATGTCATTCAGGTGGGGCAGGATACCTCCAGTGTGCATTATTCTGGTCTGTCCTCACATGGCTTCAGAATCCCGTGCTGCCCATTGTGCAGGAGTACTACTGTGGTCTGCTTCTGTGCCTCCTGATGAAACATCCCATCCTTGCAGACCTGTAGCTTTCAAAGCCAGTTACAAAGGAGGGCAGCGATTTCCAAACCAGGGTGTTAAAAGAGAGGCAGCTTGCTTGGGGTCATGCTTGAGGCCAGCAGAAGTGAGAGCCACATCCAGATCTCTGCTGCCCTAACCCTGCTTGGCTGCACTGCTCCCCTTGGGGTATGATTTGGCATGTGTTTCTCTTGGAGCTGGGGCCAACAGCAATGTGAAAATTGTATTACGTATTATTTATTTATTTGTGCAGTCTTAACTTTTCTGCTGGTGGGTTCCACCCTCTGCCACGCTGTGCGGCTGCACAAATATTTGCTCTGGGAAACAGTGGGGGGAGTAGCTCAGTGTGAGGAATATGAGGCTGGGATGGAGTGGAGGGCTAAAGCTGTTTAATTTGGCTTAAGCTGTGCTGTTGGTCAGTGTCTAGCTATGTCTTTTGGGCAAACAGTGATCTAAGTTTCGTGGAAATACTCATCCCAGCAATGGGCAAGGTCAGTTATTCTTCAAGCCAAAATTATAATTAGTAAGAAACCTGATACGGTTCCAGGGATGAACATCCACCTGTATTCTCTCTTGCTAAATATGTTTACATTTTACATATGTTTTTCAAAAATACTGCTTCCGGATTTAGCTTAGAAACAGCAAAATGTGTTAATAACTTGTGCTCATACATCACTACGAAATGATTTTACACTGTAGTTGATTGCCTGGATAAGACTGTGTTGCTTTTTTCCCTTCTAGAACATAACTATTAGACTTTCTTTAATAATTAAAATGGCACAATCCCTGTGCCAGTGTTACAGTTCCTTGTAACTGCTGTGCACCTGGGTCAGATTTCTTCCCTCCATGCCCCACAATATCCAAAGGATTTTGCAGCACAAGAAAAAATGCTTTTTGATGTAAGATTGGATTAGTCTTAAGTTGTTGGAGAGAAGGAATATACATCTGTTGCAAGAGGTGGAAAATATATAGTGACTAAAGTAACAACACAGTGTTTCCTCCTCGTGGTCTTTTTTCAACTGAGAAATACAAATTAAGACATTTTGATAAAGAACTGTAGTGTAGATACTATAGTAATTGATGCTTTTAATTAGTAAGTCATAAAAAATGTGCAGCTGCTACTTTTTTTCAGATCTTCCACTAAAGCTGGCTTCAAAAATAAGATTATAAACTACATCTAATGAAATAGTATATGGGTGATTGCTCTTTAAACAATAAACTGGGACCAAATTTTGCCTCTAAGTGCCATGCAGCTATTATAGGGACTAAATTGCTTGGAAGTAACCGCAACATTTTCTTCTGGGTAGTTAAACATAACCAGTAATTGGTGGTATTAATGTCCATAAAACTGCAAATTTTGCTCAGCATGGTACTTGTGGGACTACTGTTTCATTATTCATCATCATCATCATGGCTAGACTTCACGAACGAAGATTTGGGAGGGTTTTACCCATGCTTGCTGCAAGCGCACTGATGGCTGATAAGGCCAATGCGAGACAGGCAAGTCCGGTTGCAAAAGGCACAGCAGAAAGTTTCCATAGGTGGTACTGTCAAGGCACAGTTCTTTCTGTAGTGTCTCTTCTCCTCCAGGCTGATTCTGCGTGCTGTTTCAAAGGAGACAGCAGCGTTATAGATTGTGTGTCTCCGTGTCTCCTGATTGGAGGCCAGAGTGGACCACTGATGGTGGTCAATCTGGCCAAGGCCGAGGTGTTGTTTCAGGCAGTCCTTGTATCTCCTCTTCGGGGCTCCTCTCTTGTGGCAGCTGGTGGCAAGTTCACCATAGAGCATAGGGCAGGGCATGTGTTTCATTTTTACTGGGAGCGTTAATGGCAGCTGGGCTTTAGCATGTCGGATTTATTTTTGTGTGTTTGCTAGAAGGAGCTTCAGGTTTTTACTCAGGTCTTCCCTGCTTATTGACAGGTTAGCTCTGCTGCTTCCTTGCCTCCCAGCTCCTTGAGCTGTAGTTATTCTTTCTTCTCAGCTGCATGGGCTTTGGTCCTTTTGCCATGCCGTCCTTTACGGCCAGTGTGCTGCTTTGGACTCTGTCCTTCTGGGATTTTGTGGAAAACCAGTGCACATGCCAGCCTGCAAACAGAGCATGCACTTACCCTTCCAACCCAAACAAGGTGGCAGTAGCTCTGTCCTCACCCTCTGCATCATGTTTTTAAGGTTTTGTGTCTGTCAGGCCTTTTGGAGTGCCTAGTATGTTCATGGAGCCCGTCCAAAGCACTTATGCTGCTGCGGACTGGGGGGCTTTTAGCATGTTGTTTATTAGGCACAAGGGTTTGTTTAAGGCACACGAAATGCTGGGGACCTAGAGAGCCCTGGCACTGGCACAGGCTGTATGTCAGTGCTTTGTTGGACACTGTACTTTCACTAAATTTCACCGGGCATTGGGCCCTCCTAAGTTTCACTTTTTTTCAGGGCGTAACTGGCTTGGCATGAGCAGGATGACATTGGTAGAAAATACCAGATGTTCCACAGAAATGTGTTTGTTTATTTAATTTAGGAGGAGAGGAGAGGACATAGTCTTAAGATGCTCCAGAGGAGGTTTAGGTGGGATGTAGGGAAGAATTTCTTCACAGAAGGTGTGATTAGACGTAGGAGTGAGCAACTGTGAAGAATGAAGGAGAAACCTTGAAGCCGAGACTCCATATTAAGAAGAGATCCGAGAAGGAAGATATATGGACATTTTTGGAAATAAAGTTTTGGGTTTCGAGTTAGTTTCGAGGTTTCTCCTCCATTCTTCATAGTTGTTCATTCCTACCATTAGATACTGAAATGGGCTGCCTAAGGAGGTGGTGGAGTCATCGTCCCTGGAGGCATTTAGGGAAGACTGGACGTGTCACGCAGTGCCATGCTCTAGTTGACACGGTGATGCTGGATCACAGGTTGGACTCGATGACCCCAGAGGCCTTTTCCAACCCTGACTGCCCCTGCGAATCCCTGCTGGTGCAGGGATGCCCGGGGCGTGTGGGAGGTGCGGGTGCTGGGGCTGCCGGCCGGGCCGTGCGGGGCACGCTCCGCACTCGCGGCAGGCGGGGCGGCTCTCGCGGCCCTCTCCGGCCGCGCCGCTGCCCGTTCCCCCCGCACCTCCCCNCGGGCGGTACGTGCTGCCCCGGGGAGGCAGAGCCGGGCGGGGGGGGGACGCGGCGGCCCGGGCTGCTCGACGGGCGGCCGCGCCCGCAGCAGCGCTCCGCCGCCGTCGGGACAGCGCTGCGGGGCACAGGGAACTTCTGGTAGAGCGCGGCGCCGGCGGGGGGGAAAAACCCCGAAGTAATGAATTGGGCAGTGAGTAAAGGCAGTCTGGGGGCAGCAGCGCCGTGAAGCTGAGCCTGTTGCTGCGGGCAAAGGGCACCGCCGGCTGCCGCCGCGCTCCTGCGAGCAGCGCGCCGCGCAAGAGCGGCAGGCGGGGTTTGCTGTGCTGTGTGGTGTGGGTTTGTCGGCTTTTAG
>VXAU01003430.1:640307-736024 GCA_013399695.1 Formicarius rufipectus | reverse complement strand
TAGCTGTGCTGTGTGCTGTGGTTTGGTCGCCTTTGAGGCGTGCGGAGGGGCCAGGCAGGCTGCCCGGCCGAGTCTGCTCCGGAGCGGCGTTTGCCTGGGCAGGGCAGGGCAGGGAGCGATGCGGGACTGTGAGCTCCTTTGCTCCGCCGCTGTTCGCCCGGTGCGCTCCCGGGAGGCTTTAAAATGACAGGCTTGTCATTTCACAGGTAGATCTCTCTCTTGCTCCCGCCGCCTTAAAATGAGGTTCTGTTTCTGCCCAAACTCACGGCAGCCGCTGCGGTGTCGTTTGAGAGCAGAAGGAGTCAAGTTGTTATGTGGGCACGTAACACTCGCCTTTTCCTGAATATGATTGAGAAATGAAAGCGTTGGGGATAGTGTACATGGCAGAACAATTATAAAATAGGCTTAATGGTACTTTTAATGGAAGAAGACAATCCTGGAAGTAATTACGGTGTGTCAAATGGCTTCTTAAAACTTTCTGTGGGTGAAAACCACCTTGATTCTCTTAATTATCTACTTCTGAACTCTAGCACAGTATTTTGAAAAAGAATCAGTGTTTCCGCCTTCTTTGTTGAACAGAAAGGTTCTTCCTTAAAAGTTTCATCTGAGTATATAGCTGTGGACCCTATATTTCAGTCTTTCACTTGAGGATCAAATTCGGTATCTTCTTACTGAAAATCAATGGCCAGGGCACTCAGACTGTTGCACACAGGGGAATACTTTCCAAGTTCATTTACTATGTGGAGCCTGTGTCTGAGAAGTGTAATGGAGTCTTGCTTAATACTGTGATGGGTTGCAGGGAAGGCAGAGAGGGAGGCAACCGTGAGGTAAATGATCATGTTTTGGGTGAGGCTGTCTCTTGTCTTCAGCCTTTCTGGTGTTCACCCATATCTGCCTTCTGCATCCTACAGTGCAGTGTGTTTTCACCATCTTTTTATTTTAAATGTTGCCTTTTTTCTTTCTGAAAGCAGTAAGTTTTGCAAGAGTTTGGGAGATTTGTTTGGTGTATTGTTTCGCTTTGAAAAATCAAAGAGGAACCGATAAACTACAGAGGAACCAATTGGAAGAAATTGTTTTGAGTTAGTGATAGTTTTCTCCTGAAAAATTCTTAAACGTATTGGCATCTTTCTCATCATGAAATTTATTTTCAGATCTTAGGGTTGCATGCTTGGAACTGGCAGAACATTACCCTTCCTTTCTTTGACTCTTTTCTCCCCTTATTTCTTCTGCACTGGAACCTGTTGAGACATCTAGCCTTAACATTTATGTTTTTTAAGTCAAATCCCGAACTGCAGCTGTTTATCTTGAGCAGAAGTTTTTGGTGTGCTAAGGGGTATGAAGTTGCTGCTACTTTGTCTCGACCAGGGCTTCACCGTGAAGCAGTTCCTCTTTGAAGGCAAAGGGTGCCATGTTCAGTCTATCTTGCTGCTATGCAAGAACTTTGCCAGGGTTGCAGAAGCATCTGCAGTACAGTGGTGAAGCTAGGAAAAAGTGATCTGAAAGTCCTCCGAGACTTAGAGATGACTGCGTGGACAGATCTTTTAGAGGGCAGATAAGTGGATTAGAAAGTACAGAGAAACTGTTAGTTTTTGTTGATTCGTATGCCTGTGTTTGTCTCCAAAAACAAAGAAACAAAATTTCACCCTCACCCTAAGGCAGGGATCTTTCAGTTTGGATTGAGTTTGTGGTTGTTGACAGATGAGCCATGGGAGTGGTATCTTTAGATGGCAGTTAGTGTGAACATTATTTCCAGATCCATGCTTTTACGGAAGTAACTCTTTTCTAATGCACTCTTTTTTCATCTGTTGAATTGTCAGGTCTGTGGCTTTGGACGCGAATGAGGAAAAAAAAAATAGTAAACGTCCAGATTTAAAGAATGTTGTTGGCCTGGTATAGCCTGGTATTTCAGTATTGCTACAAACTCATACTTGAGTTGCGTGTGTTTGGATACTGTATGCATTAAAAAAACCCAAATACATGAGGTGCATAAGGGTGTTCTTTTCTCTCCTTCAGCACAGCTGTATTCAAAGGAGGGAACTACAGTAGGACTGTGTTTGGTGAGCTGATAGAAAATATTATTTAAGAAAAATGGAGAATTTCCCTCTGCATCAGAGCAGAAGCTTTGATCTCCAAAGGAGCTTTCACAAGTGTTACCAAAAATTTCTCAACAGATTTTGTTGTTTTCACTGACAGTTTTGATAGCTTGCTGGAGTTTTGTTGGGTGCACAGGGAGGAGCAAGGACTTTCCCCCACAGGGATGATTCAGCACAGGAGTGGCAGGAGGTGGAGTTCACCTTTCCAGCCTTGGTTACAATCTGTACCATAAGTGCTGAAACTTTGCTACCATATGCCAGTGATTTATTGTGCTTATCATTTTAATGCCACTGATGTGTATTAGAGATTATTTGCTTCCTTAAATTGTACTTAAATGTTTCTTCACAGATAAAGTAGCAGACAGTGACCATACATACTGAAATTTTAAGTCTTTTTCTTATCATAAGTCCACAAGCAGCCATAAGAAAGACTCTAGACATTTTCTCTTTTCTGACCTGATGTGACTAATCTGTGTAGAGATAAAGACAATTTATTCTTCAATATGGGCCTGTCCTGCGGCACATCTTCCCACTCTGCCAGTGTGTGTGCTGAAAGGATCCCATTAGATAAGGACTGAAGTTTATGCATTTTTACCTTGATGTGCTTTAGGCCTTAACTCCCTACCAGCTATCTTCAGAGGGCTAGAGCTCAGGTCATTTGTTTGTCTTTAGAGATCACTTGTTGTGGATCACATGTGATTTGTACTAGGTTCAGGCTTGAGTGTGAAGACTTTTGTTAGCCTGGAAAGAACCTTCAATTCTTAAATAGGCATGTAAAAATTATTTCTCTCTGTATTGGGGAAAAGGATATTATGGTTAAGATAATTTGCTAGTACTGGTAAGGCTAAATACATAGGTTGGAAACTGTGGGAAAGAGTTGGTTTTAGATGGATTGAGTGTCACTGTCTGCTTCTATAATTAGACATTTTAGTCTATTTCTAGAACATCCTATATTTAACTTGTCATCAACATTTCTATGTGAATATACCAAATACATTTTTTATTTTGAGAGGAATGTTCTGCACTTCTTGAATGTTACCATTAGTGTACTAACAGTCTTACTGCTTCATTTGTGAGCTCTTTCTGCTTCACCTTCTTGCATGGTAGTGGTTTGACTTCGTAAGCGAGCTCTGTATGAATGTCATCCCACACAGCACTGAGCTTGAGAATTGGAAGAATGGGGTGAGCGTGTTTGATTCAAATTGTTGTTTGCTGTTGAGAGAAAGAAACGTGTTTGTATATTGTAGCTGCATATGCTGTTTTGTCATGCTGTATATTCCTCTAGAGTTGCTTGTGGTTTTCATGAGGTCTTTTGACAGAGTTAATAAAGCTGCCAAGTTAGATGAAAACTACCTTGCTTTTCTGATCTTCATATCAGGTCACTTCTGCTGTTCTCCACTTCCCAGCTAACTCGTTGTTTATTCTATTTTGTGTTGCAGCTTGGGAAAGAAGCAGCAAAATACAATTGTGAAACTACAGTTACAATTTGTGATACCCAGAGATGACCACTGTCAGAAAATTAATGTTTAACTTGCTCTTTCAACCAGATTGAATTTCAAGTTAAAAGCAAGTTGACAAGGAGGATACAGTTGGTTTTATCCTCTTTGTGTGTGCTACATGTGATGCACTACATAATTTTGAAGGTAATGAGAATAGTGTCCCGAGGATGTGATGACTGGGTTTGGTTTTAGTGGAGGCTGTCTTTCCAAAAAGAATATGACCCTCTAAGGAAGAGCTTTCATGAAAACTCTTGTCTTGAAGGCATCAGGACTTTCACAGTCTGCTGAAGACAGAATTTGCCTGACATTGCCCTCGGAGGTGGTGTTTACATTATCCATTTCCATCCTCTTGGTACGTTTGCTGTTATTCCCACCCAGCTCCAGAGCCTCTGTAAACTTATTTATTCTTTGCAGCTATTCAGACTTTGTCACGATGCCTGTAAATTAAGCATGCAAATGAGCGTATTAGCTATCAAGAGAATAATTGTGAAGCTTACATGCCATGGAGGGCAAAGGGTGGCAAATGGCACACATTGCAAGAATTTGCTTCCCTGTCTCAGGGTTTCTCCAAACCAGCTTGTCAAGGGCTCTGTGAGCCCAGCGAAGGACTACAGGTGTTCCTGGTGGTGTGCTGCTGAGAGGCCATCGTGTTGTTTGGATTTTTTAAAAAAAGACCAACTTATATTTATTTCAAAAAGAGAAAAGAAGGAACTGTAGAGAGGAAGTGCCTATTTGGGGGGTTTTCTTTTTCTTTTTTTTCTAAAAAAAAAAACCAAGTGGTTTAGACATATGAATGAAAATGAAACTTTCTGTGTTGAGAAACAGTCTGAAATTTGACTGCTGAGGATGGCATATGGCATTTTTAAAAGTGCTGGTCCTTTTCTGTGGAAAAAAGGTATTTCTTTTAATATCAGTTAAAAGCAACAATGAAATAAGTCGCTTTTGAAGCAACGGAGTGAAATACAGTTTTAATTTGTCTGAAGGGGCTGTAACCTGAGCAACCTGATCTAGCTAAAGGGGTGTCTGCTCACTGTAATGGGGGATAGACTAGATGACCTTTAAAGGTCCCTTCCAACCAAAAGTGCTCTATAATTCTATGATTCTTCTATAGAAAGCCATTAATTTAGACCATTTAAAAATGGACTGTGGAGGGATTTCCCAAGAAGAAACTAAGAAGAAGATTGCTGTTGGTATACTTTCCTAAGTGTGCACTTCTGAAATACATATGTCTGATTATGAATGCTTGATGTAATGCAACATCCTACCATTTGCTTTTAGTAAAAGCTGATTGTCTTTTAATATGGTCCTTCAAGTGAGCTGTATTAAATGTTGTTTCAGTGGTAATAGACTTGAAATAATTCTCAGCAGTAAGAAATGCTTAAAAATTTTTGCCAAACTACAGAATAAGAGCGTGGACTTGAAAATGTTTTGTTTCACAGTAACAGGGATATTTGCAGAAAAGGTTAGAATGGGTACATTTTGTGTCCAGATTCTGATATTTGTAATGTTTAGAGCATATCTTACAGGTGCCCTGTGTTCAGGTGGACTTAGGAAGCATTTTGTTAATTTTTCTTTCTAGACTTCATAAACAGAAAAGCTGTGACAACATTTATTGGTATATGATGATTTAAAATGTGCATTTGAGGAAAGAGATGGTAGCAGTTATTACTACAGTTATTACTCTATTAGTAGCAAATAGCTAACTGAGTAAAATAGCTGCTGCCCTGAGAGAAGAAACCCAGAACCGCTGATCCATGCATGCTGCACAGATGCAATGTGGCAGGAAAAAGAAGAAATAAATCAGTGGAATGTTTTATGGGTTAATTTTTGCTGCTTTACATGAGGCTCTCTAGTCGTGGTGAAATCTCCACTGCAAGGAGAAAGCAGCTTGCTTTCTGACGGAGGCTGCCTTGGGAGTACCTGTTATGCTGTCTGTCATGAAACAAGCCTGGTATTTGCTAACTAGATGGGAGAATGATTCTGGTGCCTCAATGCTGTCCCTGGTATTTTCACACACCGCATGCTTACAGAGTTTACGTGCATACTGAAGTTTCTTCAGCCTCACAGCAGCTGCCTGTTTTCACTCCTAAGTAAAGGCAGCATCTGTAACCTCCCCAGTGGCTTGGTGGCACATCCCATCAAACCCACACACCAGTGGTTTGCATGGATGTGCCCTGAAGCACAGAAGGGAGTTTTGGGCTAAGCAGGTTTTGCTTGGATAATGAACTGTTCTGAAGGTGATGGATTGTAAATCCTTAAACAGCTCATTCAACATCTGCCCAGGCCCTTAGCTTGCCTTTAGGTAAGACTCAACAGTAAAGCTGCAGTAGTTGATGCAATGTTGCAATTTAAATTCTAGACGTACGTTTTTGTGAGCATATGAACTTGCACCAGTCTAATCTAATTGAAAATGTGCCTTTAGTGAAACAGTCGGAGGTGGGCATGATCATTCCTTGGCAGGAGCACTCATCCAGCTATCTCAGTGCTGCTTGTGTGCCACTGTCATTTTTCCTCACTGACAGCATAAGTTTTTTCCTAGTGCTTCATTGCTCTGCCCTCATATCTGGAGTCCAAACTGTGTTAGCAATCTCCTCCTATCTGGTTCAGCCAAAATGAGCCAAGTTGGCAGGTCAGGAAGTTGCTGGGCTGGTTGACTGAAACAGGTTAGGGAATGATTTTGGAGTGGTGGAGCTGTTGAGGTTGTAAGAGCTGTGGTTGAGAAATAAAGGGCAGGATGAAGTAGCACAGTTGTCCTTGGAAGAGGACCATTTTCCGTGGCCAGACCTTCATCAAAGTGGTAATTATGGTGGTTAACTCTCTTCTGCATGTCACATCAAAACTCTGTTAAAAACTTGTTTTCCAAATCAATTGCCTGAAACCCACAGCTACAGTCTTCTGAATGAGAGGAAGAGTGTGTTAACTAATAAATTCCTTTTTGTCTAAAATAATGTAGAGGCATAAGTCTCAATAAAGTAAAATGAGAGGAAAAGGTGTTTGCTTGTTATTTGGGGATCATGTGCAAATAAAAGCTTTTGGTGGAGGGAAAAGCTTGGGATTTTTTGTTCTTTTTCCTTCTGGGAGAAGGGGAAGGAAATGCAGGGATGAGAACTGCACCGCTGCAGTTTTGAAAGAATGTTAACTTCTTTCTTTGTTTAAAAATATTCTAGTTATTCCTGTCTGCCAAATCAGGTTATTGAAGTGAAATAATGACCTTTGCTCTGAGCCTGAAACAATCCAGGAGGAAAGCAGGTGTTTGGGAAGATTAAAGCTCTTACCTCAGCTAGAAACTGCTCAGATAGAGTTGAAGTTCTAAGGATGCCATATTCTTGCTGAGACTTAAAATGTAAGAACTAGGAAGAATTTTACAAGTTGATTATGGTCAGTTGCCATGAGCAATGCTGTGATAAATTATTAACTCATTGCACTGTACTACCTTGTAGTGCAAACAGAATGGCTGGTTATTGTGCTCTGCTTGGTAAGTCAACACTGTAAAAAATTCCTTAGTTATCTGGAAAATGTCTTCTTTGGGGTGTTTATTAAAGGGACACAGTAGAATTAAAAATCATGTTCCCCTCTGTGGAAACTGATTAAAACAAATAGAAATCTGTGAAGGCAGTTTCTTTCTTGCTGTCCGGGGAGCCTGGTCAGTGGTTGTCACTCAGCTCTGTTTCACTTATGGTCCTCTCTTTTCATGGTGTTTTGGTGAGGTGTGGTCCCTTCTACCTCCCCAAAAAGCATACTGGTAGTGAAGCAGTGAGTCTGCTATTTGCAGAGACATGAGACAAGTTGACTCATAGCTGTTCTGCAGGAAAAGCAGTTTTGTGGAGACCACTCCTCCCGCATTAGCTGTAACTGAGTCAGAGGAACAAATGCAGGGGCAGGCTGTTTGGAGCATGTGGGTGCCTTGCTGGTGTCGTGCTGTCATGCTGCTGCTGCAGCAGTCCTGATGAATAAATTTCCATTTTTTCAGGAACTGAGACATCCTGATTTTTGTTTTGCTTTTATTAATATAAATACCACAGCATTTACCTTTTACTTTTTGCTTAAACTATACAGAGTTGGAAAACTTAGATGATCTTAAGGTGCCTCGAAATCATTTATGAAAGAACACCCCCACCCTTATTCTAGCCCTGTGCTTTTTGCATTAAATTTCTGGCTAAGTTAATAATGTGTAATCAATATAATAGATATCATTATGCTTGTAAACATAACTTTTTGTGTGTGTTATGTTTAGACCTAGTACAGTAGTACACAATGAAAATAAATATGTATGAGAATTTTGAAATGTTTGCTGGGATGAAATCTCTTGTTCTGTAGCAGAACACAGATGAACTTTCAGGGTTAAAAAGAATATCCAGCTTGAGAGTAAACTGTTTCTGGACCAGATACAGCATCTACCACCCTGGTTTTCTTAGGAAAACACTGAGTCCTGCCAGTACATGTTGCAAGATATGACCAACGTGACTTAAAAAGTATGAAGCAAATCGGCAAAATGCTGTTGGCTACGTAGTATTGTTGGAATCTGAGATGGAAAATACTTTTTTTTTTCAGTTCTCTTTTTGCCAATCCAGCAAAATGTAGTAAGGCTCAGATCATGCTGCAAGGCTTTTTT
Organism: Formicarius rufipectus; assembly: GCA_013399695.1. Lineage (NCBI taxonomy): Eukaryota > Metazoa > Chordata > Aves > Passeriformes > Formicariidae > Formicarius > Formicarius rufipectus. Next base: position 727,820 of record VXAU01003430.1, on the reverse strand, counting down.
GATGAGAAAGGCTTTTGAGCAACCATTACTTTTGGTATCTTTTTAAAAATTTGTTGGCTGCTTGGGATTACTTGAGTACTTGTCAAGGGTGGGACACGTGTCTTAAGTGGATGTGAGAAATGCTGCCAAAATGAGTTTTCTCTCAGTGTCTGATGGGTCCCAGTTTAGGGCTTTCATTCTGACTTTCAAGGCATAAAGGGGTCAGTTGCCCAGTGATATGCTGGGATGTAGTCTTGTCTGTTGAAGTAGTGGACAGCTGAAGTTCTGTGGAATAATGGAGGTGGTCACAGTGCTCAGATGGGAGCACGTGAAAGCTGTGGACAAAGTGTGGTCTGTCAGAGGCAACTACTTGCAAAGTAGGCTTCTGAGTTAGAAGTGAGAATTAGGAGCTTGGTAATTTACAGGAAATTGCAGACCTCTGACTCTGAGATGGCTGTTCTACTAACAGTGCCAGTTACCATGTGAAGACATTTTTATTCTGAATTTTTTTTGGAATGGGGATGGAGAGCAGGTTAGATTGGAGCACCTTGTTTCCATGAAGGGTAAAATGTGTCAGAGTCTTCATGAAATCCAGTGAAGACTTTTTTACTGCTTCTAAGTTTATGCAGAAAATGCTTCTAGATTGTAGCATTACATGATAGTGTTAAATTTGCTGTTTACTGGTTGATGTGTTTCCCAACTTAGTCATGCTAGTGACATGTCTTCTGTTGCTTTAGTTGGCCTGAGGATAACAGCTCAAAAGTGGTTTTCTTCAGTTTTATACCACCAGTTGGCCATTGATGGAAGAAGGATATGAGGTCATCTTAATAATTTCTCATTCTGAAAGTATAGCTTTAGGGCTGACTAAAGAGAAGATATTTTTCTGACAGATAGTATTATAGGGAAATCAAACATTGAGGAAAAGATTACTTATAGCGGGGACTGCATATAGCATATTGCTTCACAGATAGATACCATAGAGACTATAGTTGTGCTGGAGTTTCTGCTTTTCATTTGCAGTAGACTAATAGGTGTGTTACTCTAGATATTAGTGTTGGATAAGCCCTGTAGATGATTTAACCTGTCCCCTTTTGTACAGGTGGTCCTAGAAAATGCTGGTGCTGTATTTGTGGTTTTTGGTGGTTTGTTTTGTTTTTTGTTGTTTTTTTTTTGTCTTCTCCTGATTGTGGTTCATTTCTAAAGGTTTCAGGAAGCAATCTTAAAATATTTTGTCTATTTAAAGTAAAGTGACTTGGTTTCTTGGCAGTGTATAAGCCTGTTTGAGGAAGACCACACTCTAAAACCTGCAGAGCTGACTTGCCTGTTGTCCTGGGCCATGCCAGACAAGAATCTGCCACGTACTCCGCTCTGGTGGCCTTCTGGGGCCTGATTACTTTTTTATCCATCCAGCTGGCTGACTTTCTGCATGGGCTTAATTTGCTTCATATTTTTTCTGTTTTTTTAGAAAGTGTGGCAGAGTTTCTGTGCCCCATGAGACGCCATGGCGTGTGCGGGAGGACACGCGTGCGTGGGGGGCAGACCTGGCTGTGCAGGCAGGAAACACTCGCTGCTGAGTCCTGGTATCTTGGGCTGTGCTTCCTGTCAGTTAAACCACGAGCCGGGGAGCAGATGCACCCAGAGATGACAGCTCTGCTGTCTGCCCCAGCCAACCATTGAGTAACCAACTGTCTTCCCAAGAGCACACTCGTGCCTGTGTGCTTTTGACTTCGCCATCCTTCTCAGCCCCTTCTTTACACACCTGACAGTAAAGATCAGAACTGAATTAGTCCCGCAGAAAGTAGTACTTGAACTCTTAAAGCATGAACTGTAGAAGAGTAACCACGAGAGTGCTCCTCACACAGTGAGAGCTGAGGTCCAGTGGTTCACTTTTCACAGCTACAGGTGTGACAGTTTTTAAATGCGTGTGAGAAACAGATTGGACATCAAGTCCTGCAATTTCACCGGTAAGTATCTTTTTGGGGAGATAATTGCCACGCTACTCGATGTGATGAGTTTTTGTTAAAAAATCTGTGATCTCTGGAGTGATTTTTTTTTTTCTTCTGATTTTTTAATTTCAGTACACTTGTGGATCTCTGTGGTTTTGAGACAACTGGTTTTCAGTTAAACAACTTTTTACAAGTGCACAGAAAAAGCACATAAAACCTTTGTATTCTAAAAGATATGTTTTTTAAGTAGGTCACACGATTTCTGAAGATATGCACTTTATTATAACACAGTACATTTTATGAAGCTAGACCTCAAATAATATCTTTCCCACCATCAGAATTTTAAGAACCAAGTGCTCTCCACTTCAAAATTATTTTAGAACTGAAACTCTGGATGCATTTTGACCTTTTTGTCTGATTTTATGCTCTTTTCTTTCTCATGTGACAGTGAAGCTCCCCTAATACTGGGGTTTTCCCTTAGCATGTATTAGTTGACTAGCCAGCATTAAGTAGATGTCTTTGCTGTGTGATAAAATGTTTCTGTGCTATGTGCTCTCTAAAATAGAGACACCCTGTGGGGGCACATTCCTCAGGGTGGGGAAGAGTACAAAGGTTCTAAGGGCAGTGAGATTGGATGGGTAAGGGTAAGGGGTTTGGAGCGTGGTTTTTTTTTGTTTTGTTTTGTTTTTTGTCCCTGACTTGTCTGAGGTTATGAGGCACTGTACATTGTACCCTGCATGACGAGAAGTTGTGCACACAGCAGAAGAGCTGCTCTCACAGAGGAAGGCGCTGCTCATTGCACTGAGCTCCTGGGCCCGCTATGTTTCTGCAGGGCCAGGAACCAGCACCACAAGGGTAAAACTCGGCATTTTGCCTCTCTGAAAGGCACCAGCTCTCACATTTCTAACATAGTTGTGCTCTAAGCCTTCACAGCGACAGGATGCTTCTGGTGACCTTTTTCCCTTTCAGTTTTGAGCACCATTTTTCTCACTACTATCTTGTTTGAGAGAAGAAAGGTGTAAGTGGGGCACAGCCCCTTGGCGGGAAACACACAGTAAAACCTCTACAAAGGTGCCTGATTGCTATGGCATCTTGAAAAAAAGCATAGGTTTGGGGGTTTTTTTACCCACCCTCTCACAATTCTGATATTAAGCCATTGTATTTATGGTCACAGCAAACCACTGAGACTTCACAGAAGATGAATTGTTAGACAACAGAAAAGAAGAAAAAGAAAGGAAGGTGGAGGATAAATTAAAGGTTGGATTAGAAATTATGTAAAGCAACCTCTCTCTGCATTACTTTGTTTATTGTCCTGGTTAATCTTCCACTTCAGCTTTCCCTTGTTGTTTTTTGTTTAATTTTTTGGGTGGTGGGTTTTTGTTTTGTTTGGTTGTTTTTTTTTGGTGTGGGGTGTTCCCCTCCTCCATTTTCCCCTTCTATCTCTGTACAGGTTGAATGTTGTGCTGGGGAGGAAAGAGTAGGGTAGAAGTGGTAGACAATGTTTTTTATCTCTAGCTGCTACAATAATTTGTAAGTTTTCATAACAGAGATTGTTTGCTGTGGAGCTTCCTGCATGATGAGGTTGCTGTGCTGAGGGAGAAGCTGGAATACTTACTTCAGATACACTGTACGCTTGTTTTCCCAGAGATCTAAATGAAAATCTTCAGAGGGACACCTATCCTGTGGAGAAAGACTCAGAAAGTTGGGGTTTTTCAGTCTGGAGAAGAGAAGACTCCTGGGAGACTTTGTTGCAGCCTTTCAATGTATAAATGTGACTTAGTAAGAAAGATAAAGACATTTTACCAAAGCCTGTAGAAAAGGGTCAATGGTTTTGAAATAGAATGGATTTAGATTGGACATAAGGAAGATGTTTTTGACAATGAGTGTGGTGAGACACTGGCACAGGTTGCTCAAAGAAGTCGTGAATGCCTCATCCCTGGATGTGTTCAAGCTCAGCTTGGATGGGGCTCTGAGCAGTGTGATCTAGTGGCAGATGTCCCTGCTCATGGCATCAGGGTTGGACTTGGATGATATTTAAAGGTCCTTTCCAGTACAAACCATTCTGTGATTCTGTGCACTGCAGTCTGCATCAACTCATGATAGCTTAGACAAGTAAGATAAGTGACCCAAGGAAGAGCCTTTCATCTCCAGGAGATGCAGCCCACCTTTCCTCCCGTTGGTTGCAGGGAAAACTTAGAGAAACCTAAGACCTTTCTTCTGAAGGCGTTTGAGGTTCTTAGGCTGAAGGAAAAGCCTTACTTTTGTGGATTAAAGGGGGAAAAGCTGCCTCAGAAGAGAATTTTTTCCTGATGGTAGAAGCTGTGTGGATGAGTGTCTTCTCAGAGCTTCTGCTCTGTGTGACACTACCAGGTTTTCTTGTTTGGGAGGTACAGGTGGGCTTGTGCAGCAGTCCTGGTCAGACAGTGCCTGAGAGAGGGGGCAGGTGCATGTCTGTAATGTATTACTCACTCTGCAGAGTTGAGGGGAGGTAGAAAGCTCTCCAGGTTTGAGAGCCAGGGGCTCTGGTGAGGTTGCACTGCTTCCTTTTGCAGAATGAGACCAAGTTGGGCACACAGCTCAACCCAAGATGACGGGGCAATTCTGTGTTTTCCACAGGTGATTTGGTTCTCCCCAGCCCTGCTGCCTTATTTCTCCCCACAGCTGGGGAGTCAGGCTCGTTCTCAGAGAGCCCTGTGATGGGGGCTACAGCTGGATAGCACAGGCACATGTATAGCAGCCACCTCTGATGTCTTCTCATTTAGTTCTTCAAAAAGGCACAGGAACTTGAATGATGAAATGAGGAAGAGGTGAAGTTTGAATTTCTCTACACCTGGTTTGTGGGAGCTCTAAAAGTTTCCAGAGTACCCCATTCTGTAGGTGTTTTCATGTAGCACACATAAATTCTGTGTCAAGTTCATTAGCTGTGAATTCCTGTGTCTCCCAGGAGCAGGTGTGTGCTTATATGAGATTGACTTAGGCTTCAGAGCTAACACTTCCCCAGACATTACGAAATGAGAAATATGGCCTGTCCAGACACTGTCTTCCCTGGAGGGACCTTTGCAGTCCCTGCTCCTTTTTTACAACTCTTAAGAGAAAGCTCTTTGCTTTTTTATTTTAATCTAGTTGGTATTTTAGTCATGTTTCATCACTGCTTGAAACCCCATGGTGAGAATTGTTAGTCTAGCTACAAATCAGGAGATCATTTTTAATCTCCTCATAGCCAAGTTCACTGGTTTGAAATTCCCCAGACCAGTAGTCTCCCTTCTTAATCCCACCCCATGCAAATACTTTAGAACACAAAATTTAAGCTATGCTGATTTGTAAAAAGAAAACTGCAAATGGCATGGGAATATTAGTTTCTGTCTTATCCTGCATAGCTGCAAGTTAATGTATTTATTAATGTAATTATGGTATACATCATGAAGCCTATGCTCCTTTCAGAATAATGAATACATTGCGTTTCAGAGTGCATTAAAATTGGAAGTTCAAGAAGTATTACCCAGCTTTTAATTATGGCTTGAGTGAATGTTTTTCACTACAACTGTGTAAGCCTCAGCCTTGCAGAGATTTTAAAGGTATGGCTTGAGTGAATGTTCTTCACTACAACTGTGTAAGCCTCAGCCTTGCAGAGATTTTAAAGGTATGGCTTGAGTGAATGTTCTTCACTACAACTGTGTAAGCCTCAGCCTTGCAGAGATTTTAAAGGTATGGCTTGAGTGAATGTTCTTCACTACAACTGTGTAAGCCTCAGCCTTGCAGAGATTTTAAAGGTATGATTTTAGATGCAGTGTTCACTGTTTGGTTCTTTACCTAAGATTTTTTTCTTCAGGCATTTAAATGACTCAGGTCTGTAGCATATTATGTCCTGGACAGATGTTCAATACAGCAGAAATGCCTCTACTCTTCATACTCTTAATAATCCTCCAATTTAGGCAGCCTTCAACACCTCATTGATTTAACCCATCAGTGGCTTCCAGGAAGGATAATATTGAACAAATAGGTGCAGGGCATTGTTTGTAGAAAGGCAGTCAGTTGATTCAGGACTGGTACTGTGTAGGCTTAAAAGGCAAAGACACCACCATACTCCAAGTCCAGGTATTGGTGGATGAAAAGCTGGACATGGCCTGACAATGTGCACTGGCAGCCCAGAAAGTCACCCCCACATCCTGGGCTGCATCAAAAGCAGCACGGCCAGCAGGTCACCCCTTTACCCTCATGAGATCCCACCTTGAGTACTGCAAACAGCTCTGGAGTCCTCAGCACAGGAAGGACATGGACTTGTTGGAGCAGCTCCAGAGGTGGGCCACAGAGATTAGCAGAGGGATGGAGTTGGTTTTTTTCAGCCTGGGGAAGGCTCCAGGGCGACTTATTGCAGGCTTTCAGTATGTGTAAAGTGGGCTTATAAGAAATATGGGGACAAACTTCTTAGCAGGGCCTGTAGTGACAGGACAAGGGGCAAAAGTTATGCAAAGGGTAGGTTCAGAGTGGACAAAAGGAAGACATTTTTTATGATGAGGGTGATGAGACGCTGTTGCAGGTTGCCCAGAGAAGCTGTGTTCAAGGCCAGATTGGGACAGGGCTTTGAGCAGTCCGGTCTAGTGGAAGGTGTCCCTACCCATGGCAAGGAGTTGAACGAGATAATCTTTAAAGGTCCCTTCTGACCCTAACTGTTCTGTGATTCTATGAAAGCAGCACAATGATTCAGTGAATTTCTTATCTATACTGTCTTTTGAAAAGCTGGCTGATATAAGGCAAACATATGCAAGAGGGAAATAAGACTAGCACAGAAGCATTTGCCTCTCAAAATGTTATTCTTAAAGCATATCAAGTGAGTAATGCTGAAGGTGCTAATAGTGGCAAAGAAGGAAAGATGAAGACAAAACCTGGAGATAAAAAACTAAAACCTGCGATCCTTGAAGGCTCCGAGTCAAGCCAGTTCTATTCCTTTTTCCAGGTACAATTCGGAGATATTCAATGTGTCTACATTGGATGAGATTATTGGGATAACCCAGACATAGAACTCTTTGTGCTTTGTGCTCCACACCCATAAGTAGTTGGCTCTCTAGTAACAAGGTGTTTTGTGTACCAAACCAGTTACAGTAAGAGCCTAAGTTTTTGTGGGATTTTTTTTGTCTTGGTTTTTTTGTTTGTTGTTGTGACTTGTTTTAAGGTTTTTTTGTGTGTATTTTTCTTTTTTTTTTTTTTCCTTTGTTTTGATTTTTGAAGTCCATCTGGCTAGGTAATACTCACTTTTTCTAACCAAGGCAGTGTCTGTCCCTCCATCTTTCTGTGTGTTTTTGTATTAAACCTATTTCCAATCTCCAGTTCAGTTTTAAACTAATGTTTTGAGAGTATTCCTTGAGTCCGGAGCAAACTGGTCAGCAGGTGACTTCACTCCCTTTCTTGCATGGTGCAGGAGAACTTACTAATTGAATTTACTTGAGCAAACTGGAGTATTTTGTTCCTTTTGGCCTTTTTTCTGGGGTGAGCTGTGGCCAGGAACACTGGTACAAATTACCCATGCAGAAAGCATGTACCTGCTCAGAGCTGTGACTTATTGTGCTGAGGGAAAATACACAGTTACAGCTTTCCAACTCAAATTAGCCTTCATCCTTCTGCCCGCATGTTTAAAAACTTAGTTCCCTCATTCTATAATTTTCTCTAAATATTTCTTACTAGGCCTGCAGATGACATGAGTTTGCAGCTACAGTGATCTGTAAAATACAAAACAGTGGAAAGCCAGGCAGAAGATTTCCCCTTGGAAAGAAGTAACAAACCCCGTGCCTTGTGCAACTGTCTGAAAGCTGTGGAGTTTGTTCGGGTGTCTCATTTAAGTGATCGAGTCTGTCATGGCTGTGTCGGGTTTGCTCAGCTCCCCACCAAATACAGCTGTGTGCCGGGTAACTCTCCCCACCCCACTCCTGACTAAAGGAAAAAAAGCTAGTAAAAGGCAAAATTAATAAAGGAATATATGAATTTGTCTTAACATGAATGCTATCTGAGCTACCTGATGAAGGTAGAAGAACCTGATGAAGCCAAAACCAAAGTTGAATATGCTAAAAAACCGAAGACAGTTATATTAGAAAACAAAAACAGCAAAAAAAAGGCACCCCAAACTCATCAAACCTTGAGGTTAGTGTGAGGGAGTTCAGAAGTTTGACTGACAGCTCTGACGTCCCTGCCTGCAGCTGTTCCTTATCAATGTGCACAACTGTAGGCATGGTTTAGTACTTTGCACCTCTTTTTAAATTATCTTTCGTTCCTGTTTCTGCAGCCTTCTGAATCAGGTATTTCTGCTTCTGTTACATTAGGAGGTATTGGGTTGGACTTTTTTGTTGCTCTTTGGTGGTTTTTTTGAATATGTGTGAAAGCTTAGAGCAAACATCAGCTTTGTGATTTTGACATAGGATATGTGCCTTAATTTTTCTGAGATGTATGCAGATGGAGATGTGCCTCACCTGTCCCAGCCTCATAAAGCCCTGTGTTAGTAATAGTATTGGACTCTGCACAAGCCCTTAAAACCAGAACATTCACAGTACTGCTTGCCTTAGTTCACTCATCAAACTATGTCAACCAGAACTTCTAATAAGTATTCTCAGCAGTTGTGGCTAAATGGGTGCCAAAATGGACCCTAGGTGAGTTGTAAGAATATACGTATTTATTTGTTAAAACTGTTTAATTCCAAGGTGCATGATGGGTGTGTAGGAAAGCTAAGGTACCTGTCATACAAGAACACAAGAAATACCTTGTGCAGTCCTCTGAAGCACCACCATCACAGCTGATGGCCATGCATCATATGTAAAGAGAGGAATCACTGCTCCCTTTTTTTCAGCATTGACTGTCTGAATTGCGAACCCTAGACTGTGAAAATAGGATTAGCAGCACAGAGGGAAGCTGGGCCAACTGCCATTGGGGAGAAGGTAGAAGAGCCAAGTCCAGGGCAGCACTAGATCCTAGCTGGACAGAAGGAAGCCAATGGTGCTGGGAGAGCTGTGGGCTGGAAATGCTGTCTGCTTGTGCCGTGCCGGTCACGTGCGGTGAGCACACCTGCCTGGCTCCTGCTCTGGCAGCAGGGACTGTGGGGAGGCAATGAATTAGTGGAATTAGGTCATCTTGAACCCAGAATGAGCTGTTCAGGGTTTCTCAGACCTGCTGAAATAAGCAGCAAGTGTTTCCAGGCCAGGGTTCCTGTTGCAGGTAGGGTCTCCAGGTTTGTTCATGTGGGCATGTTGGAGCCTCTTTTCTCGGCATAGCCTGACTGTGTTCTACAGTTTGTAAAACAAAATCTCACGCTGTCCTGTGGCTGTGAGGTAAGAAGGAAAACTGGCTCCTTTGCTGCAAATGTTTTTTAGGTGATACGTTTTGGAGTTGATGTTTGTCCTTTTGGTAGAAAGGGTTAAAATTTGAGGGCAACAGGTATAGGCAGACTTCGGTATGTGATATGTTCGACTGTTTTGCAAGGTGCTATAAATGTTGGCTCCGTGTAATCTGATCCCAGGGTAGGACAGGCTAACCTAATGGAGGAAAATAGACAGCAATGTGAAAGAACTGGAAATTCAAGTCTAGCTGACTAATACCAGCCTGCTCCGGAGGCTTTTGACTGTTCATATTGCTGACAGCTGACAGCAAGTGAGAGGCAAACGACAGAAACATTGCCTAATCTGCACTACATTCATACAGATTCTTTAAAGACGCTGCAAAAGGTAAGATCCTTTACGTTTCTCAACCTGGCAGTTGCCGAATGCAGCCTTGAATGTATACATTGCTGACGAGTGAAGTACCAGATGGAGGCCTGAAGTCCATGTCTGTGTGTTTGGGAAGGGGGAGGCTTCAGCAAGTTCTGTGTGGATTAGTTTGTGCCTCTTTCTAGGTGGTGCACATCTGTTAAATTCAGCTTTCTGAAACTGCTCAAATACTCAAGCATAGAAAGGCAAATCAAGTAGCATTTTTATGGCTTTATCAGAGAGTAATTTTGAACTTCTTTAAATATTTTTGTTTGTTGTGCTTGACAGTCCAGTTGGAAAAGTTTTTTAAAAAGTATTTGAAAAGGAAATGTACAGAATGCTAAAAATCTGTGTTGCAGAAGTTGTAACAGGGTTTTTACTGAGCTGGGGCCTGTAGCAACTTCTGCAGAATGCTGAAAAAGTCCTGTGGGAGTTTATCGCCCTGATCTAGAATTACTGACGCTTGGCTGGAAGAGGTTCCCTGGAATAAGAAACTTTTAACTTGAACCTGATCTTTGCTGGCTGGTTGTGGGTTTTTTTGGTTGGTTTTGTTTGGTTGGTTTTTTGGGGTTTTTTGTTTGTTTTGTTTTCTTCTTTCTCCTTTAATGTATGTATTTTGTGTGCATTTATATTGCAGCTAAAAAAAGTAATTGTTTTGGGCCACCCATTTTTCTTCAGTAAACTTAACTTTCACCTGCAGATAATTTAAAAATGACGTAGTAATTTATGTGCAAAGTAGTTTTTAGAGAACGATTGACAGTTTTATGTCAGTATGGGGTACAGACTGGCAACTGTTAATTTGTGAAGTTTGGCACTTAGCCAAAGCAATTATATTTAGTTTCCCTGGTCCTTCTTCCTCTCACTGCCACTGAGTGTGTATGTGTTAATCAAAAGAGCAAAACCTTTCAGGGTCAAACAGTTTCCCTACCCTCCTACACCTCTTTTACAAGTTTTCTCATATCCTGTTATCTATCTTGGAGCTCAGCCCTTGATCTCTTTCTGTACTGAGACCCTTTTCCTTTGAAATCAATGAGATTTCACTTATCTGCAGCTTTATTGTTATAACTGCTTATAGGACTGTGGTCTTAATGCTCCATAAAAGGTGCTATTAAATGCCAGAAACCACTTAAGAGTGCCTTTTAAAACATTTATTCTGTGTCACTGAACTAATTAGTTTGGTTTGCAGAAATTTCGGAACCATATTTGGTTTTTCATCAATTTACTGCTTTCTCACTGTCTTTTTTTAAACCTGCTTTTTGAGATTTTGAGCAGTATAAAAATAGCAAGATATATTTGATACTGATGTTAATTTGGTTATCTTATTTTGAGACATAAAACCACTCCCGACTCTGCAAATTAAATGTTGGATAAAATAATATATACTAATTGTTGTAGGAGAGGAAGTAATGAGAGAGCTTTTGTTTTCCTTTCTCTCCATAATCGGTGTCACCTCTTGATGAGCTTGACTTAATGCATACTTGCAGTGTTATATCAAACTTGTAGTCCATCTATTCTGATTTTTGAGTGTTTAATATATTATTATTTTTCTGGTGGAGAATGTATGAATCCAGAAGTGAGCAGTTACCAGGAAAAAACAGCAAAATCCTGTATTTAGAGGTATATGATTGCGGTCTGAATTGCTGAAGGTTTGTAATATGTTATGACAGCTCCTTTTCGTTGTTTAAAAAGAAGTCCTTATGTAATGGGGCTGGTTTGTTCTAATTACATCGAGCTGTTTTTAAAACATTTTACAGTTTTCCTAGGCTTTTGACTTGTGTCATGTCTGTAGCAAGGAGATTGAGGAAGTACATGTAGGCTGATGCATTTTTAATTGCTTTCCTTTCATCTTTTCAAAAGTAGTTGCTTCTCAACTTAATTGTCTCCTTTTTCTCATTTTATCAGCTTGGAAATATGAGCACCTTAATTTTTTCCTTTTTTTTTGCCAGTAGTGATGAATTGTCTACAAAAACAGAATCAAAGGGCAGACCAGGTCAGTGATTGCAGAGTTTTGGACCAGCGAACCACACTCCCTAGCCTCTGCATTTACTGAACTTTAGCATGCACTTGTACCATTATGCAGTAGAAAGAGGAGAAGCAGGTCTTTGCTATGAATCTCATGTTTTCATCTCTTGGATCCCTATAACATTGCTAAACAAGGCCATGCTTTCAGAAATATTCTTCGTAACAAAACCTGATGGTTGTTAGGGTAGGTGACCTTTAGATAGCCCTACACAGAGAAGTTCTTAGAAAGATTGGCAGTCATGCTGTTTGTTGCCAGGAAGTTTGGTGTGCTTGTGGCCAGTGTTTTTCAGATGGTAGAGGCCTGGCTTGCACACACACCTCTCCCTTTTTTGCAATAATGACATCGATGTTATCTTTCCAAGACCAAATGTTAATGCTGCCCTCTGCTACTATGTTCCCCAGGCTGGTAGGCTGCTGAATTCTCACAGGCTTGACAGACTGTGTGAGCTCCCTGTTCACTGCGGGGGAGACACTGCCCTTTTTAGGGGTGGCCCTGTTCTTCTTGTTTGGCTTTCAGTGCGTGAGGGGAAGATCAAGGTGAATACTTTCCCAGCAGTACTGAGATGGTGATTATAGCAGCAGTGGGTGGAGGTGACTGAACTGGAAGCAGAGAAGGAGTACTTTTGTGTATCCCCTTGTTCTATAGAGATGTGGAAGGTTGTGGGGGTTTTGCATCTTTGGTAGTCAAAATAGCCACAACAAAAGTACAAGGTCGAGTCAGTAGAAGGACCTATGTTTTATTTATATGTCTTGGTGTATATGTCAATGCATGTGCACATGGGTATAAAGCATGTTCATGTAACTGCAGCTGATGTGTGTGTGCATGCATCTGCACAGGCACATAGAGTAGGGACTGTGCTATGAAGCAACATTTCCACAGCTTTTATCTAACTGTAGTTCAAGTACTGTGGTTTTTCTGTGAGCTGAGGCTTTAGTAACCCAAATTCAATCTGAAAACTTTCAAAGCTGTATGAGTAGCCAAGGCTGCTAGGTCACATAACCATTTCTGACAGTTTGCCTTCATCTTTTCTTTCACTTGTCTAATGTGCTGAATCCACTAAATAGTTTGGATCAGGTAGGGAGGGAAGGAGGGCTGGGAGTGGGCAAGGGTGGAACAGGTAAAGAGAGGAGGCCCAATCTCTGACATGATTTGGGAAGGAGGGGTGGGATGGAGTTGCTATGTCCCATCTCCCTAATATCTTCTTTTACCATGGAGCCAACCTATGAAAATGCAGGATTCAGTTATTTTCATCCCTGGAGAATGGTGAAGTAAGAGAGGGAATTTGGACCGTGTATTCCCTCTGGGTGCCCTTGCTCCCTTACTTTAGGACAACCTACAGCTGACTTTTCCTGTTGAGTTGGCTCTACTTTGCTACAGCATACACTTTGCAGAGAAGTGACTAAAACCCAGGGTGGCCTTTCTCTTGCCCGATCAGGTTAGGGAGGCTTGCTCTTTGCTCTAAGCTTTGTCTGAGCTCAACAGCTTCACTTGAGTAAAGCTGGGAAGAGCCTTTGTTGCCTCAGTTTCTTTTAGCTTGCTCTTTCAGACTGGCCTGTTGGTGGTAGGCTGATCTTTTTTTTTGCTGCAGCATAAATCAGTTACTTACAGTGCTCTATGTCTGCATGCCCACACTGATTTGGGACTACCTTAACATATCAAGCATCCTGGCAGGAGAGTATACAGATGAAAAAAAGTCTTAACTACACTGTAATTTTTTTCAGCTTTCCCAGCAGTGCTCTCTCAGGTTGCTGGATTTGTGTGTAACAGCTGTGTTACATAAATGTGCTAAATAAAAGGGACTTAAAAAATAGCAGGGAACATGGGGATATTGGAAGAAAAGGGTCTCAGGGATGGGGGAGTCTATAAATGGTGCTGGAGCTGTTACTGTTAATAGTCTGGAAAGGCATCTTGCCTCAAATTAAATATTCAGGCTAGAAGAGATAGTTGGAGGGAAAAAAAAAAAGAAAAGAAGATTTTTAAATTTTTTTTTTGATGGCAAAGAGCTTGTTGCTTGCATTTGTGATTTTTGCTCTCTTTGGAATAGATGTGTTTTTATGTGAGATTAAGGTCAAGGGGGTTCATTTCACTTCTTCTATGTGGACTGAATTGTATGTCAATTTTATTTTTTTATGATTGTTTATATTTAACAGATGAATCCTCTTATTCTCTGTCCTCCTTGCTATATATGTACTGAGAGCCTGTGGTGACACAGGCTGGTTTCCAGCCGGGCTGCAAAACAGGCGTTTATTGATACTGATGATTTCTTTGTCCTTAATGAAAGCTCAGCAAAGGTCACTATGTTGGCTTTTATTATGTCAGCTGCCGTTTGCCCAGTCTGCCCTAGGCAGTGTGGATGCTCTCAGAAGATTTGAGTCTGTTCCTTATGTTGTTTCTTTCCGTCTTCACTGCTACCGCCTTACCATGTTGTTTCCTTATCTCCTTTTAATTTGTGTGAGTAGTTGAAATACTGAGCCTTCAGAAAGTTCTTGTGCCAAGTGACATACATTAACTTCTTGTTCTTGCTTGTTATTTTGCCAGCTGCAGATGCCCTGGGTCTAAGGACGTGGTTCAAAGCCCTTGTCCTGTGCAATTTTATAATATTACTGAATAGGAATAATTAATCCATGAAGAATGACACAGTAGACTGTATTGTTAACATTTTTGCCTAGTGTGGACTATACATAAAGATCATTGTGGGATTTCTGTATTAAGAGAACTGCAATACCATTCAGATTTGCTTCCCCTATTTAAAGAAAACCTGACTCTACAATGATACTTGTATAGTATCTTAAAGACATGCAACTCTGCATAGGTGGACTCTGGGTTGATCCATGCTTAACCTCCACTGATAAAAAGGAGTTAGAAACTTGAGTGAAATGGTGTGGTTACCATCCATGTGTTTGTCTGACCTCACGTGAGATGGTTTTCAGTACTTCTGTTCAAAATTTCCAGGTGATGTCTTTAATCTCCCCTTTCCTCTCATTCACTCACCTCTTCTTCCTGCATCCAAGATGGTGTTGAGGAGGGACTTCAGCTTTGCATTTCTGTTAAGTCATGACTTTGGCGTTTCTAGGCTAGAGCTAATACCGCAGACTGTCTTAGGAAATCAATGGGAAATTCCAATCTCAAGTTATTTTTCCCTGTGCTAAATGAATTGATTTTTTTCATCAGTAAGTCAGGATTCAGATCTGCATTTGAATTTTAAGGCAGCTAAGATGATTCTTATTTTAAATGTATGAATGATCTTACTAATCTTATGAAAAAGGCAATACAAGAGTATTGCAATCATCTTTAGTAACCTTAAAGGGGACTGGATCCAGCAGCTTGCTGGAGACATCTTTCTGCTCAGCTGGGATGCTCTTAGTACCAAGACTTGAGCCTTCCAAGTTCATAGCTGAGATTCTTCAGCAAATTTTTGGGTATGTGCCCGGTGCTTTGATGCATGCTACACCTGTGCCAGTGTGGTGCCGTTATGTTATTTCAGTGATCTGCACTGCAGTGTTTGAATGCTGAGGTAGTATGGGCTGTGCGGCGGGCATTGGCCAAATGGTGTAAGTTGCTGCCTGTGGAGCCGGCTCCTCCTCTGAGGACGCCGGTTCGAATCCCGAGGAACTCGCTGTCACCGTCCCAGTGTGCTCAGCCGTGGCAAGATGAACCTCAGGAGTAAAAGGGGTGAGGCCAGTTCCGCACACACTGTGCCTCACCTAAAACATCCATTGCACAGGCTTATCCCAAAATCTTCGTTAGCGAAGTCTAGCCAACAACAACAACAACAGTATGGGCTATACTGGCTCATACTGTCACAGTGGTAGTGTAGGCTGTATTGGCTCTGGAGTTGAAGGAGAAATTGTGGCTTTGTTACTTCCCAGTTGGAGCCTAGTTGCAGTATTGCAACTTCACTGTTGTGACCAAAAATGTGGAGTTTAGTCGCGTTTCTTACAAGCTTTGTTGAACTGGTTTAACAGGGCTGGGATTAAATGCAGGGTATATAGGGAAGAATGATGGGAAATGTCTAGGTGGAAGGAATCCTATCATGTATGTCCTGGGTACCAGAGTAGCATGTACTAAGGGTTAAATTGACTGAATGTGCTTTTTGCCAGACTGGCTGAGGAGGTTGTTTCTAGATGTTGAAATCAGTGGATGACAGGAATTTCCAGATGAGATTTACATAATTTATTTTTGAGTTCAGTTTTAAGGATTAAGGAAAATTTAGGTGTTTGTTTATATTGTGTCTTAGTGGTGCTTTTTATAATATATTTTTACAACAATTAGTAAAAATGAAAGCAAAACCTTATTTCCTCTCTAGTTCTAAAAATTTGATGTAAATTTTATGGTAATATGTACTTGCTTCCCCTTCTTGGATTATTTGTCTGTAGTCAAGTTTACTGTACATGTGAATACAATTTACACATTTTATTCTGTTTGCAAATAACTTATTTTCTACTCACAGATGTATGTAAAATCAGGCAGGGAGATAAGTGGCATTATTTAGCAAAAACAATAGCCATGTTTGTGTTAGCCTATAGACAGCAGGACCCTGTGATAGTTGGAAGAATGAAAGCACAGTTTATAAAAATAGATGTGGGGGGAAATATAGCTGGTTTAGAATTCTGCTGGCTTCTGTGAAAAACTGCTCTTGTTTTCTGTACGGCTGAGAAAATGATAAAGGAAAGTACGTTTGCATTATTTTGCCATACCGTTATTGCCCAATAGATCATTTGCTGTTACTGTGTATTGCTACAGAAGTAATGAAAAATATCCTGCAAATAATAATAGTTTAAGTGCCTAACCATTATAAGGTTAGATAGAAAAGCTCACTAAAGCCTGTTCAATCACTTATCTTTGGCTTTGGTACTAATGTTGTGGTTAGATGATTCTTTTCATGTAAGAAGAATGCATCATTCAACTTCATATTTATAGAGTCTTTGGCAGTTTTGGGGAGAGGGTGTAGAGGAGAAGGAACATTCTTACACCGCTGCATCACTGCCGGGCAGAGTTTGGAAAACAGCTTTTGAATGCCTGTTCCTGCAGCATTATCAGATGATTAGGAATTTCATGTTAGCATAAAGTATGACTAGTTTAAGTAGTGTTTTTGTGGATCAAATGCATTGTGCTGCTGCAGTCTCTTAAACGGTATTAAATCATGATAATTAGTTTTGCATTGAAGGTTTTATTATTTATTTTTATAAGATAAAAAGTAAGGAAATATTTATTTATGACTCTTAGTAAGTTTCTGCCACAGCTTTTTGGATCTTATGCATTTAGTGTGCATCTTGGTATTCTAGTATCTGCTGTAAAATATTAATATTTTAAAGAAGAATGAATAACCTGGCACTAATGGGAGAAAATGTCAGTTCTCAGTGCACATGGGGAATTTTTAAAATCTGTCCTAGGGTGGCAATCACCTCCAGTTTTCCTTATACTCTGTTTGTATATCTAGTGCTTGCTAGATAGCCTGTGTTTCCAACTCATAATTTATTCTGATTTTACATTGACACTTTACGTGTTACTGACCTTAGGAAGTTCCTAGATCTTAAGAACTTGTACTCCTTGATCATACATGTGGCTGCAGTTAGTGTTACGGCGATGGTTATAAGCTCCTGCAATGTTCTGGCTCTGGTTGTCACGGGACAATTAGCTTAACACCCATTAAAAAAAAAACAAAACCCAACACCTCTGTTTGGAAATGGAAGAGGTTCTTGTATTTGCCTTGTGATCCTTCGGAGTGAAGTTGCTATTCATTGATTAGGGGGAGTGACTTAAAATATTATTTAATCTTATTGGAGAGTTAAGATTTTTTTCTAAGCACTAATCAAGGCAGAAGTTGTACTTCAATAAATTTTCATACCTGTCCTCTCTTCTGAAAGAGCTGATACATCCCTGTTGCCATAGATTGACCCACTTCAATCTCTGTCTTAGGAAATATTAAAATATATATTTTATAGTGATGTACTTTATTTTCAGACTGGTATACAGGATGATAGGAGTCTACAATGGGCCGAGTTTGGTTTAGTCCTGCTGTACTGGCAATGTGAGTCTAATTTCCTAACTATCCTTACCTTCTAGAAGGCAAGGCCAAATAATTACATTTAGGGAAATCACCCAAGATTGTATGGTTGCACGTAATGCTTTTGATGCCATAACCCTGCTGAAGTATGGAGAAAGCCATGTTAACTGTTCGAGTCAACCAGCAAAATGACAAGGGCTGAGGCTGAATAGTCGTGGTTCCTACAGCACATCCTTCTCTGTTCAAGCATGTAGCTCTCGTTAAAGCAAGTATTCTTTAGTTAGTGTTGTGGCTAATCTTATGAGCCTTTTAACAGTTAATTAGAACAGGGTTTGGAAATTGGAAAGGTTCTTCTGTTTTCTCCTTGGATTTTCTGATTTCTTAGAAGGGTAGGATCTAGTGACTTTAAATGCTTGAATGTTCTGCTGTCTCTGCTTAGGAATTTGGGAATACCACAATGTATATAGGAAAAACAGCTGTTACAGTTCCTGAAGTGGAGGAGTATGAGTCTCTGTCATGATCCTCCTTAATTAAATTGCTTGGCACTGGGGAAAGGAAGATTCTCTTCATTTTTTGAGTTTCAGCCTACTGCAAAACCAAGGCCAAGTTAAACTTCCTGTACAAAGACAGATGCTGATCCTTACTAGTGGCACTGAGGTTGCCCAGGGACTTTCCTGGGAGTCTTACTCTGGATGATTATGTGCTAGATAGACCTCTGCTCCTTATTCTTCTGTCATGGCAGCCCTTAATCACAGGCAGTTTAAAGAATTTTGCTCTAAGTGCTAGGAACCCCACGTTTTACTTCCTCTAAAATACATGGATTTAAATTCCCAGGCAAGGGCCAGTTCTGCGCACACTGTGCCTCACCTAAAAAATCCATTGCTCCGGCTTACCCCAAAAAATCTTCCTTTGCGAAGCCTAGGCAACAACAACAACAAAATTCCCAGGCACCAACATACTCTCTTAGGTTACTAATTTTAGACACCTGTTTCTATTATTCTTTTGAAATAGTAGGGTTTTTTTGTTAATGTATGGGTCACCTTAGTTCTATGCAAAGGTTATGTTTTGTGCTGGCCTTTTTCCCCAGAAGTGGTGCAACACAACCTCTTCATGAGCTTTGTAAACTGTGTTTACCTTTGGTACTGATGAGTAAGTGAAAACATGGGAGCTGTTAGGCACGCATCCCTTCACTGAAGCTGTTTACATTCTGTAGTTTGGGAGGTGGGGTTTTTTTCTGCTTTGTCCTGTGCAGTTTTTTTGCTGGTTCTAATTTGCCATGACGTGGTCAGTGCTGTTTCCTTCCGGCGGCTTGCAAGCCTGTGGTACAGATAAGACTACGTTTGCAGTGCATTTTCAACATGAAGCTGAAGATCTGCTTCACGTAGGAACCCGAGGACTCTTATTGTACAAAGAATTTAATTACTGGTTTCGTCATTTTGACACTGGGATGCACAACCTAGAGCGTTTTACTTGCAAAATAGCAACTTTGCTAAATTTGAGCTGTGGGTGAAGAAAAAAGGTGATAGATATGCTTGAGATCTACAGCCAAGTAGGTCAGTCTGGGTTTTGTATTTTTACTGTGAATAAACTGTAAAGATGAGTGTTACTAATGAATGTGAAAATTGCACGTATGAGTCAAATGAAAACATAGATTTTATTTTTGTTAACTTTTTAAACTTTTCTTTAGTCTTGTACTTTTAATATTAAACACTTCGAAAGTGATGTCTTCTTGAAACAGTTTTGTATCAGGAATGAAAATTCACATATATTAACCAGTAAATGTAATACCTTTGGAGACATGAAAGTGTCTGACTTCCTTGGACTTGGAACAGTTTTATTGCTTTATTGCAACTTCTACTATTTCAGAAAAGTAAAGTAATAATTTTTAATGATTTTTTTTAATTTTTCCTTCCGCAGTGATAAAGGCTATCAAGGTGGGAAGAACAACTCAGGAAAGGATTTGCTTTGGCTTGTTTCCCTTTGAAACGAGAAGAACCCAGGAACACGGATGATCTAAAAGATAAAAACACTGATACTCAATTAATTTTGTGATCCTGGATTTCTGCTCAGCTGAACCTTGGTGACGCTCTCCAGTCTTTTGCATTCAAGAACATTTTTCTTTGTATGTTGAGCTGAGACCTGGGAATGCGTTATTATGGCAGCAGTTGTACAACAGAATGAGCTTGTGTTTGAATTTGCCAGCAACGTCATGGAGGATGAGCAGCAGGTATGGGATGGTGTAAGAAACCATGTTTGTACAAGTTGGTGCTAAGGGTATTATTAAACATGAGGAAAAATGTGGTGTAAAACACAAAAAGGAAACATTGAGGTCATTACTGTTGCAGCAGAGTCTTTGTGCTGTTTCAAAAACTTCCTGTAACTTCCATGGGAAGAACCGAAATTGGTTGAAATGTTAAACTTCTGCAGTATTGCTGAGGCATGCTCCTCCAAAAATGTTTTTCCTGTTTTAGACATTTATGCCACTAGAATCAGTGCGTGTGTGATACAGAATTTCTCAAATCTGATACTTTACAGTAGTTTCAACTTCGCTAGTTTGCTAGGATAAAATTCTGAATGAAAGTAATGGTCACACTACAGATGACTGGAAGGGACAATATGTACCTGCTCGCTGTTATTTACTGATTTGTTTCCAAATTGTGTTATTGTATGCCAGCTATTCAGAAATAAGCTTGAATGTAATTTAATTTTTTTTTTCACACTGCAGGGAAAATATGCCTGTTTCTGCCCAAGTAGGCTCTCAGTTAGATGTTGATTATTTAAACCACATCCTATGAGCTCTGAAGCTTCAGTGTAGGATTCCTATTGTAAAAATCATGTGGCTCCTCTGTAGCTGGTGGTTAATAGTAGATTTTGCATATATTAACAAGTAATTGGGTGTCTGAGTGCTGTGGAGAAACAGTTCTTAAATGGCTGAGAAGCACCATGACAAACTGTTCTTTTTGTTAATGTGAAAAGCATTTATTTTCCTCTCTTTGAAAAAAATATTTCCGGCTTTATAATCTTGCCTCTGTTTCTCTGTGTGGCCTGGTATCTGACTGGGTCAGTGGCTGGTTTCTGAGAGTCATGCGATCGTTTCAGTGAACTGAGTGTTGTCTGTCTAAAGTGCTAACTCAGTTTTGAGTGGAATTTAATAATGTAACTTCCTTCCCTGTATTTTTCCAGAGCTTGTGGTAGCCTGGGGATTTAGATAATGGGAATTGCACAAGCATAGTCAAAAACGAGCCTTACTTATTACCACTGTTGGTTGTTCATTGCTGGCTTTACAAGCCAATGGGAGAAGGAAGAATTGAGGTGGGAAGGGCTACTTAGTGTGGTTCCTGGAAGGGATGTGTGAGCAGACATGGTTTTGTTTGGTTTAGCTATGCATTCTGCCACTTGCAGTTTCTTCAAATGCTTACCTGAAAAACTTTACTAAAGAGACTCAACAGGATGGATGGTAAAACCTCCTCCTTGAGCAGAACTTTCTCCAGCTTCAGAACAAACTCAGTCGGTAATGTTTATTTCATAACCCCACTAAAGTCTGCTCCAGATGAAGCCTAAGGCAAGAAGGCATCCTGTAGCATGCCCTAAAGGTGATGAAATCAAAGCAGAAAGTCCATCGCCGCAAACAGTTGCAAGCTTCTCTTAAATCACTGGGTTGACTTCATTCAGACATCAAAGATGCAGTCAGCTAGCTGGCTGCGTGAAGGTGGATCTTGAATACGCAGTTGGAGAAGAGGAAAAGAGGAGTAAAGACCTGGGAAGCTGGAGCAATGTTTAGTGCCCAAAAAGACTGTGTCTTGCTTATATTCGGTTGATATGCTTCTTACCACATAAGATCTAGTGTTACTCCTAAAGTTCTGGATAGACTAGGTGTATTTAAGGGTAGATAACACAATTTGTGTATTTTTCAAAAAGTTTAACTCTGTAAGTGCTCTCTGTTGGGCAAAAGCTTTTTTTATCTTCATCAGTATACAAAAGGTGACATTTATATGGAGGTGTTATTTACCTGATCTTTGGATAATTTTTTTTGTGATGCCCCCACAAGCTGCCATTGCAAGGACTTTGGTACTTTTCTTGTTGACAAGGCTTTGGCTGGAGCTCTGTTGTGCCAAGAGCTGTTGGGACGTGGAACAGCTGCAAGGAGAGGTTCAGGGTCTAAATAGCAGCTATGCTCAGTATTTCAGGGAAGTCATAATTCATGGCTATTTTGTTTAATTTTTTTTTTTAATCTTGGTTTAACAACCATAAATTATGAACAGTCCATTTGCAAATGTAAGCATTCAGCATTCAGTGGCAAATGCCAATGGGAGAGGCTCAGTCACATGGACCCGTGTGAACGGGAAAGGCTTGCTCTTATCAGCTTTATCCTTTGCAGTTTGGAAAAGAGTAATTTTTTTTTTCCTTGGAGGGTTCATTTATCACATGGTAGATGTATGGTGAGGAAGAAATGGGAAGAAAATATCCTCATATTCTGAGATGAGAACAAGTGGCTTGCACTAAGACTGCTTATAATCTTTCTGGCTCCTGCTACATGTCAGAGATGTGCTTAAAATAGAGGGTTTGCTTTTTCACCCCCTCTTTTCTGTGTATTTGTTCATTTGTTTTGAGTTTTGGTTGTTTATGGAGTTTGTTTTTTGTTAGTTTTGCTTTGGTTGGTTTTGTTTTTATTGAGAGAATGGGAGAGAGGGAGAAACTGCAGAGATAAAACTGTGCAGGCTTTGGTAGAGTCGCTGTTGTTGCCTAAACCTGCTTCACTTCCTGCCTGCAGCTTATTCTCTCAGTGTCTTTTCATTTAGTCCTTTTTGTATTTACAACTAATGTGATATTTGATCAGGACATTCTTAATTTAAAAACTTAGATAAAAGTAGCCACAGTGGCTAGATCCGTGCTAGGAAGCTTTAAACGGTGCCAGAGACAAGCTGAATTGTTACAGCCGTTAAGTTGGTAGCATGGGTCCCAGAATGACTGCTCTGTGTCAGGAGGTGCTCTCTCAAGTGGCTCTGATGTGTGTAGTAACCTGTACCTGAAGACCCTTTCTGTATCTCTGAGGGGTGCTTCTCTTCCCTTCTTCTGAGGGAGAGGGGTCCAAGCCCTTAGACTGGGCTATGACTTCTGCACCATCATCTCGTGCCTTGGTGTCTTCTTCCATATTCCCTGATGTCACCATGGGCTTTCTGACATATTAAGTCACCTGGTCAAGACCAATGTCTTTATATTTTTTGTCTGTTTCCATCTTCTGTAGAAAGTTCCCCTCCCTTTTATCCACTTGCAGTTTTATGAAGACTTTAAGAAAAGGTGTGAAATCTGTAATGAGGTTGTCTCCTCAGGAAAGCAAGCAGCATTTGTCTGCCTGCAGCACCCCTCTGTGGAACTTGATCATTTCTCAGGTGCTGACTATGAGCTCTTTCAAAGTCAGGAGGCTGCCTCTGCCTCACCACAGGAACCTTCAGCAAGAGAAAGCTGAATGCCATTTTCTAGTCACTGAGGTCACTTCACCTAGTTTTGTTCAGTTTTCGTATTGGTTTGGTTTTGTTTTCTTTTTTAATAAATGGCCATCTGTACTGCAAGTCTGAATTCTGTTATTCAGTTAAAAAGACAGGCTTTTTTTTCCCTTAAATTTCTTTCTCTCTTCCCCACCTCTTCCCCATGTAGCTTTTCCCTTCTCGTGTCTATTGCATGCATTTCTTCCTACCCATCCCTCACTTGCACAAAATTTATTTGCCACCAGTTAGAAGCTAGTCACCATATTCCTGGGACAGGGTATCTTCCTTACAAGACTTGCAGTATGAGAAGACAGTACCTCCAAAGTAGAAGAAATCCCCTTCCTTATTTTCCATTTCCACAACCAGGATGGTGTTTTTATCTTCTGTCAGTTGGTGACAGCTGATGAGACTGTTCTCAGCAAAAAAAAAGCAACACCTTGCCAGCCTGTCAAACACACTGGAAGAATTTGAGAGCAGCAAGATTTCTGTCTTTGACCCATGGAGGAAGACAGGGTTCAGTTTTTGGGGGGTTTTGGAGCATGACCAAAGCTCATGGGACTTTCCATGGACTTCAACATCTGTATGAAGCTTTACACTCCTCGGAATTGTTAAAGGTTGGTCTGCAGGGTGGGTTTATAGATAAACTACAGTGAGGAATTTGGTGTCTAAGATTTGAGAGAGTTTCAACAGTAGCTTAACTTCTTTATGTATCCAGAAGACATAGGAGATAGTTTGAAGTCAAGTCAAAGCTTTGATGAAGATAGGGTGTCATATTTTAACCTTATTTTGCATGAGAAAGATGAAGCAGCAGAACTAGACAAAAGGAAAAAGTACGCAAATTGTTCTTCTGTGGATCTCTGTATTGATTTTTTTGAAAATCATTGCTGATTTATGAACTCTAATTTGGGACCTTTTTTTAAACTTTGGGATAGTTTGCACTCTTCCTTTCGGTTAGTGCATGCAGAAGCACCTTTGTATTGCAAATAAATTATTTTGTGATCTTGCTATTAGAGAGGTCATTTCCTTTGTTGTAATTGATTCACTACTTTCTAGTTCTTAATTTAGTGCTTTCCCTGAGTGTAATTCTCATTACATTTTAGCTTCAAAGGAAGCCATAGTAAACGGGGGCTCTTCTGCAGTTCCAAATGTGTACAAAGTTATTTTCGTGTGTTACAAAAACAGAGCTACTGTAAGGTTTAGCTTGATGCTCTGGGATTCAGGCACTTTCAGTGAAGTACTGAGGTGAGGTTTTAACTCTAAACAGCCACATGTATATCTGCATACATTGGTATTAGCTTTTAAAACCAAATGAAATGCTTGTTAATGAAATCATAAGCAATTGTACAAAAAAGTGGTGACTCGTCTGCAAAAATATATTTCAAATTAAATTTATTTGCATTTGTGTGAATGCTTTTCTCAATAAGAGCATATTAGAATTTCCAGCCTTTCTGGTTCAAAACCGTAGCAGAAATGAAGTTATAGGCTGTACTGTTGTAAGGTATGAGTTGGAAGTAGATGTAACAAGAGTTTTAAAATAAAAGGCCACAAGAAGTCATATTTAATCTGATTCTTCCAGTGATTAACTTAAAGGAAATGACATTTAAAGTGTATTGCCATGAGTGAATGCATTTCTGTTCACCTGCAGTCTTTTGGAAGCATATTGTGTGAGCAGACTTCGCAGATAGTCTGGCACTGAGTTCAAGCAGAGATATTCTCCTGCCATGGGGATTTCTCTCGCTGCAGACACAGTGACCATATTGGAGTATGTGTATGATGGGTGTTTCTAGACACAGTCAAAATACTGTTTAATCTTGCAGAGCACATCTGATCATATGGATCAAACCAACTGCTGCTGAAATGCGTAAAGCAGCACTGTTCCATACCACAGGAAACATTTCAGTCAGCCATGAAGCGTCTTTCAGAGACATATGGATGTTTGGGCTTTTGCAATTAGGTTCCACAGCAAAGTAATGAAAACATTTGACAGTCAGTTGGCTTTATGTATGTTTCGTTTGTTATTCTGGAACTGTTTTTTATAACTTGTGCTCTGGGAGGCTAGGTCAGTGGCATGAGCATCAGTCATTAGAGAGTGACAGTGCTGAGCCAGAGTAATTTTTTTGTGCAGAAGAAGCTAAGGTGAGGCTTACCCTGAGCACAAGCAACTTGATACGTTGCTGCAGACACTGCAGTTATTGAGCTGGTGCAACAGTGGAGACAGGGAGAAAGGAGCGCTTTACTTCGAAGATGTGGTGGGGAGGAAGCTGGCCATTTGCTGATGAGTGTCCTTACATCAGAAATGAACACCTCAATGTCTCCCCCCTTTTATAGTCAGTGCAGAGAAATAGATGGTTTTAGGGCATGACTCATGCTGTTGTACCACAGGATCCTAAAACTGTGCAGGGAAATTGTGCCCAAGAAATACCATTTCTCTCTGTTGGCTCTGAAAGAAACCTGGGCTTCCTAGCTGATGCCCAAGTGCCTGCACCACTGCTACTTAGGTGAGATGAACCTCACCCTTAGTGCCTGTAAACTAGAGCAGGATGAGAAGACTGAAGTCTTCTTACTTGCATCTTCCCTTTCTAAACTCCATAGTTTTTACCTGCTCACTAGAATACTGAACAAGTACTTGCAAAGCATGTACTCTTCTTGCTTGCAGTTGACTGGAGCCTGAGTGGATAGCTGTATGTAATCCTTTAAAAGTTCTTCTTTAAATCTAGTTGCACATGGGTGTGTGATAGATGTAACTTACATCTCAAAATTATGTACTGTGGCATGTTACCGAAACTGAGGTATTTAAACTATTTTTAGAATATGAATTGTATCTCATAGAAAGCTGGTCGTGGACCATCTTCCTTGTAGCTTATGAAACATATTGTTAAAAATAAAAGTTTTTTAGATGCATGCAGCTTTTAATTTTTCTTCTCTCTACAGTGCTTTATCTTTTTTTTATTGATGTGGCTTTTATTTAATCTGATCTGTTTGTTTATTCTTGCCTGGTAGCAAATAGGATCAAGGATGTTTGGATCAGTAAACAAATAGGATACAGAATGTGAACTTCACTCTGAGGAACAACAGGGACCTCTTGGCCACCAGTGATTTCTGGTTTCTCAGCTCCAGCACAATGCAGTTGAGGTAGCCACAAATGTGTCGGGTAGAGGCTGGCCTATTGCTTGATTTGATATATGCCTATCATCTGGTAACATGATTGCACAAGAATACTTTAACTGGTTTGCCCTTTGTTCATTTTTATTGATGTCCTATCATATTGCTCTCTTTTAAAGCTTATATTTAATAAAGTTGGTCAGTTATTTGTGGGGGTTTTTTTTGTTTGTTTGAATTTGTTTGTTTTTTGTTTTGGGTTTTTGTTTGTTTGTTTGTTTTGGGTTTTTTTTTTTGTTTGTTTTGGTTTTGTTTTTGTGTTTTGTTTTTTTTTTTTAAATTTTGGTTTTGTTAGAGCTTTTTTGTTTAGCAGACTGTCCATGATAGAACTCCATTAAAATACTAGATTTGTTTCCTAGTTCTTCCTGTTTTCCTGGTTGCCCCTTACCACAGTTTTTGCTGAGACATGTTTTACAAAACGCAAAGCAATTTAAAGTGGTAATTACTGCCCTTTTAAACTTCTAATTGCACTTTCTACTTTCAGTACTTATGTATGGTCCAGACTTCCCTAAGGGAGGTAACCTTACTCTCCCATAGCCTTGTCTGTATTGAGCAAACAGCTGTGATACCATTTTCCACTGGTGTCAATGTGTGTAGTGGCAAGAGTGAGACATGAACAATCCCTAAGCAATATCATAATCATATGATTGGGTTTTTCTTTGTATTTTTTTTTCTTGTGTGGTTAAATAAAACTTCCTGCTCTTCCTTTCAGTACCTGAAGGGAACCTGCAAGAAAGATTGACTCTGTTCACCAGAGCATGTATTGACAGGACAGGTGGAAATGTCTTCAAACTAAAAGAGGGCAGGTTTATATTAGATACCAGGAAAAAAGGTTCTTTACTGTGAGTGTGGAAGAGTACTGGAACAGGTTGCCCAGAGAAGTTGTGGATGCCCCATCTGTGGAAGTGTTCCAAGCCCTCTGAGCAACCTGGCCTAGTAAAAGGTGTCTCTGCCCATGGCAGGGGTGTTGGAACTAAAGGATCTTTAAGGCCCCTTCCAACCCAGGCCATTCTGTGATTCTGTGGTCTGTGCTTTTCTGTGGAAGGTGAGACCAAATGTACATACACTGTTTTTCTCAGAAACATGTTTTAGCAACTTTTTGGTTTGTTTTCTTGTTTTTAAGTTTGCCACACTGATAGCATGTTTTATTTTTGTAATGAGGGAACCTTTCAGTCACACTAGACTTTCTTTGAACCTGCTCTGCTATGACGAGCTATGACTTTCTTCCTGCAAATGACATTTTAAGAGACTCACTTTGGAAAATACTGTGTCTGTAGTCGATGCATTTTCTGAAAACCTCTTCCTGTTGACCAGTTGCCTTTTCAGAGAGTGTGCATTTTGTTATTATTGCTGGTCAGCTTGATTTCTGCTTTCCAGCTACCTCTTCTCTATCTCTGATGCAAGACAACAGGGCAGTGTCTGAAAGTAGACTTAGGAAGGAAAGTGGGAGGAGGGGTGCAGAGTAGGTGTGAGTAATGTCAAGTGACTGAAGCTGAAAGAATTAGGGAGGAAACCTATTACGGCACTTAGATCAACCTGTTACACCCCTTCATCTTTTACAAAGTATCCCCTAAAATAGTGATCTTCAAATAATGTTTCTAGGGAAACTTGATGCCTGTGAGAACTTTGTCCAGTCCTGGCAGCCACAGGACTCCTCCACCCCCAGCTTGATGGGCAGAGCAAAAGATGAAGGTGCTTGCAGCAAGTTGCTCATGCAGTATTATTGCCAGCGAAGTTTAGGACTTACTGCTCTGTGCCACTCCTCTGTATTGTCACTTTTAATGCTGCAAAATGATGTCATGGACATCTGGTATTACACTGTGGAGTAAAGTCAATACGTTAGATACTATCGTGATACTCAATCTCTGGCTCATAGTGGAACACTGCTGCTATTGGGTTTCATATGCTAAAAATTATCTTGTTCTTTAGTACTCCCTCCTAACAATCTAATATTCAAGTGATGTGGTACAAATCTGTTGAAGTATTAATAAGTGGTTAGATTGGATGTGATCTAACTACTGTTTTGTTGTTTTTTTGTTTTTCTTCCCCTACCCTCCAGCTTGGTGATCCATCTATTTTCCCTGCTGTCATTGTGGAGCATGTTCCTAGTGCAGAACTCCTACATAACTACTCTGGTTTAACCTGTGTGGATGAACCTAATGACATGATCACTGAGAACTCTCTGGATGTCGCAGAAGAGCAAATCATAGAAGATGATGATATCACCCTCACAGGTTGGCAATGAAAATATTTCTGTGCCATGTTTTTGCACCAAGATGATTGTGACTAATAGTGGAAAAAAGCTTAATGACAAAAAACAACAGAAAACAAAATAAATAGTTGTGTTGAATGCTGTTAACTGTGTAAGAGACAGAAAATGACATTAATACTGTTAGCAGGTGGCTTGTAATCCCAGTTGCACAGCTGATAATGATGAAGAGTTTCATCCATCAACTTCATCCAGAGATTAAGGCAGAGTCCTGCTCAGAGTACCAAGAAGGTTTTTCTTTGCTCTTCATAGATTTAGTTTGCTCTTATTCATTAGGCAGTATGTTCCTAAGTAAACATTAAAAAAAAAAAAAAAGCTGGAATATGCAACTTGAGTAGATGTGCTACTTTTAACTTTGAGTTATTTTATTAGCCATAAAATGTGCACATTAGCATGACTTACTGATGTAAATATGCTCAGCATAGGATTAATTTTGGATCTCTAATACTGGTTAATACCTAAAATACATGTTTTGTGTAAATTCTGTTAGGAAGGATATCCCCAAAGAGAAAACAATTCTCAAGAGGAAAGCTCAAAGAGGTCACAATTTTTCAAAAACAAGAACTCACTGAATGTGTGTATTTGAAATATTTTTGCAGAACAGTCTCTGAGGTGGGGTAGAAACTTCGCAGTCTTCTTTCAGCCTCTGGGCTCCACACCTGGACTGTCTCCAGGGATGCAGACAGCCTGCTGGTTTCACTCATGCATTTGACATTATTTCCAAAGGGATACTCTGATACAATCTTTTACTACCAAAAGCAAAATAAGAGCTCAACAAACCTTGACATGAGGAATGGTTCACAGAGGAATTGACATGAGCTGTTCTCAGTAAATGGTTTTATCTGAAGAAAATGGCTGCTTTTTTTTCCTTAACAGTGAATTATCTGTGAACAGACTGTGACCATAGAATAAGTTAGGTTATTATTCAAGAAGGTTTTACATACCCAAACATTATTTGAGTTGAGACCTCTTGCCAACTATTCGCTTCCTGTTCATATTAATTATTCACACTGCAACTGGCATTTCCTCAGTGTGTTATTTAAGCACACTTAATGTCTGTGTGAATTTTCATAGTGGATCATTTTTGTGAATCCATATTCATTGTAGTATCTTGTGTGTGAATTTTAACTTGTGTGAGTGATTGTGAAACTCCACTTTTGTGGATGCCCTTGTTAACATTTTTGTTGTTGTTGCTGGTCACATGAGAAGGGTTTGCAAATTGCTGCCAGAAACTGAAAATATGTAATCCTTGTAACCAATGGTGTCCAAAGGTTTCTGGGATACTTCATAGGCAGACAAGTACAGTATTGTTCCCATCATCCATTATAGTTCAAACTGTCTGATTTTCTTTAAAGGTGAAGTCCTTAGAAATTGAGAGCTGCCACTTTGCAGAGATTATTATGGGGAAGGAGATATTAACTAATTCTCATTTCACATTCTCCATCCTGCTAGCTGCTGTGCCTGCTGTGGGTTTCCTTGGACAGTGGGTGAATGCAGGCCGGCAGGGACCAGCACTGCTGCTGGAAAGCTCCTGCTCAGGATGGAAGGCAGGCAGCACTTGTAGATCAGACCATGGCTTCTGGCAGGTTGCTCTCCAGCCTGACTCTAGTGGGGTAGATTTAGGGGCCAGGGGATGTGAAGGCACCCCACAGGAGGTGAGGAGAGGACGTGGGGGAAGGAGGCCCCTGTCGCCTCCCTGCTGGCTTCAGGCAAGCACTGGCTTTGGCTGCAGCTGCTTGCTTGAACTGCAACACTGCTGCATGGAAGAGACGTGGTTCAAGTACAACCTGCTGTAGGCTGCCTCTCAAATGGGGCAAATCTTAACTGAAATTTCCTACCTACTTCACTTTTCAGCTGCTTTATTTTTTTTCCTCCTTCCCTTCTTTGAAGTTGCCTTCTTGATTTTATTCATGGGCATGTTTGGTCTCAACAGTGAAAGGAGTTGCTTTGTTCTTTGAAGTTTGTATCAGTCTTTTCAGTCACTTTTTACGCCTTTGAGAGAGGATCAGACATTATAAAGACTGTATTAATTCCACATTAAAATATTTATAAGTCTGAAATTCACAGGAAAATAAAACTGAAACCATCATAATTAATGACTAAACAGTACTAAGTGATGACTCAACATATGAAAGATTTCAGGTTTTTTTAAATTACTAAGTTTTCAGAACTGTTTTAAGGCTGTTATATAATAAGCTTCTCTCTTCTCCCAGACTAACAGAAATGAGCAGTAAGCCTTATGAAACTGAAACACTTAGTTTTTAGGGATCTGTGTGCTGAATAATGGATGGTGGCAGGTTTTTTATTTACAGGATGTAGCTTCAGCCCTTCACAAGCACAGGTATCGCACATTGGTGATTACGTGCCTTTCTGTAAATTATTTTTATTAAAATATTGTAAAATCGTAAATTATTGTATATTAAATTTTGTAAATTATAACCTGCAGAAAACTATAAGAACAGCATCTGTTTTACATGAAGCCCTGCTGAGAGATGACCAGAAACCAACTTTTTAGTACATTAACACTCATGCTGTAATTTTTTTTATAATGAGTAGGTAGACTTGCATTATCACCCTCCCTTTAAAAGCGTTTTTCCCTGGAAGAAACTGTGGTGGCAATTTTATGGTCTGTTTGTTGCCAGTATTAAGGGATTTTAAGTGATTAACAATCATGTAATAGAGGGTGATTAACAAAATTAATTGGAGCATTTGGCTTTGAATTTAGTTTTATCTCTAAATGGAATACTGAAATTCTTTTCCTCTGAAAAATACATGGGGTAATGTTTTGTGCAGAAGAAATTCTAGACCTGTTTGTTAGTTGGTACAATTTGCTACACTTTGTATATCTTATTAATGTGGCTTATGATGTTTATAAGATGCCTAGTAAGGAGGAACTAATTGGATAATGCAGTTTCTGAAACTTTTTTGTTTATTATTGTTACAATATTTTCTTCGAACTTGGCCATGTCTGTTGAGTTTAATTTAGAAAAAACAACAGTTAATCGAAGTCTACTATATTGTTGTTCACCAGATTTGACATTGTTTCATGGGATCAAAGAGTGGCTGCACTCAGACAGTTTGTGGGGGGAATGAGAGAGGAGGGACAGAAAATTTGCACTGAAGTGCCCTATGCCCAGATCTGAATAGGAAGCATGGACGTGCATTTTCACAGATTGACAACAGTTCTTAATAACCAGTTCAGAAGTTGTTTTACAACATTTTGAAGTTTGGTAGCATTTGCCTTGTACATTTTGTGATGCTATAGCGGTTCTGCACAAACCTAGCATCTTTGGTGGTCATTTGTGATGTACAAAGAAATCCAAAGTTCAGGTGGAAACTGAACTTCACAGTGTTAATCTGTGAGGATTGTGGGTTGGTGAGATGCCAGTTGTAAAAAAAATGGATAGGGTTTCAGTTACTTTGTAAAGAAATTATTCATGGCTGACTGTGGTGTCTGGTTTAAAACAGACAGGGTTTTTTTCATATCCCTCCCCAATGAGGTAATTTTCTTTATAGACTGTAAAGCCTTATTTTAAAAAGAAAATGAAGGGTGATGTGTGGGTCTTCTGAAGTACTTGTGTTCTTAAACTGGGTTTTCCAGTGTCAGGTAACAGTCAACTCAGAGTTGATACTAAAAAATAAGTGCTTAAATTTAACAGCCAGCTCTGCTCTCTGCATGATTAACGGATCTCTTTCTACTTTTAGCAACTTTAGATTTCTTCTGACATTATTTTAAGGGGCTGCAGTCCCTTGTATTGTCTGTAGTAAAGCCAGCAGTGAGTTTAAACACACAGTTGTGACTAGCACAGCCCTTATCTTGGCCTGGACAAGGACTTGTGTTGTCCCCTCTCCTGAACTGCCAGCCACCAGGGAAGCAATGGGAATGGGACTGGATTGCCTGAAGTGAAGTAAAAATTTCAAAAAAGACACTGGATAAGAGTAAGGAAAGCAGGACTTTGTACAGAGGTGGAGAACTTCCAACGTGAGGCATATTTTCAGAGCAGAAAGCTGTGTTTGGGCAAGCCTCTGCTAACAGTGATTCATAGTGAATCTGAATTCACAGTAACTGAGCTGTAATTGGCATACAGATACAGAGGCTTACGTTTGTGGCTTGCTCAGATAAACAAAAACTCGTAGAGTACCTTGGGAAAAAACCTGAAGATATTTTTAGGTATGGTTCCCCCTTTCCGTCTCTTTTTTGTTGTCCCCTTTTTTCTCCTCCCTTTTTACTTTTTCCCCCCTCACCCATGTTTTTCTTCCCTGACTGTTTTCCCCTTTTTCACTTTTTCCTTCCCCATTTTTACTTTTCCCCCCTTTATTTTCCTTTTTCATAAGAAGCTTCTGCCTATTTAAGGTAACATTTGAAACCTGATACTGTCCAGAAACTATACTCCTCTCCCTCCGTCTTTCAGCTCTGACTTTGCCAAGTGTAAAAAATAAGCCATTTCTTCCAATTCCTCTTAAATCTGTGACTATATCATAACTTCCAGTGATTGGAATGCCATTCTGCAACAGTAAGAGAAAAACTAAAAGAAGAGACACCAGTTTGCCTTTGGTAGCTGAGTTGGTTATCTCTGAGCACTGCCTCACGGTGAGGATGCAAATTAGTGTCTTGCTGCAAGTAGGGTAGAGGTGGTCCTTCTTTTCGTCTGTGAAGTGCTCCCCACCTGGTTTGTATTAACTCTTGAGTTCTTGTAATTCAACTTGGTAACCCAGCAATACCCCAAAAGGCTTTTCAGATATTTTATAAAGCTCAGTTGTCTTGCTGGGTGATCAAAAAAAGTGTGAAGCCTGGCATGTGTTAAGTTACAGAAGTTTGTATTATGAACCGGGGCTCAGAGGGGAGGAAGAACCACAGTTCTTGGGGTTTTTTTCAGCAATGGGGAAATATTAACTTCTCTTAAACTACCTTGTGAAGTCATCTTCCAGGGAGAGGCTTGAAGAGTGTTGGCAGGAGCATTACAGTGATTAAGATAACTTACTTTTGCTGTTCTGTGTCTGTGGATAGAATGACAGTGCTGCTGCTTGTTGAGGAATACATCTAGTCTAGGTAGCTTGGCTTGAAAGCAGATTGAGCTCTGGGTGGGAACCCAAGAGAAGAGGCTGTGAATCTTTGTGATAACACAGGGCACAAAGATTGGTGAAGCCAGCCAGGTGAATGGACACTGAGAGACATAGCTGGAGCCAGGAATTGCTGATGTTTTGGGTAGCAAATGAGAGGAAGACCAGGGATGCCAGCGAGATGGAGGGACACTTGAGAGGAAGAGTGAGATTTTATGTGCTTGGACTGTGAAGGTGTAAAAGCCCAGGAGTTCCTTGGTTGAGGGTCCCCCTCAGGGGCTGCAGCTTGGGCTGTTTCTGTGTTAGTGCACCATAAATAAATGGCTTTGTGGAACAAGGCATCTGAGACTCTGCTATGGCAAACCTGGGGTCAAACCACAAAGGAAACCTGGTCTGAGTGTGGGGTATGTGAGGAGTCAAGGGGGTCATCATCAGCTCACTGGAGCTTCCTGCTGTGAAGTGGCTTTGGACCCAGCAGTGACAGTCTCTGACACTGTGAGTGTGACTGGCAGAGTGTCTTGTGAATGGTCAGGCTGGGAAATTTCCATAATATGATTTTTGTGATCATCAAATTATGCTAATTTCTATGCCTACATTATTTATATGGCTATTTTAAATTCCTTTCATTTGTCTTGGATAAGGATGGTGTGACACGTGGTTTAGCCGCATGATGTAACAGTGATGTAAAGCTGGCAACCTCTGCTTCACTTACTGTTATTCAGAGGGGAAAAAGTGACTGCTCTATCGCCTCAGTACCTGAAAGCCATGCACAGGTTTGGTCCTCCTTCAGCTCTTGCTGGGGAGAAAAACAGATAGCAGCAGCTCTCTCCTCCCTGCCTGCAGCACTGAGAACCTGGTGGTACCACTGCTGGCTTTTAAATTTTATGTGTCAGCATAAACCAGCCATGCTTCATGGTTTTGACTGAGCTGCATGCTGGCAGGTTAACCTTCCTGTCCATACTGGAACTAAGAACAGCTGCTTTGCCAGTGCTGCATGCCTATAGTTAGGGTGATGAGGTCTTGGTAATGCCAGTAGATGGTATGGAAAGTTTGGATCCAGATAAAACTTGGAACCAGAAATGATCAATCCATCAGCACCAAGCCAAGCATCAGCATGTCTGCAGACTATGTGAACTGTGCACATTCTGTCTTCTCCTCAGCTGAGTAGTAAATTCGCTAGGGATGCTGTTGGAGCTTAGGTGCTCTGCGGCTGAGCTCTTGAGCCTACCAACTGCCTGACAGAATTGTCAGTGGTTTGCTGCTCTGTCTTACTCTACAGCTTCCCCGGCCAAGACTTTAGTCCATACTCACTACCTCCCCTTTTGCCTTCACACTGTCCTCCGCAACTCTGTGTTTCTCATTTCCTAAGGCTGTTGGAGATACCAGCTAGGAGGTGCAGATCCTTAACTACCTACCTGAATGTCTTTGTAAGATGTGAGGTGCAGGTGGTCAGGTAGACTACAGGGTGAGTTGCTTTATGGATCAGGGATTCCCAACACCCATTTACTTAATTCTGTCTTAGCATCTTACTCTTGGGGCCTGGTGGGACTAAGGTCAAGGAAAAAATCCCGAAGGTAAGGAGACCTCTGTGAAGCACAGCTGGGTGGAGGAGGTAGGGTTGATGCATGGATGTCAGCATTCATCTTTGCCCTCTCCTAATGATACCACTGCTGAAGCTGTAAACATCTGGGGTGAAACCAGGGGTTTTTAGTTGGTTGTTTTTTTTAATTGTGTAATTGCTTAGTGCTGACTGAGCTGAGTGTTCTGTTGTTGCTCTTACAGCTTTAAGGTGTTTTTTTGGGCTTTTGTTTTGTTTTGTTTGTTTGTGGTTTTTTTGTTTGTTTGGTTGGTTTTTTTAAGTATAGAAACTCTGGCATAAACCTCTTGTTTTTGTGCAAAGAAACGTAAAAAAGTTCCAAGGTCGTTACATTGTGTTCGAAGGTGCATGTCTGCCGCCTTTTTTTTTTCTTAATTTTTGTGACTGCCCCACCCAAAATTCCTCAGAGCTAAACAGAGAGAGAGCGCCCGAAGCTGACTCATAACTAGACTGAGAAAGTTAGTGAGGTTTCTTGGTGTCCTAGGGAAAGGAATATTAATGCATCCCTTTTTATCACTTTGGTAGATGCAAGTAAATTCCCCAAAGTTGCATCAGCTACATGCCAAAAGATAAGGAAGCCCAACCTGTGCATTTCATCCAAGAAACAGTAGTTTCTAAAAGAATATGTTAAACAATTTTAAATGTTTATGGTACCAGAAACTACAATGTATGTTATTTTTTGTGCTACAATTATTTTGGAAAAACTCCTCTGGTAAAGTACTCTTACACTTAAACCAATATTAGCATCTTGGGACAGCTGTTATTTTGCAAAATGATATTTTATCGGATGTTCTTGATGTGTGCCCTCAGATGACCTTCATATGTACCTTAAGCAGTATAAATTAATGCTTGAGAGCTTTGGCTTTGTCTAATGACTGCCCTCCTAAGATTGATGAGGAATTGTCTAGAAGTCAAAATTTTTGAAAGACTTCCCAGCCCTCTGTATTGCTTTTCATGTTTACTTTCCAGTGTGTTCTTGAAGCCTGTACTATTAGACCTACCTATAATTCCCATAATTTTGAATGGTTTAGGATTCCCTTATACCCTTAAATCATATGTTCTCTAATAGAATTTGTGGGGTTTTTTTTTCTCTCTCCTCTGGGATAAATGACTGTATATTTTTGATGAGCATCTCTTATTTATGGAATTCACTTCCTTTCATAGAGCCATAGAATTGTTAGAGGAAAAGACCTCTCAGATCATCAAGTCCTACTGTCAATGCAGCACTACCACCGTGTTTGCCATCTAATCATGTCCTCAAGTGTCATGTGTGTATAACACAAAATACACACATATTTTTCTGTGGATAACACTTTGGACCACCATAACAAGTTAGCAATTCTGTGCTTCTTAAATAATATTCTCTGGAATATTGTTTGTGCTAGTGAAATTTCTTAGGTTCTTGGGTGCTGTGTTTTACTGCAGGCGCTTGATCAACAAAGAGAGGGCTTAGAGGCAGAAACAAAGAATTTGTATTTTGTTTGGTTTTGATTTTTTTGTATGTACAATCTGAAAAATATACTGTACCAAATAAGTTAAATTGTTGCAGTCTGTGTTTTCTCTACGGCTAATCTGTTACTACATGTTTACCACTTTTTCTTTTTTTCTCTGGAAATCAAATAGGAATAAATATCATGTTGAGCTCTAAGTCTAGTTTGTAGCTTCTTAAGAATTATTTTTTCTCCTTTAGTTGAAGCATCTTGTCATAATGGAGATGAAACAATGGAAACAATCGAGGCTGCTGAAGCACTTCTCAATATGGACTCCCCTGGTCCTATGTTGGATGAAAAAAGAATGAGTAAGTTTTTTATGCAATAAAATCCAAGATATATTTGCCTTGATTATTTGTGAAAGGAGGAGGGATTCAGTGTGGTTTCATGGAATTAGTAAGATTATTTTATAGCTTCCAGATAGCCTTTACATACATAATCTGAGTATCAGAAATCCAGTGCTGTATGCAATGAAAGACTTCATTGCCCTGCCAGAGTTGAACAAGAAAAGACAGAATCAAAAATTATAGAAGGAAGGTATGAATGAAATTGGGTGGTTTAGACTGCAGTGTTTTGTTTTGCTGACATTGTCAGAATTAAAGAATATACACTTACATTTGCAGATTGCCTTGAATATGAATATGTGATCACCAGATAGTTGTGCTTTTGGGGGGAGTGGGTTATATAATAAAATTTTTCTATTTTAGTAGTGCTTCTGCTTGTGTAAAGTGTTGTCACGCATATTCTATTATGACCTAGTCTTCTCTCCTCTGAAGGCCTTAAGTGTCATAGTTTTATTCTGTATTAAAATTTTTGCTCTAAAACTAGCTTTTAAAAGTCCTCATGGCTGTGTGAAAATACTCCTTTTGTCCCCTTCCCTTCAGCAACTATGTTTGGTGCAACTGAAGAGGATGATATGGTGGCTCCTATTACACATGTGTCAGTCACACTTGATGGGATCCCTGAGGTGGTGGAAGTTCATCAAGCCCAAGACCCTTATGCTGAATCACCAGAGACTCCAGAATTTGAACAACCAAAGAAGAAAAAAGGTAAGATAATACTGGAGAACAGCAGCGTGGAGTGGGAGAGAAGTGGAGTGGCATGGTTGCTTCCCCTATGGCTATCTGGAACCATTCAGGCCAAAATAATTGAATGGGCCAGCTAGAAATGCAGAGAAAGCATTTTCTTCCTGGGTAGTGTGAACACATACACTAGTGCTTAGACTAATGATGTTGTACAGGTAGCAGAGATGGCTTAGCTGACAGGAAACAGCAGTCTCTGCTTGTTCCTATTTATGGGAATATTTTTTCTTCACAGTGGAATTGCAACACAAGCTATAGCACTTTTGTGTCTATGAGTCCTGAAGTACTTTCATTAGGTCTTACTTAGCTTCAAGTGAAGATTCTTGGTCAGTTCAGAGTGTGGGATGAGAATGACTTTTTAGCTTTTCTTAAATATGAAGGATTTAATCTTTTTTAAAAAGGTGCATGCCATAGTAAGACATAAGCCCATTTGTAGTAGATTACAATTACACAGTGTAGTGATGTTTCATTGCAGTTGGTGCTGTGCCAGAGTGGTATTAGCCAGACCTTCTGCTCCTGTTTTTCCATTCTGCTTCAGGGTGGACCCCATCAGAGATCTGAAGCTGATGTCTACAGGGAAAGAGAGTCATGCAGTACAGACAGATGTTAGGTGTGCTTGCAACAACTTAAAATAAAAAGAAAAGTAAACAAAGAGATTTATGTTTCTGGAACTAATCCTAGGGCTAATCCTGAGGCATGAGGACTTTAACAAGTTCCCCTGTGAAAGAACAGGGATCCTGCTACCCAGCCAAACTCCTGCTGAATTAGAGTGCATTTTTGCTGCTACTTTTGCTGTTAATCCCAAATGTTGGGAGTTGTTATCTGTGAGAGAGAGTATATCGGCCTGTGGATATCTTGGGGAAGTCTCCTGAGCCCAACATGTGTCACAAGGTCTTGTAGGGATGGGTGTGGGTCAGGAAGTTTCTGATTTCCCTAAGAAAGTTGAACTGAAACTGCTGTGGAGCGGAGCTTTACCGAAAGTACTGCTGGGGAAGCTTCTGTGCTGTGCAGAATAACTCTGAGATAACCACAGGATTTTAAACTGGTTGATTTTTTTTGTTTTGTTCTTCCTTTTTACTGTTGACTTCTATGTGTGTCAAAACAAGGAGCTGCTGTCTGCCAGGCATTTAGCCTCTTTGGTTTGGTGCTTTCATACCCTCTTTTGTGTTGTGCTTCTGTCTACTCCCACTCTTTCCTCCTCCCTAGCTGTAGGTTAGAAAATCAGTTGCTTTGCAGCAAATGTGTGTTCGTTTCAGAAAAAAATAAACAAAAACACTACAAAAGATGCATCAGCTTAGTATTTCATTAGCTACTAGTTTTCAGTGAATTTGAGCGTTCATGAGGTAGATGGTATGAACTGAGTGATTGAAGTGTTACTTCAAATGTCTGGGGATTTGTAAGGCATTGATGTACAAGAATTGCTGCAAAATGTTATTAATTTTGTAGTGAACTTTAGGATGATGTGTGGTGCGATTGGGTTCTTTTGGAGTTTTTTGTTTGTTTCTAGGATTTTTTTAAGTGCAATCTGTTTCCATTCCTTTGGTCATTTTTGGGGCCAGAATAATGCTGGTGTTCATTTTGCCTCATCCATATGACTCAAGATTTTATAGGATTTTCTAGATTTTCTAGTCTTCTAGCATTTATAATCCACCAGCTAAACTTAGAGGGATGAATAGTGCCAAGTACTGCCAGCTGACTGGGCCAAAATGGCATTGCCAAGTAGAGCTCCTCCAAGAAAATGTTCTCTAGAAGTGATGAGGTGATTTCACTTCCTTTTCTCGTGGGCCTTGCTGCTGCAGCAGGAGAGCCCTATCCACCCATTTGCTCAACTCCAAACATATGTTCAGCATGATGTTTATACTCATGAATGTCTGAGCACTGAGCTGCCAAACTGCAGATCAGAACAACAGGAAAAACAAAGGGATGTTGGACAAAGAAGTTGGAAGTTTGCTGTACTAATACCTTCAGTCCTGTGTTTGCTATGGCAGGTATCTGGCAGTAGGTGGTCCCTTAAATAAAATACACATTATTTAGGTACATACCATTTATTTTGTTTGCATATATATTATTTTTTTTAACAAAACCCACTGAAAACAGTGCAAGAAAATGTATTTTACATTTTCTGGAGTGGTATAAAATATTCAATCAGGATAAACATCTTGCTGTCTAAATATCACATTAGTTTATGGTGTGAATTTCTAACCTGAAGTGTTTTGCAGCTATGGAAATGAGAAAGTGAAAATACCAGTTATAAATTCAGTTAGCTAGCCAAAATTATGGTAGCCTCACATAAAGCTTAGCTCTTGCTCATTCTTCATCCTTCCTCTTTGTAAAGTTCTCTCCTAAAAAGGATTTTAGTGGTGTGCTCTGAAAAGTAGTAAATTCATGCTCTATTGAACCAAAGGAGGAAGCGTGATAGTGCTAAATGTGAAAAAACACCTTCTTTTAAACAAGGGAAACATATCTGGTGTATCTCTGTTAACTGTTTATTTTGATGGTATTAGTCAGTGCCTGGAGATTATAGTTCATGGAGTAGTCATCATCTTAAGTATCTCTAGCCCAGATAATACAGCAGTAACATTGATATGTTTCTGTAAATAAGTTTCACAGTCTTCACTGATTTATAGTTTGGGTTGGGCTTCTGGTAGAGGATTGTCCAAATAGGATGTCTTGAAGTAGTCTAGACTGAAGAAAGAGAGCCTAGAATTGCTGTTGCAGTGGTATTTGTATTTAGTAGCCTAGGTTGTCTAATCAGAATTACATAAATTACATGGGATCAGTACCTATGTTTCCTGAAGTTGACCAGCAGTAGTTCAGTCGTGACCTAATTCAGATCTCATCCACTTCCTTTTTTCTTAAGAACTGAACGTTAGACATAAGATCTAAATTAGTGACATCGAAGTAACACTCCCTACTCCTTAATGGCTACATTTGCACCTGTTCAAGAAGGAAGACAACAGCAGCACCCAACAGTCTTCCAGTGACACAACTCTAAGGGGGGAAAGTACTTAGCCAAAGTTGCCCTGAGGGAATTCTTGTGTAGTAGAAGCTGATCCATACAGGAGTGACTTCATCTAGACATTTTAGAGAAAGCAGACATTTCTTCAACCTATAATGGAGAGTGGGGGAAAAAAACTGCTAAAAATATACCCCAGTAGTTCCTTATCTTTTAGTATCGTGATATATGAAAAAACAATGTTGTAGAATTTCCTCCCTCCTGTCTTCATTCAAATGAAGGAAGACATTATTAGCCAACATGGTGGGTGGTGTTTTTGTTCTGTCCTCAGTCATGAATCCTGTCTGAATGGAAGTAAGAAAGTTAGAGGATTCCAGGTATTAATAGAGTTTCCTCACTATAACTCTCTAAACTAACTATCCCTCTTCCCCCCATGTCCTGTCAAAAAAAAAAGGAGAGAAAAAGGTGCAAAGGTGGACTTAGTAAGACTGGTAATATCAAAA
Source organism: Formicarius rufipectus (assembly GCA_013399695.1). Taxonomy (NCBI): domain Eukaryota; kingdom Metazoa; phylum Chordata; class Aves; order Passeriformes; family Formicariidae; genus Formicarius; species Formicarius rufipectus. The sequence continues at coordinate 686,538 of VXAU01003430.1, read as the reverse complement.
TGTGAGTGCTCAAACCAGTGTTTCTGATGACTTCTTTATAGATACCTGGAAGTCCAGAACAAAGGAGATAGTGTATGATGGCACTGAGCTTTTTTTTTTTTTTAATCAGAGCTGGGGAAAACCCCTGATGCTTAGATGCAACAGAGCTGTCTCCTTACTACAACAGCCCTTGAAAACCAAAACAGGAAAGTTGTGATGTATGGGAATGTACAGGCCTATTAGTCTTGCCTCTTTAGAATGCCAGTTCTATTGAAATGCAATAAATAGAGGAAAAGAAAAATATTTTTTCTAGCATCTTTAATTATGACAATATGCTATTTGAACTAGAAATATGTTTCTCTGAGTCTTATGTCTGCTTAGTCTGTTCTGCCTCTCTAAAATCATAGATAGTATATGAGTAATTTGGGAAACATCAACATAGTAAGGGGTCACTGCAAAGCCTCATAAGATAAATTGTTATTTCGTAAGAAAGTTCTGAAGGTTTCTGATTCATTACATCACCTGTAAAAGCTGCCATTGCAGGGAATGAGAGCTAATAAAGGAATTGGTTCAAGGTTTTATATTGAAAAATATTTCGGCATGACTAAGATTTTTTATTCCGTTGTGTTTCAGTAGTTGATTTTACAACATTTTCAAATGAATGCTCTTCATTCTTGTAGTCAGTTGTAATTAACCACTTCCTTTTAGTCGTTCTTACCAAATAGACCACCATGCTTATGATTTTAAAACATCATGGTTTTTTTCAGAGCCTGTTACTGGTTCTTCTGAGTGTCATAAGCAAGTGACTTTTCTCTACCTGCAGCCACTGTTGAAAAAGGTGTAAAAGACAACAGGATTGAAAAAAATATTTGTGTCACATGACAGTGTAGTTTGATGCTGTCAGTAGAGACTTGCAGTTGATTCAACACGCAGACAATCTTGTTTTGTCCCTAATTTCCAGTTTGGTGATGTCCTGGTGCTCTGTATTTTATCTAGCTTTTCCTGTTAAACACTTACGCGCAGTTAAGAGCTTATTCTTATCTTGTCTGGTTTAAGTGCTCTTAAGAGTACCTAAATAGCCACAGAAATTTCCAATGTACGTGGACTTTGGAAAAGTGATCCTAGTCTTTACTGAAGTACAATAAGAGCATATGGGGTCCAATCCTACATTAGAAAATGAAGAAGTTCAGCATAGAAGTGAGTTCCTAACGTAGCAGAAATTGAATCTTCCTTGACCTGTGACCTGTGGAAACATCGCTCTTCCCTTTTAGATCCTTGGTATTTTTTATTTCCTTTTATTTTTTTTTTTTTAAATTGCAATTGACTTACTGGTGGTTTATTTCAGGAAAGAAACCAAAACCATCTCGTTCTGAGTCCCCTACTACAACTCCAAACATATCTGTGAAAAAGAAAAACAAAGACGGAAAGGGTAAGAAGTCAGAGTTGTCACTGAAGTTTTATAAGAACATTGTTTCTGAGTCACCTGTGAAAAGGAAAAATTCACTCGTTCTCTCATAATGTGAACCCAGGTCTTATGTTCAGGGGTGGTTTGCGTTTCATTTTAGGGCAAGTAGAAGACGAGTGCAAAAGATTTCTTGGTGAAATACTCAGTTCCTAGGGAGAAAAATGTATTTGTCACTTCAGTTGCAAGGGTTCTTGGAAACTCTTCAACGCCCCACAGGGTCTGTTATGTTTTCAGTGAAGTTGTGAGGAGTGCTTTGCATTGTATTAGTGTTTCTTGGGCTGTGGTTATTTTGACAGATGATCTTTGAAAATGTGTGTGTGTGTCTATGTGTGTCTAAATCTGCAAGAGTTGCTAATCAAGGAGGCAAGCTGGCAGCAGGAAGTACCAAGCCCTGAATTTTGAGAAAAGTTATAGCATAGCTTGAGGACTTTGGCAGAAAACTTGGGAATTTGATACTTCTTTAATTCCTTCTCTGTTTAAAAGGGAGAAATAAAACTAAATGCCACATAACTGATACAACAGATCATTTCCTCTAACCTGAACTGTCCATTAGTGCTGATCAGTTCTGTCAGTGATTCTGTTGCTTTGCTGTTGGGTCGAACGCCCACACCCCAGCCCAGGCTGATGCCTGAAAGGCAGCCTGATGCCCTGGCCCCTGGGGCATTGTTCTGTGCTCAGCAGGAGCTGGAAGTAAACCTCCCCTGTGTCACAGGTGCCTGCTTGTACCCCTAGGGACTGATGGGCTTCCGTGTGTGCCATGCTGGTCAGGACAGAAGCCCAGCCAGCCCTGGGAGGTGGTGTGGTAAGAATGTCAGACTGTTGAAGTCAGAAAAATCTCTGCACTGACAAATGAATATGTTGGGGTTTTTTCTTTTGAAGAGGCATTTTCTGCAATAACAGGAAGAAAATCCTGTTGGCAAGCAATAAATTTGACATAATGCCGTCAGTATTAAGTATACCTTGTTGCCTTTTTAATTTTTTTTTTTAATTTAAACTTGATTTTTAAGTAAAAGTGAAAGAAGAATATCAGAGGAACCTCCATGTGATGCTCAAATGAAATATTAGAAAATATGTAAGCAACTACCCACAAAAATTAAAAGGCGGAAGAGTCTAATGTTTCAGTCGACGATAGCAAGGATACATGATAATTCACATTTGTCTGTTGTTACAAAATTGCTAATTCTGAAGAAAATAAAAAAAAGCTTGTTGCCTGAAACCACTGCCTGCTACAAAAAGCATTTGTTACGCGTTTTGTGGAACATAGAATCGAAGCAAAAAACATACTAATATGACCAGCCATGACAGGGAAGCAGCTAGAAAATCATGTGAGCTGCCTGTCTGTTCCCTAAGGGGAACTTGTATGCTAAAATAACAAGCTCTCCATATAATTATATGAGATGATGCATGGAGCAAATTGAGTTTTCTACATGTTTCTTTTCTGTGACTCAGAGGAGGTTAAATATTCAACCTGTCAGTAAAACAGACTTGGTTTTTGCAGCCACTCCTCTTCATAATGATTTTCAGTAGATTAAGGAGTGTCAAATTTTCAGGTTGCCTTGATGCTGCTGAGCATTTTTAGTCTAGACTACAACAAAAGGACCCTGGATTAGATCATAAATGGCTGGGAATGCTCTCACTCCTGTCTGACAGTTTTAACCTTTGCCTTTGTGGTATCTCCAGGCAAACAGGCTATTTTATGTAAGTGGGGAGACATTTGCAAAGGCATTGTTTTTTTCTCTAGAAATGTTCACTTTTCAAGCTTCCACCCACTGAGGGAGCTGCTAACATTTTTCTACTGCCAGTGCTGACGTATTTGATGAATTTGACTAAATACAGTTTATAATACAGTATCATGGGATTTTCAATTTTTAAGAGACATCTTATTGAAAAAAAGATCAAACTGGTGGTTGTTAAAGTTCAAAAAATCTGCTGGGTTAAACTGAAATTATCAAAGAGATCCTATCACTTTCTGATGTGCTGGGCATCATTTTTTGTGGAACTTATGAAACTTGCACATGCTATCTTTGCTGTACTTTGGCACAGCTACTTGTGGGACATGATATCAGAAGTTTTTCTTACTTTCTCCGACTAACAACTAATAAGCTTATGTGCAGCTTCAGATTCCCAAAAGAATGTCAAACACAGAAAGCCTTTAAAAAAAGGTGGGAAAAAGGATCTCGTTTAGTCATATGAGTTTAGACTCCTTAAATGTAGATTCAGAAAAAATATGCAAATTTTGTTCTTGTTTTAACTATTCACAATCTGTGATTTTAATACTGTTTCTTTATATGCAGTAAACACTGAACAGATGTGACGGGTTTCCATATATGTGTTTGCACTTGCTTATTTGTAAAATGACATTTGAATGTTGTCTACCAGCAAGTGCAAGCGCTCATGGGATTAAAAAAAAAATACCTTTTTACTGTACTTTATCTTTGAAGATTTTCCCCATATATATCTAATTTTCAAAAGTAAGGATTTAGTTCACCCTTTTAAAGGATTATAACACTCACCTCAATTCAGCAAAACATTTAAGAACAGCTTAATTGCCAGCATTTTTAGAGGACAAACTCAAACATATTCCTGTTCAAAGAAAAGCAGTAGTGACTGCTTTTGTAGCCAGATTAGGCAGAAGGGAAATGGGCACATAGCTGACTGATGCTGTCTAATGTTGGTGGTTGGAAGGGAGCAGCTGTTGGTTGACTGATACAGAGAGTGGCTGGGGTGTTTGGGCGCACAGATTACAGTAACTCATAAGACTCTTTTCTTTTGCCTTTCCATCACTATTTCCTAGTCTTGATGATATATTACAGTGTATTTGTAAAGAGACCAGCTTCTTAATTTTAAGATTATTTGTATAATTAATAAAATAGGGTCAACTAATAGTTTTTCTAATTTTTTTTTTGTGTGTTTTGAAATACTTTCATTTTAGGAAATACAATTTATCTCTGGGAGTTCTTACTAGCACTGCTCCAGGACAAAGCCACGTGTCCTAAATACATCAAATGGACTCAAAGAGAGAAGGGCATTTTCAAACTGGTAGATTCCAAAGCTGTGTCGAGGTTGTGGGGAAAACACAAAAACAAACCTGACATGAATTATGAAACAATGGGTAGAGCTCTCAGGTATGTGCATATTTAATAATAGACTGTTTCTGTTGCCTTAGTGTTTTTGTGCATTAAATATGTCATCTAATTTGTGTAACAATGTTGTATTCTATTAGTTTTGGAAATGAAGAAGTTATTTCAGGAAATAAATTAGTTAACTAAAACTAACCTCAACTCCAAGTCAGTCACTTTCAGTTTCAGCACAGACATGTTTCAGTGCTGCTGCTGCAAAACCTGCATCTTCACAGTCAGACACAAAGCAAAAGACTGAAGATTTCAAGTGGGACAAATCTTTTACACAAAATTTGAATCTCTTCTTTTAACTGTGTACAGACACTTTTAAAACAGAATTGTGTGTCATTGCCTGTCAGGCTAGGGATTTTCTCATAATACAGGACTGTGCAAACTAAGCAGACATCCTTGAAGCTTCAATCTCACCTACTGATTAATGATCCAACTGAGCAGCTGTGCATTTCTTTTCATTTCCCTTCACCACTCACCTCACTGTGTGATTCAAGTTGTCATATTAATTTGTAAATATAACAGAGGTAGTACCCTCCCATCTTGTTCCCTTTGCTTTGTTATAGCTAAAATGTTTGCCTGCACTCAGCTGGTGAATAAGCATGATTTCAGGTAACTGAAATAACTGTATGACTCCAGAGGAGAATTTAACATTTCATGCAACTTTTAAAGAGTATGAGTTGATAGCAGAGTTGCCAAATCATGGAGTTCTTTTCTTTTTCTCCTCAGAGGTATTTAAGGTTAGAGTTAAAACATGACATGAAGTACTAGTAAATGAAAGTTGTTTGAGAAAAATTATGCTATTAAATTGGCCACTTTTTTATAATGAAGAAACTAGACACTTTAAAGTTTGCATACTTGCTACCACTGTGTTTATTTTCTGGGGGTTTTGTTGCTTTGTTTTGTTCTGGTTTTGGCAGAAAAAAACACTGTATAACGTGATGTTTGTATGCTTTAAACAGATACTATTACCAAAGAGGAATCCTGGCTAAAGTAGAAGGTCAGCGTTTAGTATACCAATTTAAAGAAATGCCCAAAGATCTCATCTATATTGATGATGAAGATGCGAGCCCGAGCACTGAACCATCAGATTCAACTTTGCTCTCGACTGCTTCGGCCAATAGAAACCAATCAAGCAGAACTAGAGCATCTGCAAACGCAGGAACAAAGGGAGGATCAACTGCAGTGCTAAAAACAGGAAACACAAAGCCTGCTAAGCTGAAGGAGCACGTAGAAGTTGGAGAGCAGCAGACACCTGGCTTGACTTCAGAAGTTTTGAGGACAATGCAATCTCCGCAGCCAGTACAACCCACTCAGCTTTTTCGGACAGTTCACGTAATGCAGCCGTTGCAGCCCCTCACAGAAGGACATGCAGCTGTAACCAGTAATGTTCCGGATGAATCATTGAATTCCTCGGTTCAGAATATAAGGTATGAAAATATACAGAAAGTAAGTATTTGAATAGTAATAAATTTACTGGATGATGGCTAGACAGACTGGATTCTTTGTTTTGCTTCCATGCAACACTCATCTTCCAGTTTGGTTGAAGTGAAACACTGTCTTTGTGGCTGATCCTACGAATTTAGAGTGACTACAGCATACTGTGATGTGTACACACATAAACACTCTACCTTTGGTGAAGGGAAGCGCATCTTTCCCATGGTATTAGGCTTGATGCACATCCTTTAGAGAGGAAAAATGCACAACTTCTCCTTAAAAGTGGCATTGTCAGTTCTGTCCTGCAATAGAAGCTATGTTTTTATGTCTCACCTTTTACACCAACTGTTTGGTGTCTTTGCTTTTGAATTATACATGGCAGACCTGCATGATCCCTTCAAAAAGGTTTTTCTTTCTTACTTAATTTTTTTTCTGAAGAATTTCTTGTAATCTCTTTAATCTTTTGTATTGTCCCCAGTTACAGCAACGGAAAGCTCCCTGTTACCTGCTCTAGCGTTTTGCTGCTGTTACAAGAACAAGTTATTTTGATTTTAGAAAACAATTAACAAAATAATCTCATGGAAGCCATGTATCTGCAGACTATTCTGGGAGACAGTCATGCTTCCATGCTTAATTTGTTAGTCAGCTAGCTAATACTACACAGTGTTTAAGCATCAAGTCTCTTTTGCACTTACCCCTTAGTAGCAGCGTTCTAATTGAAGAGGTTTTAAAAACAGTCACTTAAGCCTGAATTTACTCTAGCCCAAGCCATCCCCTGATGGAGCTTGTTCATCTCAGTATACTGACTACAAAAGACCTAAACCAAACAAATGTTCTTGCTATCTAGGCCCCTCACGGGAATGTCAGAGTTGTATGTGGTGATTGTGGACCTTAATGCTATACCAGGAAAGCTTCAGGAAATGATTCAGGAGCTGCACATTCTCAAACAATTATAACTTTTTTTGGACATTTGCTTTGTTCTATTTTGTTACATTTGCTTTGTTATAATTTTGTGTGCTGCAAAATGGCAGCAGTACTATTTCCTGCTGCCTTCCTCTATTCCTTCCCTTGCAAGTTCCATCCAGAGCCACCAGTAGTTTTGGAGTGGTACTGACTGTCTGGGGTTAACCATGCATTTTTGTCAGAGAAGTTGACACTAATGAGACCAAATAATTTGTTTCCAAAGCATAGGAGAGTTAAAGATAATTTGATAAGAAGTTCATGTGAAAGATAATTATGAAGAATTTAACAACAACATTAAAAAAAAAAAAACAAACAAAAACAAACCAGTTTTGAAATGAATTTAGAAAATGAATAAAAATCTGCATCAAGGTCGTGTGTTGTATGTTTTTAAAGCTTAGGAATGAAGCTACTCAGTACAGTGCAGTCCTATGACTTCAGAGTTGATGAAGGATTTACTTACTTGCAAAAATTGACAAGGGCCCTATATAGTGAAAGGAAATAAGTACAGACATAATTGAGGCCATGCAGTCCCATCTAAGTCAATAGAACAATACTTACACAGTAATAGGGAGAAAGTTCAGCAATTTGCAGAGTTTAATAGCTCTAGGCTATACCTGCACTAGATTTGTATCACAAACAGTATCAATAGTATAAATGGTATAAAGAATGGTAACAACAAACAGGAGTATCTGTAAGATTCAAGGTAGGCAAGAAATCCAGCCTAGCATTTGGAAAGCTGTTTAGCGACAGTGTGACATCCAATTATTACATTACAGTATTTCACAGTTGGACCTTGTTTAATAAGCTAAAGGGAAAAAAGTAGTAGAGATGATGTATGTGTGAAGTTCAAATTAAATAAATGCCTTAAAATCTTAGAATTCTGTATTGCATTGGTTCACATGCATTATTTTCAACTTAGAACACTATTCTACAGTCTTCAATTGTACTTTTCTTAGCAAGATGACAAACTGTCTTAAGTGAAGGTGAAAAAAAGAACCATCAGACCTTTTCCGAATGGTATACAAGTATTGCTGATTAAGAAAGAGTGTACTAAGGGGTCTGAGCAGTTAGAGGGAAAATAAAAGACACCAGGATGGGACAAGCTTCAAAATAAAGTGCTTATGAATCCTTGCAATAGTCACTGCCCATTCCAAGCTCTCAAAATACAATTTATGACAAATACATTTCTGCTCAGCTTCAAAGTGCAAACTTCAAGTAGTTGGATGAGGTGAAATGACAAACTGAACTTTTTTGGAGTATATGTTTTTTCTTGTTTTATAGAAAAGGCTGAAACAAAGGTCTATTTGTTCAAACAGCTATATATCTCTAGCAGTTGAATGAGTTCATGTACTAATTTTGAATTGCTGCAGTGGGGCTTTCATAAAGGTCTATGTGATTTGAAAATGTACAGCAAGTATGAATACCATTGTAGACTAAGAGTTGACAGACCTTCTGATGTATGCACATGCTCTATAGGGTTGGAGTCACTTTAAAGTAGAAAGCATGAGGAGAAATAGCAACATTGGTTGACAGTTGCTGTTCAGTGGTTGGGGCATGTAAATAGGCATGGTCATTTGGGCAAAACAGCAACCAGGGTCTGGTAATGATTCTTGAAAGGTTTTCTGATGCATTCTGGTTAGTGGTTGGGCTCTGCCTTGAAGCATGAACATCTTGAACCCATGTAATTTGTCTTACACAATGTGCTTTTAAAGTTTTATTAATGTAAATGCTCACTCCTCTTCATGGAAGTAACTGGTCTTCCCTCTGCAACAGTTTGCTTATGTTATAAGAAGGAAAAAAATAATAGAGAAAATGTTGAGCATTTTTGAGGTCAAAACAGTTGGTTTCTTATCATTTAACCATAACTTTCAGAGAGTAAGTTCTGAACATGAGTCTTATCTGTTGAGGGACTTGGTAGAAGAATCACATCTGAAGAATGTTGTGAAGGGCTTGTGTCCCCATCCCTCTCCTGCACTAGGCAACATTGCTGGGTACAAACTCCTCCCAGAGCATCACTGGAAGAGTGTTGCTGCTCTTTCTCAAAGAAATGGGCATGCCAGCAAAAATCTGTGGTTGGTTCTTCACAGGAGACAGGCAGTGACTTCATTTATAGGTGCACAGAGCTTGTATCTTGCTATGAACTGGAAAGGTCTTGGCTTTTGGATAGCTTTTGATGTGCTTTTTATATAAGTTTTGGTGCTGATGCATGAAGGGGAGACAAGAAGTGTTATTTGCCAAGGTCTCTTCTTCAGCCCCAGTGCTTAAAGAGAAAGGCTGTGGTATTGTGTTAACTGAAGCTTGGGAAACAGGGCAGGAGCAGGGTCAGGTCAAGCAAACTGGGTTTTGCTGACTGAGGGAAACATCTAGTAACCCCAGAGGGAATATTTGGAATTGTAAACGCACTGCTGTTCTGCAGATCTAACTGTTCTGGCTTGCTGGATGCAAGCACAGTTACTGCAGTCTTCAGTTGTGTAACTGGGAGCTGAGTTTGGCTCCACATGTTTCCAGTGATAAGACAAAAATAAAAATGCCTCTCTGGATGAGCATTTTGTAACTAACTCTTTCCAATAAGCCAGCTTTTACAAGGAAGAAAATATTTCTTTGAATTTAGCGCTAGTACAATTCTTCTGTTTTAACCAGAATAACTGACACAGGTTAACCAGAATATCTTGTTTATGGGAGTAATTGTGGTTTAGCTTAGAATTAGGAGGCACTGGCCTAGTATTCAACTCCGTGTTCATTGGGTCACTCTGAGTGCAAAGGTCATCCTTTCTGTTCCTCCAGAAAGTGTACGTCTGCTGTAAGGCTAGGGACTTGCCTTGTCTAGGATGTCCTACAGGACTATAAGGTGCCTTTGATTAGGCAATTAAATTTCTCCCTTAAATGATGAGGACTCCAGATAAAGAGATATGCATTTTCATTTTCCTTTAATCTAGAGTAGTAGTGATTTAGCATGTAGTGAAAAGAAGTTCCCATGTTACTTATGGTTCAGAGAAGATTATATAGCGAGTAATTTTAAATTGTGTCTGTCTCTGTTATTGACTGTATGGGTCATAGCTGAATCATCTAGCTGGCAGCTCTGTGTACCAAGAAACTTGGAATTAGGTGACTGCTGACAGACCTTTTATAATTCTTTAGCAGACTTCAGCTATTAAACACAATATTTCTGTCAATATTCAGTTTAATGTTTCTTTTCTGTATTTGTAAATTGTCATTTTGATAATTTGGAGAGAGTGTGTTAGAGCACCAGGATCCTGACTTAGTTCTGTAGCTGGGAGAAAAGCTAATAAAGACCACAGAGGACCAATGGGATATGCTCTCTGTGTTCACTTCTAAACAGGAGAATAGCCAATGAATCAGCCATAGTTTTCATCCTGACCTTTTTGCAACCTTTTGAGGTACAAAATTATTTCTGAAGGTGACACAAGTGTGGACTGCAGTGGCAGGATCCTCATTCAAGAGGAGAAATAAGTAGCTGAACTTGAATTGTGTTTTGTTTTTTTTTTCAAGGCATGAGCGTTCTATGTTAAGAACAGGGCTGAAGCCAAGAATTTGCCGACAGTGTACCCATAAGCAGAGGCAATTACCTTTGAAAGTCATTTGTACCCCAAGCAGATATGCCTTCTGCTGGTGTTCCATAGTCTGTTTCTCTGTCCAGGCTATGATGCATTGGTGGGTCTGACTTGCACGTATGCTGATGCTCAAAAAAAAGATTTATCTAGTGGGAGTTTATCAACTCTGAAAATGTGATTAGACCTGCTATGTCAAATGAAGTGTCTTCACTGCATCCCTTTTGTAGACATTAACTTGTGTAAGCTGCACAGTGAATGTCATCACTATGTTCTGTAATCATAACTTCACACCCTGTCTGTGTTGGCTTTGCTTGAGTGCACATAACCCCACAGACACGGGGAGGCAGTCTGGCACTGTCCTACTGGGATTTTGCAGTGACACTCTGCTTTCAGTCCTTTTTTCTTGAATAAGAACAAGAGTCAAACCTGTACATCATGTCAGCTGATGTTATAGCCTATTGCTCCTCTGCCATTCGTGTAGGAATGTTGAATAAAAACCATTACAGGTGTCAGTAAAGAGCTCACTAGGTCACCCTGGGACATGAGCAAAGGAATACAATGCTAGCTGAGGACTGATAATCAGAAATAGCTTCTAGCAAATATTTAGAATGCCTTCCCCTCATCAGCCACCATCAGCATACCTGATTTGCTTTGCTTCTGTTTGCAGTTAGACTGTAGTCTTCTATCAGTGCTCCAAAGGCAGGCCTGCAGTAGAACCTCTTCACTACACTGAGTAGTAGATACTGTTGGGTCTGGCTCACTGCTGCTGTAGCCCTCTCCAAAGGAAGGCAAACGGGTGGCTGTTACAAAGAGCTGATCTCTGTAGTCTTTTGAGTGAAGGCTTGACTGCAATCCAGATTTCAGGAGGGTGAGTAAAACATCCTGAGGGAGATGTTGGTCAGAAATAGACTGATGTGGTCTTCTTCAAGAAACTCTTTTTAGCTTACAATAGGGTGTGTGTCTCTTAGAACACATTTACAATATGGACAACTTCTATCACAGCAAAGACTTTGGTTATAACCAAACATTTTGATTTGCTTTTCCTGAGCTGAGAAGGCCTTTTCTTAAGTGGACTTCTGATTTAATTTGTGATAGGCAAGAAGGCAACTTCTTATGATAGAAAGGACATCAAAGTCATCTAGTCAGATTAATTTTCTTTCTACACAATAATAAGCTATCCATAGGAGCTCTCTTCCCATATCTTTGGCACTGTTGGAAGAGATGAGGCCTCTGTAGGTTTTTGTTAGTAGCAAAGTTCCTGAGTTTTAATTCAGCTGATTCTGCAGTTTTGAAAAATTTTAGAAGACTAAGACTCTGTGGGTCAGTAAAAAGGGCACCTTAACAGCTGAGTCCTCTGTCTCTCTCCTCATGATGTTAAGAGGTTATGTTGTTCAGGCGAAGTGCTAGACAAGGACATGCACTGCCATCGCTTTCAAGGAGGCTGTGCTAAGACCGGGCAGGAAGGCATCAAGTGCCTTTCTGCCTCTCATGGACACCTCCTGCTAGACTACTCAGCAGCACCCGTCTGCCTGGCTTGTGCTGTAGAATGGCTGGTGGCTGTGAGGAACTACACTGGAGTGAAGTATTGATGAGAGTGGTGATGACTGAGGATCATGTCTACGAGTGCAGCTGTGGAGCAGCAGGCAGCAACAGTAGAGCTCCTGAGCAGCATTCGGTTGATGCTCCTTGTATAGTCACTCAGAGGAGACCACCTCTCAGCCTGGGCATCCAAAGTGATTCTAATAAGTACGTCCCAGCTCTTCACCTCCTTTACTCTTCCTAGCTTGACTGAATGAGTTGTGGCAACCAGTTAATTGTACAATGGGTAAAGTCCCTGGAAAGTAGTCTTTTTACCTCCAGGCCATCATTTGCCCTATAACTGTAGGTTGAACAATGTGTATGTTGGAGAGGGAATTCTCCTCTTTTACCTCTATGTATTTTTATAATATTGCATCGTTTAATTTTTTTTACTGTGCTATGAAATATTTTGTTTACCTTGGCTTGTACCTTCAGTATTTATTGGTATCTTCATTTCATAATTTTCACATAAATTATCATGAATAAACTGTTTTTTGGGCCTGTCACTCATTGTTTGCTTTACCATTAGTTACCTCTTGATGAGCTAATAAAATATTACACAGTTCTAGGCCATTAACAGTAACAAATGAACCAAGAAATATACAATCACTTGCTGCCAAGATAAAATGACTTCAAAATTTTTGTCATTCTTTTCTCAGTTGTAACCAGATTGTTTTATGGCAGTCCTTTTCATCACTGTTGCTCAATGTACTTTTTGAAACCTCAGCAGGAACTTTTAAAATAATCTAAAGATCTATACCTTGGAATATAAATGATGTTAGCAAAATGACAGTGAAATTCTGAAGCATAGCAAATATACGATTCAAAGCACCAAAACCAACGTAGTAGTTCGGTGTTAACAGAACATCTTAATTAGTGTGTAGTTTTCTTTCTTTTTTTTTTTTTTTGTAAAACAGACAAGACTGTTAACCAAGCTGTATTTTTTTTCAGTGACATTTAAGGCAAACAGTTTGCACGGATAGGTTTTTATTTAGTAAACAGATACAGCTGTCTGTAGTTTTACCAGTTAAGGCAAATGTCTTGCTTTGCCACCACTAGCATAAATAAATATTTATGGTCTGCTTGTACTGACATCTGCTGCATGTGTTCTCTGTAGCAGGTTCACACTGTGTGTGTATACATATATGTTTATGTACAGGTTTATATATGTGTGTATTGTGTATCTGTATGTTGACTGATGGAGAAGACAAAGCATCTGGAGTAAACTGTTAATCACAGTATGACATACAGGTATGGGACTGGCTTTCAGGAGAAATAAAATGGCTTACCATCAACATGCAGATACTAATTACAATGTGCTGAGAGAAATGGTCTGGTTTTGTCTCTCAGAGCTATTGCTTCTAGTGCTTTGCAGATACTTGCTGCATTGGTTAGATCCAGTTCACATTTTTTGAGGATGTCCTTTACAGCCCTTTAGCAGCTAGAAGCTTTTATTTTTTTACAAAACAACTAGAGAACAAGAAAGTCGCTTCAAAGTAATAGTGGGATGGCATACCAGCACTGGCTATCAGCTTCAGCTGCTGCTTTCAAAACTGCAGCTGTAGAGTTGATCTTAAATAGTTCAAGCTCAGGTAAGTTTCTTCATGGATTAAAGACCTGGCGTGGTGTCTACTCTGATATTTTTAAAACTTTTCTGATGGCAGGTGCCAATTGTCTTTCCTTCATAGCTGTTCCACAGGCACTGCTGGTGTCTGTAGACTTTCCTGGATTGAGCTGTATCTCTGTGACATTCGGATTTTGCTACAAGTTTGTTTAACTGTAGGTAGTTTACTTTTTTATTTTTTTAAAGAAGCTAGTGGATACCCTCATCCTGTTACTACTTCTGACAAAGACATATGTGACTTCTTTATGAAGGTCCCATGAGAACTGCTGGGTGGGAGGGGGGCGGGGGGGGGAAATAGAGATCTACCATTAATAACCTTTAGCAGACTTGGTGTGAGCCTTGATACTGTCGTTCTGAGCCTTGCACTTTGAGCTCAGTTGTTGGTATTTGCAGTGCAGCACCAAGTTCTTCAGAAGTTTGAAAGAAAGAAACAATTGCCCTAGCTGGTGCTTCACCTCCAGCCAGCCCCATTCCACAAGCTTCTTCCTTGGGGCGTTGCTAGTTGTGTGAAAAAGGAGCTCAAGACTGACTCAGGTGTCAGTGGCATCAAATTTTATATCCTGGTTATGATAGCTTCTGTGATAAGACCTGCAAGGGAGCCTTGTTGCCAAGACTCTGGATTTAATTTGCTATTGTGGCATTGCTGGGTACTGCAACATTCTTTCATGGGAGGAAGAGAAAGCTACAGATGGAAATTTTGTTTCTTATATTACCAAGCCCTGTGGGAGCTGGGGAAAAGATTGCCGCAGCTGGAGACTGCCCAGGAAGTACCCAAGTGTTCTGAGCCTGATACCAGCAGGGTTACTGGGGCTGCTCTTGCTGGAGCAATATTTGGAGCTCAGCTAGAAGCCTTTCTCAGAGGACTAAGCTGAGCAGGACCTGCAAAATCATCTACATATATTCCTTTGCTTGTCACTGCTGCTGCTGCACTAAGAAAGGGGGGAATACAATTCCCTGTGCAGTCGGACTATGGCCTGCAGCAGCATCTGTATCCATATTGCCCTGTAGCTTCAGCACCATGGAAGTCCTGCTTTGGTAAGGTTTTTGTTGCAACTGTGATAGCCAGAGTGTGGTTTTTAATGGAAATTTTGAATATGCTACGTCAGAGCTGACTGGTCAATGGCTAGTTGCTGGCAAGTAGGATTTCACAGGGCTGTGAAAAATAGATACTGCATGGGTAGAAGGTCGACAGAAAGGAGGATATTCCATGGTAGATGTATTATAAGCAACCCTTACAGCATAGCTGAGGTCCAGGCTTCAGAAGGAAGAACAGGCAGAACTGTGCGTGGACTTGAAAGTACAAATGCTGACAGTAAATTACTTTCCATCCAAAGTGATTTCAGCAGGGGTAGAAATAAGCTGGGAGGAGGAGATAGTTATTTTGGTTTATCTTTGAGGAAACATGAGAACTTAAGACTGAGAAAGGGGCAGAGGGCAGGCAGGAGAAAACACCGAAAGAGAACGAGGAAGGTTGAAGAGAACTTTGCATGACAAGCAGAAAGAAAAGAAGGTTGTCAGATACAGCATGGCACAGTAGGCTGGAGAGAGCTCTGGGAGGGTGTCAAAGCAGTTACCCTTTCCATCCTCTTTTGCTTGGCAGATAACTATTTTTGTTGTGATTTAGACTTTTTGTTTTGTTTTTATTTGCATGACTGGAGTGTGTTTCAACTGTTTGTCACCATTGTCACCAGTGTAGTAGTTGTATAGTCCAGCAGTACAGCTGTTAACCCTCTAATGTTGTCCTTGCTGCTGTACATCTGTTGAAAGTAATGTGGCACCCAAGTCTGTGAGCCTACAGCTGTTGGAATCACCTCTAATTTAAACTGTTGCTTTGGGAGCAGGTTCTGTTCATTTGTTTTACAAGAAGTCACGTATGAGCTTGGCAGACAGAACTGTGTGTCCTGGGAGTCTGAGGAGGTCTTGACCAGACTTGCTGCTGCAATGTGGATACTTTTGTATGTAGTTAAATGTATATATGGATGTCAGAAGAATTGAGGTCTGACTTATGAATTATTTAGGCTTGTGATTTGTGAATTATTTAAAGTAACTTGTGAAACTGATGGCAGATATGTAGTGGGTCATGCTTATGATGTTGGTTGATGCTTGAGATGGAGGTCTTAGATGTGATTCCCAGGTTTTCTGATGAACTACTGAATGTCTCAAAGGCAGGCTGTTCAGTTTGGTGATGACAGTATTGTTCATGCAGGTTTTACCTTTACTTTGGGAACACCTTGTTGAATTCAGAGATGAGGTCTAGTTCTTGTTTTATTAGGAGAAATACTGCTACTTTTTTTTACATTTTTTTAAAATGCTGGATAAATATTTATTATGCAAAAAGATTTTTCTATAGTTTTTTTTTTTTTTTAATTCAGGGTGGAAATGTTCTGACCCTATAATCTTTTCTAATCTTAACAGGACTTTACAGACTCCAACCCAGGTTCCAGTGGTTGTTTCTCCTGGAAATCAGCAGCTGCATACTGTAACACTCCAGACAGTGCCTCTTACTACAGTGATAGCCAGCACAGATCCAGCTTCAGTAACAGCGGCCCAAAAATTCATTTTGCAAGCCATTCCTACTTCACAGCCCATGACAGTTCTTAAAGAAAATGTCATGGTACAGTCTCAGAAGCCAGTCTCGCCTCCTTCCTCAATTGTACTGAGCCCAGCACAAGTTCAGCAGGTGCTCACCAGCAGCGTGCAGACAATTTGCAATGGGACAATCAACATGGCTTCATCTCCATCCTTCAGTGCCACTACCCCCGTGGTGTCGTTTTCGCCTAGCAGCTCACAGGTGGTGTCTCAGCAGTCGGGCACAGTGATCACCTCAGTTATTAAAGCGCCAGAAACCAAACAGGTTGGCGTGCAAGAAGCGGTAAAGGAAGAGGGAGACAAATCAGACGATACTGAGCAGTCAGAGCAGAGATTCCAGCAGCAGCCATTTGTGATGGTAGTGTCCAGTTCAAATGGTTTCCCATCTAACATGCAAGTGAAGCAAGAAAATGAGCCATTGGAACCCAATATGTATTAATAATTAAATAATTATTAAAAAAAGACCCTGTGGATGATTGTTTTCATAAATGTGATGGGACCTTTTCAGTTATGTATATATGATTTGATTTTGAAGCAAGATGTTGCAAAGCTACTTAATTTCTGCAGTTAATTGTTAGAATTCATGCTTTAAGATGGATTTTGATTTTCTGTTAATTGCTAAGTGTTGTCATATAAATAAAATTATATATTACTCATTTCTCAAAATACAGGCATGAAGGAACATGCTTTTTATGCTATGAAGACTTTCTTCAGAGGTTGTTGGCCAGAGTTTCAAACTTCATTCTTATTTTACATTTTCAGTCTGTTGCTGATTTACATTGTTATTGTAACCTTTTCTGTTTAATCTGTATGTGTATCACTTAATTTTTGAAGCAGCAGTTACTTTTAG
Source organism: Formicarius rufipectus (assembly GCA_013399695.1). NCBI lineage: Eukaryota > Metazoa > Chordata > Aves > Passeriformes > Formicariidae > Formicarius > Formicarius rufipectus. Next base: position 669,353 of record VXAU01003430.1, on the reverse strand, counting down.
TGAGACAGTTTCATTCCATTGAATTTTTATGATCATCTGTTTCATATCAGTGAATTCCATCAGTTTTAGACTTTGATAACCAGGTATCCTCTTGCATTTTTGCAGCACAAGCTCTTGTGTGTGCAAAATTGAATATACACTCCTATTGAGAGTACACAAAACATATATTCCAGTAATGGACAATGCCATGTCTATATTTTATATGAAAACATCGGATATATTTAATTACAGAAGCTAACGGCATCACTACAGGTGCAAATGTTTCATGCCATTTTGCAACTATGAAGCTTAAAAATCTTGCTTTTTACTTCAGATTATTTTGTAAGGGGGGAGGGAAATGAAATATATACAATTTATGCAGGTTTTTTGGAGATTAATACTGCTAAGAGTTCTTTTTTTGATTGTAAATACTGTACATTCAATGTTGCAGGGATGTTTTTTCAGCTAATTTGTTTCCATACAAATTTTTGATAGATACAAATAAGATCATTATGTTTAGAGGTCTAATGTTATATGTATTCATATTACAGAGTGGATTTGTATTTAAAGACAAATTTTTAAATGATGGAGCCCACTGAACCTTGGGTCCTTGTCTTTTGTATTTTTAATTGGTTTATTATGAAAATAAATCAAATGGAAAAACATTTTTCTGTATTGACTCTGAAATGTTTTTATATTATAATGTTTTGACAATCAATCATAAATAACCAAAATACAGTAAGAAACAGGACAATGTGGTTAGTCAGTGTGGATCTGTTGTGGAACATGAGCAATTCACGCATTTCTTCTGAACAGACTTAAACACAGTCAGAATGTTTGTGGGTATTTGAAACAGCAGTACTGTGTGTTTTTGTGGCTCAACTGAAGGTTGAGCTAAATCCAAGAACTGGACTTAAACTTCTCCTTTCCATCAATTCCCAGTACATTACAGACAACCCAAAATTTTGAATGAAATTGTAAGGTGCTATTCATTGCAAAGGTCTTTGTAGCTTGTACAACACAGCTGATATCTCAAACTATGAGGACTTCAAAACCTTGCATATTGCAGTGTTTCAACAGAAGGTGGATTAAAAATAAACACAGCTGCTATGACTATCAGTATAAAATTAAAGGAAATAGGACTTTGATTGAATTCACATGGGAGTTTTATGGGTTAAATATAACTTCAAGCACATGAGTACTAGAAAAACTAATAGGAGCAGAACTGTGGCAGAGGTAGTCTGGTCTAGTTGCACTGAAGTAACTACAAATTATCAAACAAGCAGTTCTCTGCCACAGCTGCCCTGTTAATTCAGTTTCTTTTCTCTCTGACTCCCATGCAGTCAGGCTTCCACCTGCAAACCCAATGCACCTCACCCCCTTTCCAGGAAGGCTGGCCATACCCACACCAGTGCTTGATTATCTGGCAGAGCTTCCTGCAGCTGGGGAGAGCTGGCAATAGTGCTAGGAATGTGGATAAGTGTTGTAGAAGCGTATCTGATAACAGTTCTCATCCTGAGGGCTATATGATATTGATGAAAGCACTGGAGAGGGAGGCTAGTTTGTTTAAGCAAAATATAGGGATTTTTTTCATGTACTATACAAGTATTTCATAATTCTAGGAAACCTGCAGTGATAACACTTGACTGATATTAGTTTGGGTTTAAGCAGGGAGGAAGTTGTTTTGACTTACTGGAAGCATGAAAAAAAAAATCACACCATAAGGTTACAGCTTCACCAACAAAACTTCATGCCATAAGATGCAACTATTACACGGGGAAAATGATTTGTCAGCTTAGTTTATGTCAATTGGAGAAGTGAAGAAGATCTCCAGCAGCAGTAACCTGTCTCCAGCAGCAGACTGTTGTATAACAAAGAGTAAACGAAAATCACTCCCTCCCTGTATCCCTTCGGCTCTCATGTACCAGCTGGATCTGTTCTTCAAACTCTGGTACGGCAAAGGAAGGGAGATGCTGGAGTAATTAATAAATCAAGAGCTCACATTTGGAGTTTGAGCCACCCCTCCCCTGTCACAGCTGCCTTTGTGGCAGAGGGGAAAAAGGCACTTCTTTATCTCTGAGGCATTTCACGGGTGGGGAGCCTGGGGAGGAGGAGGAGGAGGTTGCCTTTGGGAAGCCTGGCCCACCATCAGGACATGCTCCTGTTGTCCTGAATGTGGGCTGGGTACCTGATGTGCAGCACCAACTCACACACTGAGGTGGGGTATTTCTGTTCTTTATTCTAGTTTTTGTGAAGCAGGGAGGTAGGTGGTAACCCATGGGAGGCTGGCTCTCTGCTTATCAAAACTTCACACTAGTTATAAATTTTAACAAACAAAGTCATCAGCATTCATTGGTTATAGATTATATAACTTTTTCATTAATCAGTACTTTAACCTCTATTGTTAGTTGCATCTTAATCTGTGCTAGAGGAGATTCAGGTTGGACATTAGGAAGAATTTCTTCACAGAGGGTGATTAGATACTGGAATGGGCTGCCCAGGGTGGTGGTGGAGTCACCGCCCCTGGAGGAGTTTAAGTAACTACACATGGCACTCAGTGCCACATTCTAGGTGATATGGTGGTGTTCAGTCACAGACTCGATGATCTCACAGGTCTTTTCCCCCTACTAGATTCTGTGATCTCTCTCTTTTCACGCTAATCAGTCCGCAGGCACAGTCCTCTCCATGTGAGTCTCGGTTCGTTTCAAGTAGGTGGTCAGTGGGGATGATTGTCCATCTCCCACCGTGGGAATGACCTTTCTCCCAGTTACTGCCCAGCCCTGCTGACTTCACTCCTGGAGGCTCTTGTCCACACAGCCCATTCCCCTTAGGACTGTCTTCCTTTGAAAAAAAAGATTAGTCAAGCATATGGTGCTTGCAAGGCAGCTACTTGATCATAACTGGTACAGCTACAGCTACCCCTTAACAACTTAAAAAAACAAACAAACAAACAAACAAACAAAAACACAAAAAAACCCAAACAAACCCACCAGAACTGCAAAGTTTGCTTCAGATCTTGAGGGGTTCAGCATGAAGAGGGCAGCCACTGATCTCTTCTCTGTGGTGGCCAGTGACAGACCCCAGGAAACGGCCTGAAGTTGTCAGGGGAGGTTTAGGTTGGGTGTTAGAAAAAGGCTCTTCCCAAAAAAGGGTGGTTGGGCACTGGAACAGGCTCCCTGGGGTAGTGGTCCCAGCACGAAGCCTGACACAGCTCAAAAAGCGCTTCGACAGTGCTCTCAGGCACACGGTGTAACTCTTGGGGATGGTCCTGTGCAGGGCTGGGAGTTGGACTCGATGGTTCCTGTGGGTCCCTTCGGACTCGGCGTGTTCTGCGGCCGCGCCGCAGGGAAGGCCCTGCCGCTACTGGAGAAGGATCAGGATGACCCCCTGTGGGCTCCAGCCGCTCCGTGTCCCGGGAAGGGGCGGCGTTGAGGGCGGTGCCGAGGGCGGTCTGAGAGTTCTCTGAGGGCGGTGCTGAGGATGGTCTGAGAGCGGTTCCGGGGGTTCTCTGAGTGCTCTCCGAGGACGGTGCCGAGGTTTCTCTGAGTGCTCTCCGAGGGCGGTATGAATGCTCTCTGAAGGCGGTGCCGAGTGCTCTCTGAGCGCTGTCTGAGGGCGGTGCCGAGTGCTGTCTGAGCGCTGTCTGAGGGCGGTGCCGAGTGCTCTCTGAGCGCTGTCTGAGGGCGGTGCTCCGGCGGGGCAGGCTCTCCCCCGGTCCCGGCAGCCCCCGCGCGGCGCGGCCTTGGCGCTTCCGTGTGTGGAGGGCGCCGCGGCGGCTCCAGAAGTTTCCCGGCGGGCGGCATGGAGGAGGAGGAGGCCGCGGCAGGAGCGAGAGCGGCCCCTCGGCGGTGAGCACCCACCTCACCCCGGCGCGGCCTCCTCCCCACGGCCCCGCTGCGCCCGCTCACGGCGTTGTGTTTCCTCGGCAGGTTCTCGGACCGGGACATCGACCACGACCCGGCCTTGGCGGCACAGGTGAGGGCCGGGCCGGGGCTCCGCTCCAAGCGCCCCTCCGGTGGGGTCTGGCTGCAGAGGGGCCCCGCGCTGCTCTGTCACGGTACCGGTGTGGCAAAGAAGGAGGGATGGGGGAAGGCGCGGAAAGCAAACCAAACCAACTTTCCTTTCCGCGTAGGTAGATGGTAGCTCACGTCACTGCATCAGTTGCGATTTGTGGTTAAAAAAGCCCCAGGCTTGTTGCGGAAATGTATTCCATCTTGGTTTTTACTCTGCCTTGATGTATATTTTCCCCTGCCTGCGCTTTGCTGGGATCAATGATTGATTTTCATTTCATCTCGACAAAAAAAAAATACATTTCTTATAAGTGAGAGCAGTCGTTCCCCAAAACAGCCTCCCCACGGACGTGGTAGAGTCGCCGTCACTGTCCTTCATTTCCGAGACAGGTTGCTGGGTACTGTGCTCTAGGCTGCCTAGGGTTAGACGAGGTGGTCTTTGGAGGGCCCTTCCAACCTTGCCTCTTCTGTGGTTTTCCCTGTTAACATGTTCTGATGTACTTTCTTGGGTTATTTGTACTCAAAACAGATGGTTAATGGGAAGACAGAACTGGAGGGTGGATCAGTATTTCTGTTTAACTTTTTGGAAGGGGAGAGGATGGAAATGATTAGTTCTGCTTGACTGGAGTAGGTAACAGAACTGAAGATTATATTTCTGCAAAGCAAATGGTGAAGCTAAATTTTTCAGTTCTTTGGGGATTATGCTGTAAGTTATAAAAGTTTTTCAGAAGATAAATGACGTCTAAAAAGCAAATATGTCTGGTGTAGTAAAAGTACTTCAAGAGCTTAAAAAAAAAATTACATTTCATATTGTGTGGTGAAAAAACCCACCAACAAGCCAACAAAAAATGCCCAACGCTGAAATGTCTTTGGAAGTATTAAAAAGTACTGAAAGAATATGCATTTGTATTTTTTCTTGTATAAACATAGTTTCTTTGCTTTTCTGTTTCATATTTCAGTTCTTTGTACATTTGCTGCTTCAGAACATTATGTAACAGGTTCTGTAGGCGTTATTTAATATCTGACACAGTAATAGTGGTGTCAGTTGTTAGGCCTTTTTTACAATTCCTGAATTAAGCAGGCAGGTGGTGCTTCGTAGTCTCTGAACTGGTAAGTCCCATAGTTCACTGTAGCATTTTGCTGACTTACAAGATTGGATCTACAAGTGGTATGCCATGCTTGCATGGTCTTAGGTGAGGTCTTTCGATTCATGTCCTTAGTATTTCTAATCTGGGAGATGATTCTCTATAGCTGCTGCTGTGTAATATTTCTGTACATGTCCACTTGGCCTGGCATTTCTGCACTGTGTCTAGGATTTTTGGTTCCTTTTAATTCCTGGAGAGCATGCTTTGGCTTTCTGCACCTGGATCTGGTGCAAATGCAGTATCATAATCCATCTTTTAACACTGTCTGCATGATAAAGCTCATCAATGACTTCTTTTTCATTTTAAGTTGAAAAGGTGGATTACTATGTGGAGTCAGAAAGTATATTTGATTCATACAAACTCTTTATCATTCAGCAGGGGGGCAACTGGATGTTCCAATGCATTTAGAAATAGGTTTTCAATTTATTCTCATAGTAAGGGCCTTTAGAGTCAAAATATTCAGAAAAGGCTTACTTGGGTGGGAGGACAAAGTTTAAGATCGTTGCTGATGTCCGTAATTTGGAGTTCCTGGTGCAAGTCAAGTATTATTTGGCTTCTCAAATAGCTCCTAGGAATTACTTATTCCATGCATGTCGCTGAATGAGGTGTGCTGACTTACTGATAAAAAGCAAATAAAGAGACTAGTTTTGCACTGTTGAAAATGCTTTGCTTTGTTTTGCGTTGCTTTCCTGGGCTAGTTCAGTAGCAGTATCCATTCATATGTTGCTGTTTCTAATCGGTGCTTCTGTCGTCAGCAAATATCACAGGGAATAATGTTTGAAGAGAGAGGTGATCTGTCATAGAAGTGACTCTGCTCATAAATGTGCCTGTAATGTTCAGTGTCTAGGTCAGACCCTGTTTGGTTTTGAGTGTCAAAAGGACTTCATCTCTCATCATAGTATGCACCAGTTTTAATATGTGAGTTGCCTCACGTCCCTCCCGTGTGGAATACCTATAGCCACGAGTATTTCTATAATGGCCATCACTTTTGAATGGCTTTAAATCTTAGGAGGGCATGAGTTCAATTTGATCAAGTTACAGTTTTCTACTGCATACCGCTTTCTTCAGAGACCCCCAAGGTTTTAGATTTATGTGCTGCACCTGTATGCAAGTTTATGTATCTCACCCTGGTAAGAACTTGTACTATGCTAGAAGCTGTTATGGGCACTTAACTTCTAGTTGGCATAAACAGTTGATTTGATACCTGTTAAACAGAAAAAGACACTGAGGCAAGTTCTCGTTTTTTTCTGGCATGGTGGGACAGAGTTTTGGCAGCTGTGCTGTATGAATATTTATGCGGGTTTAAAGCTTGTATGTTAGCTATGTTCGTGCTTGCTAGATTCCAAGTGGAAGTGTGAGTGGGAGTCAATTTAGCAAACAAAATTACTGTACTGTAACAACGTACTGTAGTGCCTTTAGAAAACTTACTGTCTTCTAGCAAAGAGGAAGAACTTCTCTCACCAATAAAAGGAGGCTATTGGAGATGCTCTTTCCAGGTGTGTGTGTGATTTTACCCTGTGTGCAGAAGTCATGAACTTTTCGCAGAGAGCAAAGTGTAATCATTTCAATTCCTGTATCCAGTGATTTCCCCTAACAAGGGACTACTTTATTCTTCTGTTGTGCAACAGTATATCCTCTGAGGCCTGTGCTCCGTCAGTCTTTTGTTCTCCTGCTTTTATGCTCAGCATAAATTGAAAAAATCTCTCATGCTCAATAATACATTATGTGTTACTATGTTACAATGCTTTGAGCACGTTATCTCCACACAAGTGTCTTGACATACTGCATGTTGACTTCCAAATTCCTAATACTGCACTGCTCTCTCAAATCCAGCAGCCAATCCTGTGTACAGATCTGCTGAGAATTATCAGAAGGTCTTTGGAATATAAAGGGTCAACTTTATATTGATAAAGTTAGATTTGTGTTAGATTTCATGTTTAAAGCATTTGAAAGTCCTGTTTCCTCAGTAAAAAACAGGCTGCTTGAATTCAATAAAATTGGTGGGTTCCTTGTACTTCAAGGTCTGATGTTTAAGCTTTGTGTCTGTGAACCAAGTAATAGGTAAACAGAATTACCAGTTAGAGTATTATCATCTGAAATGTCTCCTACTTGACAGAATTTGGTACTGTGTTTTTGTGGGGACTTGTGAGGTCTCATTTAATTTTTTATTTTCATGTGTGTTTACAGGAACTGACAACAGCTTTGGAAAAGAATCCAGATGATGCCGAATGTTACTGTCAACGAGCTTATGCTCATCTCCTTCTAAAGAAATATGCTGGTAACATCTTCAGACAACACTAAGAATCCTCTTAAAGTGTATTATAACATGTTCTTTACAGAAGATGTCTGCAATCTGAAGACAAATACAGTAACGAAAGACAGCATTATCTGTAACTTAATATGCTGCTTTTACAGTTATTACATAGTTTTGTAGTTTGTGTGCTCTAGAGTACCAGGTTTCTGTTTGATTTCAGCCTAGTATTATCTTGGCAGCCTTTTTTAAAAAGTCAGACAGATTTCAAGCTTTGTGCTGTAAGCATCTTCCATCATTTTGTTCTTGATAGAATCTGAATCCTGTCATGGTAGGAATGTGATAAGTGCATAATGCCTGGGAAAATGATTAAATTAATAAGATCTGGTTTGGTTTTTTTCTTTCCAGTGAAAACCAAACAAACAGATTCACACTTTGGATCTAAGGAGAGGGTTTCCCTAAATGAAAGTCATGCTACCTCTTACATAAGAGCTCTGCAGGTGCATGACAGGTTCATCTGTAGCAGTTGTGGCTAGATTTAATTCAAATGGTGTGATTTGCATGCAAGCTAAGGAAGCTAATGTGGTACACCCTGAAAAAATTACTACAAGACTGACAGTTCACTGCTTTTTGTAACATTATTATTACATTTCTCAACTTTAAACTGACTTTCAACAGATGCAGTTGCAGATGCAAAGAAGTCCTTAGAACTCAACTCAAATAATGCTGTAGCGCTTCTTAGGAAAGGGTATGTGTAATTTATTGTTTTTTGTGAATATTGTGATAATCTGTAGGTCAACACTAGTGTTTGGATTATGGCTTTTTGCAAGCTTTTTGCAATACTACAAATGAACAAATTTAATGCCCTGCTGCTTGCAGCCCATCTGTAATAAAGTGGTGGTTATACAAAGCTGTTTAGTTTGGGGTGATTATCTAAACTCCCTTGCCATTTCAAAAACACACCTTTTAGGTGATTTAAATTCTTACATGTGTCATTTTAACCAATACAGCATGCCATCTGGAGAATGTGGATTAGACTGAAAAGTAATTACCATTTTCCCGTGTATTTCTTTATTCCTGTCAGGTTAGGTGAATATCACATCAAAAGCTATGCATCTGCTTTAGAGTCTTTCAGAGAGGGACAGAGGTTGGACAGTAAGTATTAAAATTTCTTGTGTGTACAATACTCCTTTGCTTATGACAAAAAAATGGATAATATGTTAAAGTGAAGACCAAGGATTCTTTTTTTTAAAGGCTAAAGAATTAGGTGCCTGACTTAAGAAATCTGACTTTCGGGAATATTTGTGCAATCACTGCATCAGTGTTCAACTGTTGAAAAATGCGCATCAAGGTTCCTAGCAATTAATATATGTTTTGTTTTTTTTCCTGTATAAAATGGGGAGTGTTTTTCAGCTGCTTGGAGATCTTGCAAATAAATACTGGAAATGGTATAGTATTAAGTGTCATAGAAAAGCTTCTGAACAGAGCAGGCTCCTTGTATATAGCTGCAATTTCTTCTTAAACAATTTGATAAACCACTCTTTAGAAAGTATGTATAACTTGATCGGCATTCAAACCGAAATAGAATTTTACCTGACATTACATACCACTTAATTACAGAAGCATATTTGTTATATCTTTTTTTCTTCTTAAAGTATCGGCTTCTAAGCTAGACTTGGGCACTTTTTAGTTTGGGAACAATTAGAGATTTTTTAAAACCTGACCTTTTTCTCTAAACAGCAAAGGAGTAGTTTAAAACAGAAAGCTTTGGTAGAAGACATGGGGAAGCACAAAACAAAACAGTTGCAAGATGGTTGTGGCTCCTTTCTCTTCCCACCTATCTCCCATTATAAATAAAACCCTCTCTTCGTTCTGTTCCTTTTCTTCCAAATAGCAAGAGGAAATGGTAAAAAAAAAAGCACCTTGAAAAGTTACAGAGAGTGAAGTGCACTAATAGGCATTGACATGGTCTCAGATCTTCTAGTGTGTTGTCTGATAAGTAACAGTGGCTGGAACATGAAGGCTTAGCAAAAATTTATTTACTTGGCCTCTCCCAAATGAGTGATCTGATCCTCTGATTTAAAAGTGGAGATTCATGGAAGTGTAAGTTAATTTTGCTTGCTGCCAAGTGGTCATTCTCCCTACTACTCTAGTGCTTGCTTAACACCTTCTTTCAATGTATTGAGTCTGCTGAAAGTGACTATTTTTGAAGTATTTCCCGCCCCCGAATGAATGTGTTGAAATAACCCAATGAAGGGTCTGAGTGCTAAAGCCAGCAGAAGTGGCAGGGCAGTGCTAGGGCAGTGGATGTGGTGATGGAAGGGGCACGTGGTGGAATTGCAGCAGCTCTTAGCTGTCAGTTTAGGCTGCTCTGCAATAGGAGTTAAAAATAAGATATTTCATTAAATTCTTTCTGTTTTGGTAGTTTGGATAACTAGGTAATGTCCACTAGTTTGTGGGGTAGAGAGAGAAATTTATGATCTGGTTAACTTGTCTATTTAGTATGTTCCATGAAAGGAAGCAATTCCTTCCAATGACTTATATACCTCTCCTTACTTAGTAGGTAAATTTTCATATGTCTCCAAACTCATCACTAGTGGGTTTAATTGAATTACTAGTCTTTATTTTTTTCATACTCTTGCCCACCCCCAGCAACCAGTATCAAATTGAGGTTTTTTATGTGAATGGATAACCTCTCATACCATTTGTGTGGCAGGGCACAACAGCACACAGAGCTACAGATATCTTTTTAGATAAGTCAGTGAATAGCAGGATCCTCTTGACTAATTCAGAATCTCTGAAATAAAGCACATTTTACTGTGTTGATTGCTTGACTTCTACCTGTTTGAATTTAATTTGCCATTGTTTTGCCACTTAGTTGAGTGTTTTTGAGGCTTTTTGTCAATTCCTTATTACTTTCTGATCTGAATGTAGTTTCTACTGTGCTTCCTGCATCTTACTACAGAACTGTGAGATGAGGAGTCTCCTGAAGGCCTTTTTAAAATTACAGACTTAGTTGATTCTCTTCTGTATATTGCCTAATTTGCTTTCAAGTTTGTCAGTAACAGAATTTACCTTTGTGAAATGTTTGATCAATCCCAGGTGAAAACAATTGTGAGCTTAGGCGTTTTGGCAAAACAGTTAACTCCAGAGTTGAATGCAGATAGTGCAAAATGGACAAAGCACAGGGGTAAAATTTGGCACGTACTGCTAAGCAGATGGTGAAGAGAGAAGACTTTAGCTGTTGCTCCCTTAGGGAGAATTACTGTGGTGGGGAATTCTTGGCTGGCAAGACTGATTTCTTTGTCACACAAGGGGGCAGAAGTACACCAGCACATATTTCTTTCCTTGCTAATATAAGGGCTGTTTTAAATCTTAATCTGGAATGTTGACAATGATGATCTTCCTACTTGTGCTCATTACTGGGAGGACTGGCAAGCCCAGGGTACCACAGCAAGCTTCCCATTACCCACCTACAGGGATATTGAAATAGGCCCTGATGTGATGAGTTGTGGAATGTGCAATGTTTCTTTATTTTTTAAAACAGCATTAGGAAACAATCTTCCTTTTGCTCAACTGTGCTACTAGATGTATGTGGATTTTTGGAGTTGATACTGCCTTAGATTGAAGGACTGTAATCTGTTGCTCCTCAGTATGTTATGTGGATTTAGGAGAATTACACTCAAATTTTCTTGTGTGTTTTTTGTGTTTGTTTGTTTGCTGTGGCCACCCAGTGAATTTAGTAAAGATGGAATGTGTCAACTTTTTAAAGAAACTATAGTAGGTACTTTTCTTGTTTTCTAAGAATTAGTAGGTTTTCAGCAAGTGAAGACCCAGTTAGGTTTTTTGAAGTAGAATTGTTAATAGAAGTTGGTGGTAAGTTCTTTGGAAGGATAATGCAATTATACAGGAAAAATTCATTTTCCTCAAATTATAAAATGTACCAGGATGCAGGGAAAGAAGCTGTGGTTGGTGAGTGGGATCCTCTTAAGAAAATATGGAAGAGAACGCTGGACTTTATAAGTTTGTGTTGTGTAACTGTCTTAGGCTGTGGTTAAGAGAATTCCTCACGTTCTGCTGAAAGGAACTGGACCAGTGGAGACTTGACTAGGTTTCTCTTTTCTTAGACTCCTGAATATACTTCATTTAATTTCACTTTTGATTAATAAGCTTTATTCCCCACTGCAAAACATGAAAGTCTTTTTAGGTTATGGGTGTTAAGTTTTGAAAATATTGATTAATTTAGGTTGTGGTGCAGCTCTTGAGTTCGTATAATTCTGTGCTCTGGCTGAAAGCAGTGTTTCCTTGGAACATTGTTTTCCAAGTATCTCCAAGACTGAAGATTCCACAGTCTCTTTGGGCAATCTGCTTCAGTGTTTGACCACTCTTTTAGTAAAAAAACTTTTTAAGATGCCTAATGGGATGACAGAAGAAAACGGAACAGGCAATGGCCTAAGGAGTGGGGTACACCTCAAAATTTATGTACATTTTATATTCGAAGGGGTTGGGGTACATACTTGGTGAACTGCAGTGGGGTCAGATTTGCTGTTACATGTCTGCTGGGAACTCTTGTCGAGCTTCTTAAAGTCCTTTGCTGGATAGTTCCAGTGTGAACTCCCTGAGCGTGAATTCTCTCTGTTGTAAAAAGAGAGGAAATTCAGCTATTCTTAGTAGTTGGTCAGTAATGTTCCCACTTTTTTCCTTTCTTGATTGTGAAAGATTTTTCTGGGCATTTTGTTGAAATGATTGCTCTGTTGTTACACTGCTGTCTTTTTAGCTATTTTCCAGTGAATTCATTTCTATCTGGGGAGCTTGCTTCCTAGACCATCGTGGTCATTCTAAGCTTCTGGGATTTTGATTAATAGAGTAGAATTGACATCTGTGTATTTCTTAACATTCTTTAAACTTTATCTGTGTGTGTTTGTGTGAAACCACCAGGAGAAAATACTTCATGAAAACTTGCAGAACTTTGGGTTGTCCCCAGAGCAGACCCAGACATTTCTCTAGAGAGGAAGTGTATGACTGTTTGAAAAAGTAGGTTTAAGAAAAATGCATAAAAACTATGCTTCTTGCTTCCTAAGCAGTTACATAGGATTGAACAGGCTGGAAAGCAATGGCATGTTAGGGTCAGTTAGACAAAATCTAGGGTCCTACAAATTAACTTGAATTTAATTAAACAGAATTAAATAGCGGAGCTGTACAAGAATACTTAAAGCTTAACTGGAATGACAGAGGTTACAAGAAGATAACAGGAAATACTACTTTTTTTAGTAAATTGACACAGGTTGATGCAAGTTTGGGACCAATGTTTCAGTTGGCAATTGAGAAGAATTTTTCTTCATGTGATATGTGTGATACTTAAAGAGTTTTAATATTTCTGTATTTGATCTCTTCTAGATGTAGATGATACCTTTACTATTTGGATTAAAAGATGTGAAGAAACACTAAATGGTGAGGAAAAAAAACACATTTACAAGGGATTTGATATGCCCTGTGCTTTGAAGCTGTCATGTTTTTCAAAGATTCGCCACTTTTGTCTTACTTAGAACAAAATAATTCATTGGTTTTTTGGTTTGGTTTTTTTTTTTTTTTAAATCACTCTTTTCTGTCTGTTGTTTCTCTTGGAGTATACACCCCGATCACTTGTATACTTCAGATTTAGGGGAACATTAATATTAGGTCTTTAGTGTAATAATTAGTTGTGACAGGGCAGTATCTGTGTAGAGTTCAGACAATTAGTTAATTTTAACTAATGTTCATATAAACTGTGAACTCATTGTAACTGTAGAGGCCATCTAAAACCGACATCAAAATAAACTTTCAAGTCTTGCAGAATATAAAACTGGAAAGAGGTGGAAATTTGCAGATTTTACCCCTGCTTTGGTGTCTTTTCTGTGGTAGTCACTGAGTGTTGAGTATAGTTTCCATTCATACCATCTTTTATCCATGGTCCTTAAACTGTTTGTGGATTTTAATGAGATAACTACATCAGCTATTCTGTCCTTTTTCCTCCGCCTGTTGTGACTTCCCTCCTCTTTGTGGTGCACAGTGGAGAACAGGACAGTAAAACAAGTTCATGGCAACCTGTTGACTGAAAACCAAATAAAGGAGAACCCTTCTGTGTTGTATAGGAATGAACAAATTTCTGGTTCTTGAGAAATTTCTGGTTCTTGAGATATTTCTGCCAAGTTTAATTTTATTTGGCGAAATCAGTTAAGTCACTGGCATGCACAGTCTTACTTGTGAAGAGTTATCTTGGGTGACCTCTTTCTCTGCCTTCTTGAGGAAAGAGGTTATAATAGACATTTTTCACTAATGTCATAAATATGTTTCATAGTATTTTGTCTGGTTCAACTCAGTTGTCCTGTTTTATTGTGAATATTCACTGTCTTGGTTTTTTTGAGCCATTTGTTTAATCATCGGAGCATTAGGAAAAGACCTCTGAGATCATCGAGTCAAACCTTTGACCTAACACTGCTTTGTTGCTGGACCATAGCACTGAGTGCCACATCCAGTGAATCCACCCCCTCCCTGGGCAGCCCATTCCAATGCCCAATCACTCTCTCTGTAAAGAACTTCTTCCTAGTGTCTAACCTAAACCTCCCCTGATGTGGCTCAAGACTGCGCCCTCTTGCCCTACTGCCGACCCCCACCCAGCTACAACCTCCTTACAGGCACCTGTGGAGGGCGGTAATATCTCCCCTGAGTCTCCTCTTCTCCAGGCTAAACAACCCTGGCTTCCTTAGCTGCTCCTTGCAGGACTTGTGCTCCAGTCCCTTCACCGGCCTTGTCGCCCTTCTCTGGACCCACTCCAGCACCTCAACATCCTTCCTAAATTAAGGGGCCCAGAACTGGATACAGAACTTGAGATATGGCCTCACCAGTGTTGAGTACAGGGGAAGAATCCATTCCCTAGTTCTGCTGGCCACACCATTCTTGATACAGGTTAGGATGCCATTGGCCTTCTTGGCCACCTGGGCGCATGGCTGGCTCATGGTAAGCTTCCTGTCAGTCAGAATCCCCAGGTCCCTTTCAGCCACCCTGTCCCCAGCCTGTAGTCCTGCATTCTGAATTCTCTGATACACCAGCAAAACAAAACAGAATGACCAACTAAACAAGCCTGATTTTTTTCATTACAACTTAATATTCCTTCTTTTTTTTTCTTTTTTTTTTTTTAAAATCTTTATCTCTCTTTGGCAGTCTGTATCATAAAGAAGCAAAGGGAAGTTTGTTTCTTTTCAAACATTTAATCTGACATATTTTAGGAAAAAATACTTGGAAGAGGGGGTACTGAGCTATAGTTTAGATGCAAGTGCTACAGTATATTTAAGGTCATATGAGTGAATTTCTCTGCCAAATTTCCATCTCGTTCCCCAGTGGGGTTTGCCTATCATGAGATAAAAATTTGATGAGACCTTGTGCTCTTCCTGTGGATGGATGATAAACTGAGTGCAGACTCCCAGAAAGTGATTTTTTTTTTTTTTTTTTTTTTTTTTTTTTTTTGTTTGTTTTTTTTTTTTTTTTTTTTTTTTTCTTTTTTGCTGTGATGTTGCTTTTATTAAAAAAGGTCTGTGTTGGCTTCTGGTAAGAGAGGGAATTCATGGAAATGTTCATTCAGTTAATCAGAATATGCTTTATATTAGAGTTGTTCCTTTACACAAGTTGCTTATTGAAGTCTGGTTTAAAAAATAGTGTCATGAAGGCCAAATACCAGAGGTAGACTTGACATGTTTTTAAGTCTTCTGCAGTTGCAACTGGAGTAAATGCAGCATGTTTGGGTAATTGAAGAAAGCTAGAATAAGATTATGCCTTCTAGGTTCAATATGCCTATTTCTGAAAGTGCAACTCTTTTCTTTCTACAGCATCACAGGCAGATTTGGTAAGATGTTATCCTTAATGTATTTACTATTTTGATTTTTTTTTTTTTTGTTAAGCTAAAGCATGCTTTTGTGCTTCAGTGGATTCACTTGCAGGCTGTAAAACCAATTTTGTCTAGTGTATGCAATTCTAAATGATCTAACTTTTCTTCTAAATGTGAGTGCTTTTATTTAAGTCCAAGACTGCAAAATTTGAACCCTGAAAACTCTTAGAAATAGCATACAAATCTAGCAATTACTGTGCGTTCATTGAGTTAAAATTTAACTTTCTGGCTTGCAATCTGCATCCTAATTTACAAATTAACCAGCTTGTGTTGTCAGTACTAACTTGATTTGGTCTGTTAGAAAGTGACTTTTTTTTTTCCTAGAAGCTTGCAAGTGGCTTGTACTGACTTTTTTTGCTATAGCCTGTTCAGCTTTCAGTGTTCTTTGTTTTATTGGAAGTATTCGTAAGAAATGCTGATGTTGATCTCCCCTTTTGTTTTTCCTGAGATAAAAGAAGGGGGATTTGCATTGACTGTTCTCCCTCTTTAATAGTTACTTAAATTTTTTACGTTTTAATAATAGGGTAGAGGAGAAAACTGTACAGAAAGCATGGTAATTGTATGTAAAGACAAATTTCAGAGGTAAAAGTTTTTTATGTTAAAGAGTTAGACCTTGAGTTCTCAGATCTACTGCAGGTTTCCTTCATGATTTATAGAATAGCAGCCTAGTCACTGTATGTTTTTCAGGTGTACATACAGGAAGAAATGAGTTAAAGATGAACTTACTGCTATTTATAAAATGACTAACTGATATATTTTAAGTTACAAATTGATCTATTTAACATAAATGAAAAATTTTTAATTTTAAATCTGGCATAAATGGCTAGGAGAGCCATGAAGAGCTTCACCTGTAAGTTAATGTTCATACATAAATCAAGACAAGGGGAGCAGTTGGTGTGAAAATGATTTTGTGCCTTTTGCAAAGTACTTCATGGTATATTTTCACTTACACTGATGTAACTTTCTTTCTAACCGAATATGCTTCAACTAGAATATGCAGCAGCAACCTCTGCCACCAAAGATCAAGTAAGTTGACTTCAGATTTTACTGTGAGATTTGAAATAATTGACATATAACTGCTCTTTGTGGGGATTGGAGAAGCAAGATAATGACTGTAGAAGTTTTTTGGGGATCACTTAGCTACATTTTCAAAGTTAAGTTTTTTGCAGTGTCATCACTTTTGTTCAGACTATGCAGTACTTTTGGGAGAATTGAACCTCACTGGGAAGAGAGGAGTAACATGAACATTCTGGCTTCTAATTCTATTTCTAATTCTCATGCTGAGCTTAATTCAAAGCCTGTCCCGTTGTGCCTAGTATAGGTAATGTTTTTGAGATACCTTTTAGTTCAGGATCTCAGAGGTATATTTCATTTATAGAAGGCAAACAGTATTATGAATGGGTTAAGAAAGTGATTTAATTTTGATAATACTGCTTGATTAAAAAAATTATTCTTTAACTAGTCAGTTTTGCAACTGCTTTTTCAGAGGAAGGGGAAGCAGTCTTACTTTGTATGTCTTCTCTCACCCATTAACATACATGATGTACTGCTGCAGGTTTTGCTATTCATCTGTGTAACTCTTTTAGTCAATTTCACACACCCCTTCTTTTTTTTTTTTTTCCAGATATGACTGGTACCAAACAGAATCTCAAGTAATTGTGACTATAATGGTCAAAAATGCACAGAAGGATGATGTCAGTGTGCAGTTTTCAGAGAAAGAGGTGATTTTTTTACTCAATACTGATACTTATCCCTATATTAAATCAATCCTTAAGATGTAGTACTTAAACAAATGAACATTATATGCTATAGAAGCATGGGAAGAATGGTACAGGTGGTCTTTAGTCTGAGCTTGTTTTGTCTACAGTTACACTGTATATGTGTGTGTGCCCAGTCAGGGGAACTGGGGTTGATGCCACAGCTGTGTCCATAGTATTTATACACAAGTAGTGGTGTGGTGTGTATGCTGCAAAGGGAACATCTGTTTATTGGCTGCCTGTGTATTTATAGGGTGGGGGAAGAAGTGATCTGGACTTAAATGTTATAGTATACATGGATCTGGAGTACCAATGGACAAAGGCAAGGTATTCTAAAAATAAGTGTGAATGAGTAATATCTTGCTTTAGTTCAATTGTAGAAAAAGATTGAAGATTGGTGGGTGAATTTTTTTTTACTTTTATCTGACATTGTTCATATATATTTTCAGGAAGTGCAGTAATCTCTTTAGTGAAATACCATCTGTTTTACCAATGAAGTTCATGTTTAATTTATCTGAGAATATTGAAGAGTTAGGTTCTTACTCTCAACTGAGTTGATACTTCATAAACTGCCAGAAATACTTTCTTGTTGTTATTTACTTCAGGTTGTTAAAATTGTGCAAGCACTTGCCATATAGCTTGGGTGTATTAGAAGAGAATTTGCAAATTGTTTTCACGCTCTGTTTTTAACATATTGATACTTTACTTGCTTTATAATTTTTTTCCCCTAAGAGCGCAGACGTAGCTGACAAGATAACAGCGTTTCTGAGTACTTGTGGCAATAGCTGAAATTTTCTGTTCATTTTTTAGTATATTTTAGAAGCACCTTGTTCAATACTGCAGTAATGTAATGGCGTCAGCTGAAACTATATTAATTTAATCACTTAATCTTGGTGCCAAGTTAACAGTCCTTTACTTGAAAATGGAACTGCTGCCAGAGATGACCAAAAATGTGTTTTTAATTTTTAACAGGTGAGTGCATCAGTGAGACTTCCATCAGGTGAAAACTTCAACTTAAAGCTTGATCTTCTTCATTCTATAGTGCCAGAGCAAAGTACATTTAAAGTGCTTTCAACAAAGGTAAGCTTCTTAAAGTGTAAATTGTTTCTTTGTTCTGATTTTGAAAACGTTTCTGCTCTATTGTCTTGTCTCCCTGCAAGAGTCATATCTTGCTTTTCATATAGAAATACTCTTTCTTTCTTCAAGATGCCTTTCAGCTAGTGGAAGGCTTTCTAAACTTGTGCAAATATCAAAAATAATAATATGATGGTACTTATTAAAGTGCAAATGATAGAGTTATGCTGTGGATTCTTTTACTTTTTGCTGTAGAAAGAAGATTGTGATCCTCATGATTAAAATACAGTAGGAAAGTATGAATGTCGTTTAGCAAAACTTTTAGGAGAGAGTATTGCCTTGTGAACCATTGTTATCTTTGTGTGCTCAAGAAATAAAAGTCAGACTTGAAAGATTTTAGTGTTGAAATATTTCTTTACCCTTCTTGCTGTTAAAGATTAACTATGGCATTAGCTGCTTGTGGCTTTTCAAGAGAGTGTATTCCATGCTGTTCCTGGAAATAGTAACTGCTTGGAGACACTTAAAAATTACACTGTGTTAGAGAATGCTTCTGTCTCAGCATTTAGTTTCTTCTATATTACCAGCAAAGTCGGAAACAGTCAGTGGTCAGGCATGGCATTTATTATTGACATAATGGTCATATACTTTGTGCACTCTCCCAGCCCTCAATCCTGGATACTGGCATGTGAAATTGATACTTCCCCTGTATGTCAGCAGTGGTTTTGCAGAGCTTATGGAAATTCTCTTGTGTACTCATGTTCCATTTTACCTGTTCCCTTTTCAGAAAGGTACTGTAATAGTGCTTGCATCATTTCAGGGAAGAATAACCATAGAAAGCTTCTGCCACCTTTTGGGGCCTGCCCCAGCTCGTGTTACAGGCGTGGCTGCAGTGCCACGTTTGTGTCATTCGGTGGCAGAGAGGACAAGGTGAGGTCTTCCCCTGGTGCTCTGACCCACCTGGGCTCCCAGGATTTCTCAACAGCCTGACATTATTGCTTTTCTGTTTGTATGTTACACTTGAGAGGCGGTGGGCATTGGCCGAGAGGCGTAGGCCCCCGCCTGTGGAGCCGGCTCCTCCTCTGAGGACGCTGGTTCGAATCCTGGAGGAACTTGCTGTCGTCGTCTGAGCTGCTCGGCTGTGGCAAGATGAACCTCAGGAGTAAAGGGAGTGGGGCCAGTTCTGCGCACCCTGTGCCTCACTTAAAAAATCCATTGCGCAGGCTTATCCCAAGATCTTCGTTTGTGAAGTCCAGCCAACAACAACAACCATAGAAAGCTGGTCTTGTTTCTCCACTTGTTGCACTTAGGAAGTCAGTCAGGTTGTGTCATTGAGCCATGTCAGCTCTTATGCTGTGGGGGATAAATGAAGTGCTCAAAGTATGTAGATAATCTGCTCGTCTGTTAGTATTTATGTAAATTTGAGTGGAATGGCCATGGACCTTGTCAAGAAGAGTAGCTGTGAGGTCCTGTTTGCTTTATGTACTTACCCAGCTTGAGTTATACTTTTCCTTTTGTCTTGATGTTTACTGTTACCTTCTTAGGAAGCATCTGCATGCTGCTGAGCACTGGGAAATTCACTTCTTTCTGTGCTGCCGTCTCTAGCCTGGGATTTTCTCTGAAATAACCTCTAGTAGTCTAGAGCCTGGTTTAGACTGATGTTCCAAAAGTGAGCCTTAGTTATGTTCAGGCAGTTTCCCAACTGTAAATATTTTGCATTTATTTTCAAACGTTACTGTACCTAAAAATGGGATGAGGAAAGACAGAAGGTGTTCTAACTGCAGAAGTCAGTGCTTCAGCATGTTCTTACTTTTGTAGAGAAGACTAGTATAAGGCCATCTATGAAGGAAGGCATCGTGAAGGCACACAGTTTAAATGATGCCCCTGATGGTTCTGCTTCCGACCACCAGATGGAGTCTGGCTGAAGGGAAAAAAAATTAAAAGGTCTGTTAAGCATGCAAAGACTTCTTTACAGGTTTAGAATATTTTACTTTGAAAAATATTGAGCACTTTGAGGGAATGATGCAGCTTTAGTGTTTGACTATTAGAGATTCAGATTTTTTAGGTTTTGTGTGTATACTTTGTTCTTATTTGCAGCATGGAAAATATGCAGCTATTACTTTGCATAAGCTATCTGAATGGTTAGAACTCTCAAATGCTTTACAGATGTTTTTTCTATTCACATGAAGTCCTTTTGTAAGGACTTGGAAAGAATGACATAATCTTGTCTTCCTAATTATATGAACTTTTTACTACACACTCCTAAAGACATTCAGTTTTCATGGGTAGAAACAGATCTATTCATATGGAGTAATAATTTCACCTAAGAATAACTGCATTTGTTCACGCTGCTTTATTTTGTGCTGCTGATTTGAATGTGTGAGCTGTTGCCATTAGCATTGTATGGTCTTCATTGATCAACAAAGCATCTGGCCTTTTTTCAGTTTTATGAGGAAATGTATGAAGAAGCAGTGGAATGTATGAGCAGGCTATGTGGTAGGTAGGTCAGGTTTTCCATGAGCTTCATAAAATGAATAAATTTGATGGATAGAGGATGAAACAACAGAACTGGCAGAAGTAGAATGATCTTGTGTATTTTGGAATTAAGAGAAGCTGTTGAGGGTTTTCTTGATGCTGGTAAAAATTGACAAATGCAAAGGAATAAAGTTAAAATGCAAATTCAGGAAGAGAAAATAGCCTTAACTGTATTTGCAGAACTACAAATTCTAAAGTAACTGCGAAGAGCAAGCAGAATTTACAGACTGGGGGATTGGTTCTTTCAGGGAGGGTTGACAGTGGTTAAAAATGGAGTTGATTGCATAAGAGTTGTTTCTGTCCCAGCAGTGAAATTAAAATTATACTTTTCAATCAATCCATGCTGTGTCTAGCTCTGAGATACAAAGTCTGTCTGGAACAGAACAGAACTAGCCAGTGGTACAGAGGTAGCATAAATAGATATTTTGAGCTGTTTGAATGGTTTCAGTTTGAGCAGGAGTAAATTAGTGTTTATTATCTGCAGACTTTGACTTCAAGCTGTGAGCTAGAAGAGGTAAAATATTTGATGCCAACTCAAGAACAGCATAATATGTGAAGTCCACTTTTGAGAGAAAAATTTTAAATCTCTCTCTTCATGCATCCTCTAGAATTGTATATTCTCCAATTGTCAACAGTTACAGATGACACAGGCTGCCTTTGAGTGACTATGTATTACTGCCATACTTGAAGCCATTTTTTTAAACATAGTTCAAAAGTTTATCTGCTGTTCAGTAGATAACACTGCCTGCAAATGCAGCTGATTGTGGTTCCGGCTGACATTTTGTCACCTGGTGTTGTGCAGCATATAGTTCTCATGATCTAAAGCCTCGGGTTAATGTTTGTGTGAGAAATGCTGAATACCACTGTACTGAGCCTTTCTCTTGAGGGTATTGCTATATCTGCATAGCACTTTGGTACATGAACGGCACAGTGGATCATAACTAGATCAGTTGACGTTATTGCTTGTACTGCTAATCTGTCAAAGGTGTCTGACTGCAGTAATCTGAGCAAGCAAAAAAATAACAGCATATAAATTTGAGATTTGTGTCTTAAAAATGGAAGCGGACCTCATCTTTACATGTAGCATGGCTCTGTACATGATAGGCATAATTTGTGTTTTAGTAGTCATCATCCTCACTTGTGTTCAGGTGAACTGGGGGGAAAAACTGCCATGCTGAAAACTGCTCGTTGCATTTAGCATTTGACAGAGGAAGGTACTTTTAGTGGTGCTACTTGTTTTTTTACCTCTTTCCAGGAGAGGGAGCCAAAATGTAAAGGCTGGACCGAGTTTGTTCTTTGGAAGTTGCCTGTGTGCAGTTATGTTGTAGCTCAGTGTGCATACTGTCCTCGTGCTCCCTTTATAAAAGAAAAAAAGGCATAAAAACTACAAATGAGTGACTAGCAAGTTTAAGCCAAAATCAGCTGATCTGTATCTGTGCAGAAAATATGTCAGGAAAGTGGAAATGCACATAGTGTAAGGATTTTTAATGTTAAGAAATTGTTCACTTTCTTTTCCCTTTTCTGTCCATCAGTCTGTGTATTTGTGATTTCAGGGGAATGTTCTGCAATGTTCTCTTGGAAACTTATGTAATATGAGCAGTTTCCCCAGATCTTCTTCTGATGTGTTATAGGTGATGGCTGTCATTTTCTTCTCTTTAGACTTAAAGTGGAGAGTGAGGATGAATATGTGCTTTTAGCACATGTTTATGAGCTTGAAGGAAATTCGAGATAGGGAGAAAAAGAAAAAGCACTATCTATAAATATTCTGGGAACAATTACTGTAAGTTTTCAGTTTTTAATCATTTGGGCTTTGTGCAAGCAATGACTTGCAGCAATTTAGAGCCATTTGAAAAAGTGGTAAAAAGTGGTTGCTTTATCCTAGAACTGTCCTTTAATTAGAGATCAAAGTTGTGCTGCAAACAGGGGAGGTGTTAAAAATCATCAGCCTGTTTTACAGTTGACATTTGTTGCTTAATAGAGATTTCTGAGGTAGAAGCACACTCTCAGCAGCTTCATGCCAAGAATATGGTTGTGTGCGTCAGGGGAATGTTGTTTTTTTCACTCAAACCAATATTTTGCTTTGCAAAGTCTGAACTGCCCTGTGAAGCTAACTGGAACTGATGCTGGTTGCTGAATGTAAAGGAAAAGGCAAAGAGTAGAACTATTTCACATGTTCCTGGACTGTTATCAGAGTCTCTATATAGGGGCCAATGTACACAAATAGATAAACAGAGGAACAGATCTATTTTAACTGAAATTGGTTCTTACTGTTGCAGTCCAGTTCTTAAAAGGTGGTTTCTTGTATTGGATATTTTCATTAAGTTGCTTTCAGGCACTTAAATGCAGACTTTGCTGCTTTCGTGTACTTGTTTTTTCTATGAGGCTTTTGTGTAGCTTGATATCTCCTATTTTTGCACATTTTTGATAAATTATAAACTGATAGTTAATATGAGTTAGATACTTCTTTGAAATCTCTAGCATCTTTTAGGCAGGGATAGTTAGAATGGCTTCCTGGGCAGATGATAAAGAAACCTTCCCAATGATTAGTATGGTATTTACTTGGCTCAAAATAAATTTTATTTTGTTTTTTTTTTTCTAGTATATGAATTCAGATGAATGTGATGCAGTATTAACTTTCTAATACTCTGAGGACTATATTTTTAAAGAAGCATATATGTCAGTGCCCATGCTGTATATAAATGTATAAAAGAAAACTATGCATAAGAGTTTTCATCTGTCTTGAGGAAAGATGGATTTAAGAACTGTTTGGATAATGATGGTTTACATTGAGGATGCAGTGACATGGGCTTTCGAATACCTAAATGATCTGTGTTGCTAGCTCCTTCTCTAAAATTCAAAAATTCTATGAATGTGTTGGCAGTGTATTATCAGTAGGAGGAAGTTTCCTATCAAGGAAACTTGAACCTTTTTGCCTCAGTTCTCCATAGTACTGTTGCCAAGAATCTAAAGGACATGTATTAAATCCCTTCTGTTGCAGTATACTCCCTATAGAATAAATTTCTTAATCATCATTTATGTGTGATAACACTGTAGAGTTTTCATCTAAACGTATTTTGTTTAAAGTTATAGACAAATATTTTGGAATTTAGACTGCAAGTTATATATAAAAAGTCTTTTAATAACTAGGATACCAAAACTGTAAGTGCATGTGCTCTTAGAGGTAAGTTTGAATAGGTCATACATTTTTAGAAGACACTGTTATTTCATCCTACAAAACTCATGAGATGACTGTAAAAGAAGACAACTCTACACACTAAAAATTTACAACTCAGACAAAGCAGCCAAGAGTTCAGTAAATAATGAAGCAGTTGATTATAAACCCTGAATTCTTGTTTTCATGTGTTTGATATAACAGAACATCACATTTGAAAAGGATATTTTTTAATATCTTAAAATCAGTGGCTGAATTGCTGCTTAAGCTTTGCCAGTTCTGATTTCCTTCATCCATCTGATCAGAGCTTGACAGAAATTTGCCAGTAGTAAATGAACTTTCCCTTAGCATGGACTGTAAAACATAAAAGGCAGTAGAAATCAGAAAAAAATAATCCTTGTAGCTTGTCAGTGTACACCAGAATCTCCTTTTAGGGAGGAGGATAAAAATTCTTTCCCTTTTAATGTGTCTGAGTTAAACCGATGATGTCTGTCTCAGAATGTAAGTTCAAGTGAAATCCAGTTCATTGGAGGCTTGAACTTTTCAACAGAAATCTAGAAAATGAATGTTGGCTAACTAGTGTTGTATTGATCCTTTAGCAAAGGGGAGAGATTTTCTTAAAACTGTATTAAACACTTTTTTTATGCCAATCATCTTAAGTAAGAGGTTTCTGTGTTTTCATACTATCAGTGAAATGGTTCCGAATAGCTTTTGAGAGTAACTCTAGCATCTTTTCTGATAGCTAGCACTCAGATTAAACTGCAAACAGCTGTGTCTGAATCTCTGACAGGCTTTAAAAAATTGATTACTTTTATGACTAGAAAACTCTGTGAGTAGAAATTTCCCTGTGTCCTTTCACTGCAAGTGGAATTTCCTCTAGACAATAAATCGCCCATTCGACCCTCTTCTCAGAGGGGTGGGTTTCTCTCAAGACAATATTTCAAACAAGTAGTGCATGAATTGCTCTCAAAATTCAATGTTTCTTTTCCTCTTCACTTTGCTCTCTTTGAACCCCAAATGCAAGGGATTTAAAAATTAGAAAGTGTGTTATATCTTCATTGGAACTTTTTATAGTTCTGGAGTATTGTGTCCAGTTTTAGGCTTCCTAGTGCAAGAAAGGCATGGTCAGGTGACTTTTCAGTATGAGC
Source organism: Formicarius rufipectus (assembly GCA_013399695.1). Lineage (NCBI taxonomy): Eukaryota > Metazoa > Chordata > Aves > Passeriformes > Formicariidae > Formicarius > Formicarius rufipectus. The sequence continues at coordinate 644,364 of VXAU01003430.1, read as the reverse complement.
TACATGGAGAAGTTGAGGAATTAGGCTTGTCCTTAAGTGACATGCAAAGCCTTTAATTTGAAGTTCAGTTTTCCTATCTTTTATTCTGAACTTGGCACACAGGCATACATTTTATGAAATATAAATGTTAAAGTAATTGGCAAAGTGCTAATGTATTTCTTTTGCCCAAATGTATTTTTTTCAAATGGGAGGAAAAAGCTAATGGTATTTGTGTGCTAGATATGGCACAAATGTCTGTACTGATGTGTTACTTTTCTGTGTGATAGCTATCAGTATCTGTTTTAAAACATTCATTAAAATGTATTTATTGCCACTTGTGCACATAATTGGGACTCGCAATGTTGTTCATCACTGGATCAAATAAAGCTCTCAAGCTAAAGAAATATGTGCCTTCACAACTAGAATTTCATAGCTTTATTTTTTTGGAAAATGTGGTTGTATAATGGTATGAAGTTAATGATTTCCCTAGTTTTGCTCCTGCCTGCCACCTCGCCTAATGAGTAACTTCAATTGAAGTGTATGGAGTAGATGGTGTAGAAGTTTAATCATGTCAGAAATACATCCTGTCTCAGTTCTTCAGCTGTCTATACTTGTAGCTTGGAAGGATTGAAATGGTTTAGATTTAAGAAATCTGCATCTTACACTGGGAATTAGTTTGTATCATTTGCTTTTTTGTAGGGATGTTCATCATGTACTGGCTTAGGGCCAGTTTCAGAGAGAAGAGTGGAAGAGCTAGCAGATTAAAAACGAAGGGGGATTACTGGAGCAGCAAAAATAAAGTTCTTTTTTTTTTTTTTCTTTTTTTTTAAATGCTTGGGCACAGTACTCCGAGGGGTAGCCAAAGGTCTTTATAAGGGCTCTAGAGGAGTATTGTATTCTGAGCAGTAAAAAAGTCCATATTGAGTAGCTCACATCAAGCTTCATTAGAGATCATTTTTGGTGTAAATAGTCTGTATTTGCCATACTGAATGACACTGGTGGAAAACCTGAAGTATAAGGGCAAGAGGACATAATGAAAGAAGAAACAGAGAAATTGAAAAGGTATAGGGCCGAGCAGTTTCAAAATCAAGCATTTGTGGTTTTTTTGTTTGGTTGGTTTTTGTTTGTTTTTTTGTTGGAGGTGGTGGTTTTTGTTTTGTTTGGTTGGGGTTTTTTTGTTTCGCTGTTTTTTTGATTGTTTTTTTTCTTTTTAAACATAGTGGGGGGCACACTAATAATCAGAGTATAAAATCATAAAATTAGGGCCTCCTCAACTTGAATGTGCAACCCAATTGATAACAGTTTCCTCAAGTTGAGAACAGTTTACAGTAGAAGCAGAGGAGAGACACGTTGTTTTAAATTAATACTCAGGTTTCACTTGTAACTAATTAGTGCCTTTGTAAGTAGCTAATTAATTTAAATGTTTGACTCATGAGATCCAAATTCATTGGGGGGGCAAAAGCCCTTCTAGTTTTACCACTTGTGGAACTACTTGATTGTCTTATATGTAGATGTACAAATATTGTTTGCTTCCTTAAGCTAATCACAGAGCATTAGATTTATTGACTGCAGGTGCTAAAAGATTACCTTTAAGGTTGTAATTTCAAAAGTGATTTTTAAAAAGAGTCCAGTGTAGGAAGCTTTGCTGAGTTCTTTTGTTTTATTGAAGAATAATGATTGGCACAGTTTGAATGCTTCTTCTGCACGGTTTAACAGAAATGTCTGCATCCTTACAGAGTGTGAGCCTAACTCTGGAATAGGTTGGGCATCTAGACTTAACACAGTATTTTAATTTTTTTTTGGTGATTTTTGGTTCTGTGACTTTATTTTACAAATGGGTACTCCAGTGCTTAATTTGTGACTTGTAAAGTGGCTAAAAACATTGAAAGTTCAACAGACACAGGGAGTAGGAAGTCAAAGTCATGGAAGTGTTGGACTTACTAACGTACTGAAACCGTTCTCTGTCTTGAAGGGCATTCTGTGCCTCATGTTTTAAACTTTTTGTTGTGCTCAGTACAAGTTAGTGGTGGAAAGTGGGTATTTAAACTTGTCTACGGAGATGGTAACTTCTCCAGGAAAAAATAAACCAAAACTATCAGAAATGAATATTCTGGTTCTTAAATTGCAGCATGATTGCAAACATGGAAGCTTTAAAACATTAATTAGCTCACTTCTTTATTTTTATAAAATATCTCAGTGTGTTGCTTACCATTGATTGATTTGAATTTCAGATCTACATGATCTGTGGAAGGAGCTTGCTGTTTGAATCTAAGGTTAGCTCTTACAGTGGCGCCTTTGTTCTTGGGTCTGCAGGGATCCCCAGGTTGTAGTGGCTTTGGGTAGAACTAAGAGCTTGCCTCTGCTGAGCTGTTCACAAATAAGGAACCACTGAAGTTTAGCAAGCAATTTCAGTTAATTAATACCATGATATGAACTTTGTGACATTTCTTTAAATGAAGTGGAGTGACATTAGACAGTCCTTGTTTTGCAGACAGTGGTTACAGGGTTACAAAGTTGCAAAACAAAGGAGAAGGTTAATTACCAAAAAACCTTTCAGTACGGTTGTCAAAGGGATTATATGTAGTTGTGAATAGGGCATGACATACTTCACTTAATTTTGTTTCTTCTATGTTAATTGCAAGCATATCCATTTTTAATTGCCAGTTTTGTCAGTGAATACTAGACAGTTTTCTCCATAGCAGTGTTCACTGAACCAAATGAATAAAGCTTCTGAATTTCTCCAGTGGGAAGATCTGCATAGTCTCAGGGTGTTTCTCTGGCTTGTGTACTACACATCAAACATGAATTTTTTTGGTAAATGAGATGTAAACTTAGATCAAGTTGGATTTTGTAGTCTTTCAAAACTGCTTTTTAATTATTAGAGCTGACTGGCAAGAAAGAGATGCTAGATAGTATCACCTTGGTGTCTGGCATTGTAGAGACATTGGGATTCATTACTTTTGGGATGCTGCAGTTTTTGAAAAGGATGAAATGAATAGTAAAGAAAAGAAAGTTAAATGGTCCTAAACAGAAAGGTAGAAGTCTGATACAAGAGCTGTGCAGCTGCATAAGAATTTGGTTGACATCACTTGAACTCAAGTAACTTCATCTTGTAAGATAGATAAATTTTGCTATGATACAGAAGCTGTTTTTCTAAAACCAAATGTATGTATTTTCTTACAGCTACAGGATCCAGCGACTTTGGAACTATTTGGCAGAACTGTTTGCCATCTGGATTAATTGGTTCTTTGTCTTGTGTTTTGTAGGTTGAGATAAAAATGAAGAAGCCAGAGGCCGTAAGATGGGAGAAGCTGGAGGGCCAGGGAGATTCACTGAAGTTAAAACAATTTACACCAGGTTTGTTCTCTGAACTGTTGAGTAGTGTAGGGTTTATTTGTATTGAGTTACTTGCAATTATTAAAAACAGTTTTGTGTTAAATATTGTTAATAAAATCACAGCTTCATATTTGCAATGAAAAGCTTAATATTCTTATTTTCACTGCCAAGAATTGACAGAAAAAGTCTGTGGGCCAGTAGTGAAACATAGATATTAAATTTAGTCATAGTTTCCATTAATCTGATGGATTATTAAGGATATATTCTTGTCATTAATTCCTCTGGGCTTATCTGTTTGGCCATATGTTTTGGTCTCTGTCTTGCAGTTCTGTGTATTGTTACGTACACAGTTACATTATGTGCACTGTTGCTTTAATAAGTATTATTTACTTAAGCAGTGCATTTCTCTTAGAAACTAGTATTTTGGAGTTTTTCAAGACAGATTAACAATCTTTCTTTGAGAGAATTTGAATTTCCTGATTTATTTATTTCAGATATTTTTTGAAATTTAGCCTGACTTTTCCTATGGCTGTAGACTGTTGTGTTGTGTTTGGTGGGGGTTGTTTTGTTTGTTTGTTTTATTTTGTTTGGTTTTGTTTTTATTTTTGTTTGTTTGGTTGGTTTGTTGTTTTTATTCCTGTCAGCCAGTATCTCTTGCCTCATTTTGACTTTAATTACCTGTGTTGCTGTTGTCCTGCTTTTTTTTTTTTTTTTTTTTTTTTTTTTGGACACAATTTTGGGA